>ML776720.1:606892-658678 GCA_009831015.1 Picea engelmannii
GAAATGAATTTTTGAAGATGACAAAGTGAATTGTACATGTAGGCCCTGAAGATAATTAAAGAAAAGAATTACAAAATAAGACAGTGTCAGGTCGGCCCTAATGTTAAAAGGAAGTGAAATAAATGGTATAAATAAACATCATTTTACATTCATTTGATACAAGTCGAATTTCAGAGAGAAGAAGAGGTAAAAGAAGGCCGGATTTCAAGGGAGGATGAAGTCTTTTGGAGATGTGTTCTAAGTATCAACAGTTTCGATAAGGGAATTAGAAGCTTCCTTGTTCCTCATAACAATGACCAGTTCTGAGACCTTAAGTGGTCAAAATCAATCGAATGAATCCTAGACTTGAGCATTGATTATGTATCTTGGAGGCCCTAATCTTGCAAGTAGACTGGATGGGTAGATATTATTGATTTCCTTGTAAGAGGATTTATTTTGTTAGTAGCATTAATGCAGTGTGATGAAACTTGTTCAGGTTGATCTTGAATAATTATGATGTTATGTGATATGGAAGATCCTTAATACATTGAAGTGTATCTAAATCTAGTTGTGCAATGAAATGAATGGAATAAAATGTGTATTGTTGAAGTATGTTGATATCGTGTTCCACTTGTTCTAATGATGTTATATATATATATATATATATGTTGATATATATATATATATATATATATATATATATTGTTTCTTATTACTTGCATGAAGTAATAGAGGGGTTGTTACATGTTGGATGTTGAAGTTGATCATGCTAAGAAACAAGGTAGGAAGTGTTGGATCATTGATGAGTATGGTAGTCCTTTGTCACTAAAATTTAACTTATAATAAGTGGAAGTTGAATAGGTAGAACAATATTTTTCAAATGATTGGTCAGGATATCAATGTCCAACTTTGATTCACAATATGTGTTGAAAATATCGTGGATGCTCAACTGATTGGAAAAAAAATTAGGAACTTGAAGGGAAGCTTCACGTGATGATTGATGTCAAATAGGGTAAGGAACCACTGAAAAGAGGCTACCAATATTCACCTCGCTTGTTGATCAATATATCATTAACCTTTGCAACGAATGAGGTGGTTATGTTGGTTGGTAATTTTCACCAACCTTTCATCAAGTGTCAATGTTTCCATGGATTTTCTAGTTGTCACCATTGAAGTCAAGGAAAAGGGCCACTGATATAATATCTAACAACTTTTTTTCTTTGAAAACATTTTAAAAAATAAAAAAAATCACCTTCCTTCAAAGAACAAATAATTTTAAGGATGGAAATTTATCCTAAAATATAGAAACCTTGGTGGATATTACTAGTTCTTAATATGAAAACTATTAAATGTTTGGCAATATTTCTTAAAAATATATTCAAATTTCTAAGGATTATATATAGTTTCTATAAAATTTTGGCAAATTTTAAGATAAAATATTTTATTCTATAGAATTTGGGAATATCATTTTCATAAAAAATGGAAATTGGTGAATAATTTTTAGGGAAAAAGTATGGAAAATTATCCCATGGGTGAAATTTAGCCTCTAAAATTTTCCTTGCTTCAAAGGTTAAAATTCCTCTCACCAATATATAAAATCCTTATTTAATACACGATAATAATACATATAGAATAATTGCATGTGTTTTTCCTCCCTAAAACATATGAGCTCCAAATATTATTAGAAACAAGGTAGTAGGAAGAGATACATTTGGAACTTGAAGTATTGAGCTAAATTAAACTTTAGTGCAACTTAAAAATCAACAAGTTCTTTATATTGATGGAGGATGTAGATGGACAGAGTAAAACCTTGACTTCATTGATGGAACCTTCTTTTGCAACAACCACAAAACAAAATTGTAAGTGATATGTCTCCAAATTGTATTCCAATAGATTTGTATCCTTAGTAGTGTACGAACCATGTGCGTGAGCCAATGATACTAGCGAATTTCAAGGCCACGATCAATTTTTTTTATTAAGTGAAATTTATCCAATTTGGATCAATTTTAAAATAAATTAAAAAATTTAGGATAGTTTTTTTCATTTTGGTATTAAAAATAAAATTTTAATAACCTAATTTATGATTATACTTGCACACAAGTTTATACTAATCACCTAAATTCATTTCTTTTTGTATAAGTACATAATAGGTTTCCGCAATATTTTCGCCATACCCATGATTGTGCATCTCAAATTTTGAACTCAGGTCATGTAAATATTTGTATGCAAAATAAAATTTCTTAATACTTTAATTATCTAACCTTTGTTCACATATTTTAATATGTAGATGGCATATCATGTTATATATTGGTGTCTGGAATATTTTCCATATATTTCTAAATATCTATTTCATTACCATTTACTTTTGTTGTAAGTTCTTTCTAATTTATATGGAAGTTTTGTTTTTCCTCTAAATATTCTATTATGAGTTTTTTTGTTATATTTTGTTGATGATGCACATATGACACTAATGTAATGATGTTCTTGCTAAATTTTTAATGAAATAAAAAGAAAAAAAATGGATTATCACCTAATTTATATTATATCATTTCTTTATAAAAAAAAAAATTTGATCACCAAACAATATGTTAAATTATGCATTACATGGTTTGACAAACACGCATTGGTTGTTTCAACATACAATAGCTTGTGATTTAAATCCATGTTGGAATTATCACATGAAATATCATATTCCTCAAAAATATACATGTTGAGCGCTCAACACACCCTAAAAGATTTTATGAAATTCTGTCACTTTTGGGTACCACTTGTTTTATTTTTTTTTGCTGTATGAATTGAGTTCACTGTGGAGGGATTACTAATTTTGTTTTCATGTCTTTTCATCGATCAAAGTGGATTTTTTTGAACCTATCAAAGTGAAAAACTTTGTGTCTAAAAGAACTTGGCATTCTAACTAAGAATCTGTAGCTAAAATTGTGACTAGCGTGCCTGTGTTCGGCGTCGACAAAATCCAAGAAGGTAAAATGACCACATAATAACAATAATCATCGATCACCAATGCATCATCGACATCGGTAAAATGCAGAGTAAATTTGCGCTATTTGTTCACCAAGAGATTTATGATTTAGCCAATTTCCCATCGGCGTTGGTGAAATACAAAATGACTAAACATTGACATGAGCCATGATAAACCCCTGATAGTTGATGATGGATGCATTTTTTTGGGGTCGGTGAAATATCAAAGGGTTAAATCATTGAAAATTTCCACATGGACACATCGTCGATCATTGACCCCCAATGCACTTTTGGCATCGATAATTTTCGAGGGGGTTAATCTGGGAGAACTTGGTTAAGCTTATCGTCGATCGTCGATCCTTGATACTTTTCAATGTCGGAAGGGTAGGATCTATTGTTAAAATGATTAGCTAAGGAAAATTCCCTGATTCCGAATAACACAATTAAAGAAAGACGTCAGTTTCAAGTGCCATGTGTCTTTGCGGCGTAGGTATTTTGTATGGTCTAGTTTCGTACTGAGTCACCTTAAGGTTCCCTATGTCCTAGACACACTTCTTAGTCAGATTTTCCACGTTAGCTCTGTATGCCAAGATGGATTAGCGCCGGATCGTTTGCCAGGAGATATCAACAAAAAGTCTTTAAAGAGAAGCCCCGACTCCCGATCCACCCGTTAAATCAACAAAATGATTGGATGTTTTCATCATGGGATACGATCTTCCATTTAATAGGACAATTAATGTTTCCCTCCACATATCTTACTACCCCGTGCATCGAATGAACAACGGGAATTTGAAATCATCGATAGACCATATTATAGCCTGTGTCGCCGACCTACGATTTAATTTGTTAGGGACCTAACCCCTCACGTAAGTAGAATAATACATTATGATGTAATAAAGGTCAATATTAATAAGGCCTAGAAATAAGGAAGAATAAGTCCAATGTAAGAAGACCTAATAGAAGCTTCCACTTCTAGAAGGATCTTCCTCTAGATGGTTCTTTTGATATACATGTTTAGTATAAATAGGAGTCGAGGGTATGAGAAATTTTGTCTTGGATATTAATGTAATAGAGCTCTTATCTGCTAGAGGTTTCCCCCTCGAAGAGGCAAGTGAACATGCTCTCAGAGAGCTATAACATATGGCAAACCCTTGTCTGTAGAACCCTTGAATACCTAACCTTTGGGGACATAAACAAAAAAAAACAAACAATATTTATTGTCACGCAACTATGTCTCCTGCATTCAAGTTTCCAAATTACTACACATTTCTTCCTGATTAATCATTTGGGCATTTCATCACTGTAGTATTTTTCAGATTTGAGTATAACTCTGCAGGTGTAAAGAAAAAAAAAATATTTGGATCCTGTTACTCCATTATTTGAGACCTATTCCATTGGATTTCTCTCTTTTCCCTTATCACATTCATACCTATCATTTCTCAGCAAATGTTTTGACCCCACCTGCCCCTTTTTGATTCCCTCATCATCATGGCCCATACCCATAGCCAAGACTTGGAAGCTCGCTTCAGTACCTTTCAATCTAATTTCACAGAGACCCAACAAGAAATTAGACAACTCAATGCCAATATTGCCACCATCAATAAAAACATGAATTCCTCCATCGCCTCCTCAATCGAGTAACACGAACAAGACCTCAAACAAGAAATTACTACCCATCTTGAATTTGTCACTATGATGATCTTCACCAAGCTTCATATCCCTACATATCCTCCCTTATCTAACCCATCTTTGCATACCGAAGGTGAAACTTCCTCACATTCCCATAATTTTTATCCCCATCACTTTCAACGTGACCTACACGCTTCGCATGTGGATGTGACCAAATTTGATGGCTCAGATCTCACTGTCTAGGTAACTCAAATGGAACATCATTTCTCTTTGTACGACATTACAGATGAGTTGGCCAAACTAAATTATGGTGTTCTCCATCTAGATCAAGAACGTTGGCAATGGTGGCAATGGAGAAAAACTCCCCGCCAAGGGTATGTTGCTTGGACACACTTTGTGGCAGAGCTTTATGAACACTTTGACAATGACACTAGCCATTTAGGTCATTTGAAAAAAGTTGAAACAATCTGGCACAGTGGAAGACTTTATAGCTGATTTTGAGCCACTGGATTTTCATACAGAGGGCATGCCTGATGCTTTTTTTCAAGAATGGTTTATCAGAGGCCTCAAGGATGAGATTCGTGCCCATGTCCTCATGGCTCAGCCTCAAAGTTGGGTGGAGGCTACTAAAATAGCTAAGGAAGAACAACAATTTGTCTCTTCTCAAAACCAGAAACCCTCCTTTATTCCTCGAACTAAACCAGTAAATCCCACTCCTCCTTCTACTCCACTAAGGATCCAAAAATTGACCAGGGCTGAAATGGTTGAATTCCAACTCAAAGGCCTTTGTTATTATTATGATGACAAATATTTTTTGGGAAACAAGTGTAAGGAACAAAATTTTTTTATGGCCATCTCGGAGGATGTTTTGAATGAGGATGTTGAAGCTCCCCTTCTGTCTATGTCACCTAAAACCATAGACATAACCCCTCCCTCAGACCCTCCCAAAGTAGAACCAGTCATTTCCCTAAATGCTCTCACTGACTTCTCTTCTCCCCAAATCCTCAAGATAATTGGTTACATCAAGCATAGGAAGGTCATCATTCTTGTTGATAGTGGAAGAAACAATAATTTTATTCATCGCCACATTTCCCAAGAAACTAATTTCTATATCCATGCAGTCAATAATTTCCAAATCATGATTGCCAATGGAGGGTCCATGAAATGTGGAGGGCATTATGAAAATGTGTGTCTCCAAATTGGTGACTACCACCTAAAATCTCATATGTTTGCTATCGACATGGGCAGTTGTGACATTGTGTTGGGTGTAAAATGGATAAGGAATTTGGGTCCACTTCTCATGGATTTTAAGGAATTAACCATGCAATTCGATCAGGAGAGCCAACAATATAATTTCCAAGGCATCACCGTCAGTTCCCCAGAGATCATTAATTCCCATTGCATGGAAAATATTCTCAAAAAGGTTATTCTGGAATTATTGCCCAAGTCCATGCCATACAAGCAACTGAGACACCCTCTGTGTCGCAAGACCTACAATCCATCCTCTCTAAACATCAAGTGGTTTTTTCCACTTCCCAGGGACTCCCTTCTTCCCATGGTGTTCATGATCATTCCATTCCCCTTGTCCTAGGAAGCCTTCCTCCCAATATCCATCCCTATCGTCACCCCTTTTACCAAAAAAATTATATTGAGAAAATGGTTCAAGAACTTCTCAACGCAGGTGTTATCTGCCCTAGTACGAGCCCCTACTCTTCTCCCGTGATCATGGTCCTTAATAAAGAAGGTTCTTGGAGCATGTGTCCTGACTTTCGTGCCTTCAAAAAACTCACCATTAAAGACAAATTTCCCATTCCTGTCATTGATGACCTCTTGGATGAATTGAGTGGCACCCAGTTCTCTTTACTAAAATTGATCTTTGTTATGGCTACCACTGGATCCGTATGAAAGAGGCAGACATTCCTAATACTACGTTTATAACTCATGAGGGCCACTATAAGTTTTTGGTCATTCCCTTTGGCTTGTGTAATGCTCCCTCCATTTTCCAAAACCTCATGAATCATGTCTTCCATCCTTTTCTCTATCATTTTGTCTTAGTTTTTTTGAATATATCCTCATCTATAACAAAACATGGGCATACCATCTTGCTCATGTGGATCGATTTATCCATATACTCTCTCAGCACCAAGTTTTCCTGAAACAATATAAATTTGATTTTGGTGCCTCATAAGTTGAGTACTTGGGTCATCTTATTGGAAAGGCTGGCGTCAGGGTGGATCCGGAAAATATTGAAGCTATGCAATACTGGCCTCACCCAAAGACTCTAAAAATCTTGCGGGGATTTATGGGCTTAACCGGTTATGAGTGCAAGTTTGTTAAGAATTATGGAAAGATTGTGACACCTCTCACTGCACTCCTTAAAAATAATTCTTTTACTTGGACTCTAGTAGCTACTCAGGCTTTTCAAACCTTTAATATGTCCATGTGCACCACTCCAGTCCCGACCCTTCCTAATTTCACAAATACCTTCATCCTGGAATGTGATGCTTCAAGGAAATGAATTGGCGTTGTCCTTATGAAAGAGGCTCAACCTTTGTCCTTTACTAGAAAACAACTTTCTGAGAGAAATTTGATAAAATCAATCTATGAAAATGAAATGTTGGATATTTTTCATGTCGTTGATCTTTGGTGCCCTTATCTATTGGGGAAATGCTTCCAAATTAAGATAGATCATCAAAGCCTCAAGTATTTTTTGGAACAACACATTTCCTCCCCAAAGAAACAAAAATGGGTGGCTAATCTCTTTGGATATGATTATGATATCATCTATAAGAAAGGAAAAGATAATGTGCTTGCGGATGCACTTTCCCGAAAATATGAAGATTAAAGGTCACTTTTTTCTCTCTCCTACCATATTGGCTCCAAGTTTTTCGCCAGGAATGGCTACATGATCCCAAAAGTTTGCATATGATACAAAATTTGTAGTCCAATTCTCTAGTTTCCCTAGGGTACTCTTGGCTCCATGATGAGCTTCGATACAATGGTCTTTTTTAATTAAGTAAACAGTCAAAACTTAAATCCATGGTACTTTCTGAGCTTCATGCTACACCCACAACTGGGCACTCTGGGTTTACCAAAACCTATGACAGAGTCAAACGTTCTTTTTTCTGGGAGGGTATGAAACAAGATGTTCATAATTTTCTGGATGAATGTGATGTGTGTCAACTCAACAAGGGAAAAATAGTCAAATCTCCCGGCACACTACAACCGCTTCTGATTCCACCTACTATTTTGCGGGATATCTCTATGGATTTTATTGTAGGCTTACCTAAATCGGTTAATAAAGAATTCATCATGGTGGTAGTTGATCATATTTCCAAGTATGCTCATTTTTGTGCTCTTCAACACCCATTCACAACATCCACTTTGGATTAAATTTTCATGGATCAGGTCTTCAAGCTTCATGGCATACTGCATTCTATTGTTTTTGATTGCGACACAAATTTCACCAGAAATTTTTGGCAAGAGTTTTTCAAGCTACAAGGCACGCAATTGCATCTCACTACAACTTATCATCCCCAAACTAATGGTCAAACTGAAGTTGTCAAAAATTGTTTGGAAACATATTTGACGTGTTTTTCCTCAGAAAGGAAAAATCAGTGGGCTCAATGGTTACCACTAGATGAATGGTGGTACAACACTTTGTACCATACAACTACCCGCATGACTCCTTTTGAAGAGGTATATGGACAAAATCCACCTTTAGTTCTCTCATATTTTCCAGGTTTTTTGAAGGTCCATGTAGTTGACCAAACACTTACAGTTTAAGAGGCTATTCTCCATACCCTCAAAGAGAATTTTGTCATTGCATAGAATCGCATGAATAAAAAAGTAGATCAAGGTTGCTCTGAACTTCAATTTGTAGAAGGGGATTAGGTGTTTCTTCAGCTACAACCTTACAGGAAAAATTTCCTCAAGGCCGACCATTGTCAGAAATTGGGACTCAAATTTATGGTCCTTATATCATTCTCAAGCGTGTGGGACATGTGGCCTATCAATTAGCTTTTCCTAGACATCCTAAGATCCATCATGTTTTTCATGTTTCCTTCTTAAAGAAGGTGATTGGAACTAAGTTCCAAACTCAAGCCAACCTTCCCGAGTTGGAAAAAGAAGGCTCCATTTGGCTACATCCACAAGCAGTTTTGGACCAGCATGAGCGTCACATGCGTCAATGAACCATCAAGGAAGTGTTAGTCCAGTGGAAAGATACAACTCCAGTCGATGCCACTTGGGAACCAAATACCATTCTGAAACAATTTCCACATCTCAAGCCTTGAGGACAAGGTTTTTTTTAAGGGGGAGGACATGTTAGGGACCTAACCCCTCACGTAGGTAGAATAATATATTTCTTTGTAATAAAGGTCAGTATTAATAAGGCCTAGAAATAAGGAATAATAAGTCCAATGTAAGAAGACCTAATAGAAGCTTATGCTTCTAGAAAGATCTTCCTCTAGATGGTTCTTTTTATAGACATATTTAGTATAAATAGGAGTCAAAGGTATGAGAACTTTTTTCTTGGATATTATTGTAATAGAGATTTTCTCTACTTGAGGTTTCCCCCTCGAAGAGGCAAGTGAAAATTGCTCTCAGTAATCAAAGTGTTTTTTCTGGTGTTATTCTGGTATCATCTTGGTATTATTGTAGTGTTGTTTTGGTTGTATTGTTGTTCATCTTCCATTTCTAGCTATTTATTTATGTTCTGCATACTTTTTATATCTGGAATATTACATAATTTAATTTTTAAACATGATGAAGATCTGGCGGTAGATTTTGTAGAACCACACTCATATCCTGAATTGAATAACTTATGTGACAAGGTAAGTATCATATCTATTTAAATCATGGAAAAAAACTTTGAACACTTCCATTCTGTACACAAGTTTCCATTTCCAGAGCAACCAAAGAAGCGAAGAGAGCATCTCAAGACTGTGTTGATTCTTAGACTGTCAAAAAACCAAGTTAAGCTAACACGAAGAAGAGGTATGGGTTAATTTTATCAGTTCAATAGTCATAATTTGTATATATATCAACATTTGATCAACTACACAGTGTCTAATGTTGTTCTATATGCAAGGTAAAATGCCTCCAAGAAATCCAATGACCAGACACTCGTCGAGGGTGCCAAAATTAAAAGAGGAAGATATTGGCGAAGGGTCTCCTCCCGACACTGTGAGGCAGTTGGAATATGCTACCAAGGAGGAACCAGTGATTAAAAAATCAATGAAGAAGGATTTCATTCAACCTCCTACATTTGGAGATACGAAAGAAACCAATAGATAAAAAATACTTCTCCCATAGTGGGGAGATTTATTCAACATAATCAACCGGGAAGATTACCCGAAGTGTACCCCACACAATGAACCAGATGTAAGGGCACTCGACGACCAATTTTTCCTGAATATCTGATGGTAATTATTTCATCTGGTAGCCTACCGAACTCCAGTTTTTCCTTGCAATGAGATTTTGAGTTGGCTGATTGATCATACATATGCATAGAGGTTCCTCATTAATGACGAGAACGGTGGATGTGTCGAAGTTTTTCTCCCAACAAAGGTTCAGAAGTATTACAAAATCAGGGACCTTGAGGAGTGATTGAACACAAAATTCATGGTGAGGTTCTATGAATTACATGACACCAACTGATTAATGGATTATTGGTGGAAGAAAGACAATAAATTTACGAACTTGAGAAATGGATGGTACAGGAAAGTGAACCTGAGGGAGCCATACATCTACTTCACGGATCTAATCTGTCAATTATACAGAGAAAAGGACTACTCCAAGTTCTCAGAAGCATGGATTCCCCCAGCATACACGGTGGCGATCTCTAGGAGTAGCTTCAACTGGGGAGAAATTGTCTCCAAGCAATTGAGAATCAGTGTACAACAGTCTCAAACTCTGAAAGAAGGAGAAGAACCCGCTTTTCACATGGCCTCATATATGCTAGATGTAATCCGTGCAAGGAATGTATTCGCTGGTATGAATTTGACTTGGAACATTGAAGAACTTCCTGTTCATGTCTACTTCAACATCTTATGGGAGAACAGGTACACAAAATCTATGCCCTTATTTGCGATGAATTCATCATCCGAGTTTATTTCATTATATTTAAAAATGAATTCCCAAGGTTGTCTGTAGAAGACAAGAAAATTATCTCAAAGGTAGGCCATTGGTATCTAGATGAACACACAACCTATATCAGGGTGTTTTAGGCCACCAGAGCACCACATTTTCTCCCGTCTCATATCCCAGATTGGCTCATTCTAGGAGAAATTTGTTATCATACTATCCTGCAAGGCTATAATTCCACTCTGGTTAAGGACAAGAAATGAGCATTTATACCCTACGGTTTCCATGTGGGGTTTTTCATAGTGAAGGACACTTATCAATATAAACAAGAGGGTTTGATTCAGCTAGAATACAGGTTCCCGACAGGCTATTTTTGTAAGCATGACCCTAAAGGCCTATTCTTCCAACATGCTTCACAAGTATTGTCTTGTTGGCCATACGTGCATGACAAGTTTGAGGATGAGATTTTTATAGAATTTGCTCAGGACTAGGAGGAGGTATGATGCAGGAGCATCACTCCACGTCAGTCAGCTAGCTAGCCAACCACGTCAAGCACATGCATTCAATGATGAAGAGAGGCATCGTCCTCATTTTGATTTAGAATTTAATGTAATTAAATGTTTAAGATGTTGAGATGTGAAGTCGTGCCCTTGTGCAAGCATTAGGTAGATAGGCCTTTAATGTTTATAAGGTTGAGATCTAGATCCAGATGTTGGACTAGACAACCCATTCAATGTAATTGAATAGGGTAGGTATATTGGAGGGAAGAGCTCGAAGAGCCCCCTCAGGTAGTAGAATGAGAGGAGAGAAGAGCCGAGAACTTGTTACAGACCATGCTTAGGAACACCCTTGTAAAGAGGCATTTTTATTAATATAAACAAAAGAAGTTTTTATTGCATGTATTTCTGTATTATGTGGATGCCTTGGTGTGTTCTGGTTTATGCTGTGAATTCATGTTGTAGATGTATGTTGTAGGTTTTCATTTGCAGGAGTGTGTTTGATTTCCAAGTTTGAGGTTCTTTGTGGTTTCATGCCAAGAGGGTGTAACAGAGTACTGCGGTCTCTGAATACCAGTGCACAAAAGCACTTCTGAATTCTGCGGGTTCAGACGAAGACGTGATGCCGCACAAGAACTGGAGTCAACAACTCGGGGAAGACCTCAAGATTGCTAAATACCTTGGAGGCAAGGTTGTGTATGAGAGACACAGTTTGTAGACAGAAACTCTGTTGTGAGTTCTGTAGAGCTCTGCCAAGTGGGCATTGAGCACAGGCACAGGGTGCTGAAGAAGAACTCTACTGTGAGTTCAGAAAGAAGAACCAAAATCACTGAGGATTCTGAGAGCTCTGCCAAGTGGGCATTGAGCAGGTGCAAGGAGTGTACAGAGGACAAAACTGTTGAACGTTCTGTGAGAAGATACTCTACCAGGAGGGCATTAAGACATTGTGCAGACAGGCACAAAAGGGAAGAGAACTCTTTGAGTTATGGAATTTAGAGGAAGAATCCACTGAAGGATCTTCACAGTGTTGTTGAACACCCTGAAAGACTCAGCAAGGGGTTGCTTGAGTAGAAGGATAGCCAGGAGGGCATCCAATTTCTCCATCTTTGGGATAAGAAAGAAGGATAAAATCCCTTAGGGGTCTGATCATTTGAGAAGCTCAGGAGAGACAACACTGTGTGTGCGTGAAGACTCTGTCGAGGCGCAGAAGCCAAAGAATCCCTTGGAGATTCAAGGGTAAAGCTCAGGAGGAATAGCGTCGTTGAAGAGCACAGGTGAGGACTCAGATTGTGGAGCTCAAAGAGGAGATATAACAAAGGTTGAGGCCTTTGAGAAACTTGGAAATCCTTCCAAGTCTGAGAAGGAAAGTGCCAATGCTTAGGAGGAGCAGCATCGGCCGTTGGATCAGCCGAAGAGATCTAGACCGTTGGAAGGTTTTCACATCCAGGAAGGAAGCTCAAGAGGAGCACATAGGAAGAACAAATCTAGACCATTGGATCTTTGTCCAATCACCCATCAGTCATTGAATCTGACTGGAGTTGCACGAGGGTTAAACCTTCATGAAAAACAAAGGAGAAATCCCGAAGAGAGGCATATCCATCAAGATATCGACATTTGTGAAATCGGGAGTCACGATGACAAGAGATCGGGTAAGTTCACAGTGAAAACCCTGATACAAGCCTAAGTCGTCCATCTATTGGGGGACACAGGGCGAGATTAGGAGAGTCCATCGACATATCGGGGATTTCGTGGACAAGAAGTCCATACATTTCGAAACTTCGAAGTCCGAAACCCCAAAAGGAGGGAAGTGCCATTTGTGGGGCCAACTATCAGCATATCGGAGAATCGACACTCGGGATATCAGAGTTCTCGAGGTCAAGAAAGTCGAGACATTTCAAGTCTTGAAATAGCAAGAATCAATCTGAGCCTTCCATTTGTGGAGATGCATGGTATATATCGAGCGACCCATCGGTATATCGGCTACCGGGGTTTTGATTTGATAGAGGATTTCTTTCATCAGGGTATCGAAACTCTGAAACAACGAGATTGGATCAGGGTCATCCATTAGTCGGGATATGTGACGGAGATCCAGACTATCAGGGGAAGTCACAATAGAAAGTCAAATCAGTGCATTGGGGTTTGGCGTTTCGCGAATCCTGAGAGCAAGACTTCCGAAGCATCAGAAGTCGCAAAATCACAAGAAGCGATTAGGACCGTTCATCTTGAGGGGACGCATGGCAGTGATCGAGGCCTTCGGGAAAGGTCCCGATAGGGAAATCACATCAGAAAATTGGGGATCGGGATATCGGGAATCCCGTGGACAAAGTGTTTATGCATTTCGGCATTGCGATGTCCGAAACCCTAATAGGAGGTAAGGTCGTGGTCTTATGAGAAGCGGTCACATGGACCAGGGTATGGCCAGGAGAGATAAGGCCTAAAATGGGGCACTTCGGTAAATCGGAGTTCGGGAGTCCATGAGGGTAGGGAACTCTCGACATCAAGAATTAAGAAACCCCGAAACCTGAAATTAAGTTGGGGGAGTTCACGATTGAATGCAGAAGACCGTGAGGCAAAAGAAAAGGACCCGTGGATCGGGTTTTCATCAGAGATTCCGACAGGGAATCGAATGAGTCGCTTCGGCTCAGGGAGACAGAAGGAACGATCCTGTGGGTGGACGTAGTAGACATCTGTCATCAAGTGGTATCAGAGATAAAACTCTGTTTTTATATTTCAAGAAGAGGGGGAAGGCAAGGGAAGCCAGAGGTGGAAATCACTCTGATACACACATCAAGTGGTATCAGAGTGGGAACTTCACTTGTATATTTCAGGTGAAGCGAGAAGGAAGAAGACATAGCATTGGGGACTCTGGTGATTGTTTGCAGGTAGGCAGAAATCAAGAATATAGTCAGGAGGACTGTAGGATGAAGCTGGGACACTCAGGTTTGTAGAGTGACAGGAGTAGGTTTGCTAGGAGAGAAGACAGGGACAACAACATGGCTACTGAAGGCCATAGGTATGTTGGAAGGAAAAACTCAGAGCTATGGAGCCAAAAATATATAGATGAAGAGCTCGCCGATATAAAGAAAGAAATAGAAAATCTTGCATTATGGATGCAACAGAAAGCAAAGCCGAGATGGGTGTACGAATGGCCCATGAAGAAGGCAAAGGAAAAATGGCCAGTCAAGGAGTTGATGGTCAGAAGACAACAAAGGATGTTAAAAGGATGGTTGAGGTATGCTGAAAACCTCAACAGACCTGAGGAAATGGTTTAGATGTGTGAGCCTGAGACTGGGAGAGGTCTCAATGATGAAGAAAATGAAATGGGATCAGCTGGAGATCTCAAGAACTGCCAGGAGGGTAGAGAGGAAATTCCATATTGCCAGGTGGGCAAAGACCTGAGATCGTTGTGGGATCTCATGGACTATCAGGAGGACAGCCAAGGAATTTCACATTGCCAGGTGGGCAATGAAATGAGGTCACTGCGGGATCTCATAGACTGCCAGGAGGGTAGCGAAAGGTTTCTAGTTTGCCAGGTGGGCAAGGAAACATATATTGAATTAGTTTATTCCATGAACTTCCAGGAGGGCAGTAGAGACATCCCATATTTCCAGGAGGGCAGGGATTAGCAGGTGAGTTTTGATCAGCCCGAGGAGCTGACAGAGTAGATGAGACTATTGGAAGGTCTCATAAATTCAGAGATGGATTTAGATCAACAGATGCAGCTGACAGAAGAGGAGTATTTTAGAAGCATTATGATGATTGGAGGAATTAGAGTATTCCTACCACTTATCCTAGAGGAGGCAGAAATCTGTGTTGCAGATGCAACAATAGTAGAAGAACAGTCAGCTGAGACTGCCAGGAAAGAAGAATTGGATCAGACTTTGGAAGCTGCCCAAGAAGACAAAGAATAAGATGAGCATTCTGAGGAATGGCCCAACATATTCAGCCAGGAAGCTGGGGAAGTTGTAGCACTGAAGCTGACAACAGAAGATAAAGTTCTCACTCCATGGGAGATGGAGTTGGAGATGTTGGAGGATTGGCTAAACAATCCAGAGCCACCAGGAGAACTGGCAGAAGTTGAGCTGTCAGAGAAGGTGACTGAATAGAAAGTCAGTTAGGAAGAGACTGTAGAGCTGAATTCTGCAGTAGAGTGGAAACTTGAGGCCACCGATGAATATGAAGAAGAAAGCATGGGAGATCGTGATGATCTACCCAATTGTAGAAAATTTTTGCAGCTGAGGAGACTGCAAGAACATGGCCAGCCATTGGAACAGCTGGATGTAGTGATCAAGGAGATCAAAAGGCTGATGTCATGGTTAGAAAAAACTGCCAGCAAGGAAAGGCTGGGTGGAAAGGCAGTAGCAGTAGCAGCGCAGAAGCAGCAACAGCAAGGAGATGGAGCAGATGAATAGCTCCAGAGGATGATTTGGGATCCAGGAGGATTTCAACAGCTGAGATGGGAAGCTCATGAGAAAGAGACCATGATTTTGCAGCTGAGGAGTATGATGCAGGAGCATCAATCCACGTCAGTCAGCCAGCCAGCCAGCCACGTCGAGCACACACATTCAATGCTGAAGAGAGGCGTTGTCCTCATTTTGATTTAGAATTGAATGTAATTAAATGTTTAAGATGTTGAGTTGTGAAGCCGTCCCTTTGTGCAGGCATTAGGTAGATAGGACTTTAATGTTTGTAAGGCTGAGATCTAGATCCAGATGCTGGACTAGACAGCCCATTCAATGTAATTGAATATGGTAGGTAGATTGGAGGGAAGAGCTCGAAGAGCCCCCTCAAGTAAAAGATGAATTGTATCTCTTAGAGTAGTGAGTTGGAGAAGAGAGGTAGTAGAATGAGAGGAGAGAAGAGCCAAGACCTTTTTATAGGCCGTGGTCGGGAAAACCCTTGTAAAGAGGCATTTTTATTAATATAAACATAAGCAATTTTTCCTGCATGTATTTCTATATTATGTGGATGCCTTGGTGTGTTTTGGTTTATGCTGTGAATTCATGCTGTAGATGTATGTTGTAGGTTTGCATTTGCAGGAGTGTGCTTGATTTCCAGGTTTGAGGTTCTTTGTGGTTTCATGCCAGGAGGGCGTTATAGAGTACTGCGGTCTCTGAATACCAATGCATAGAAGAACTTCTGAATTCTGTGGGTTCAGACGAAGACATGCTGCGGCACAAGAACTGGAGTCAACAACTCGGGGAAGACCTCAAGGTTGTTGAATACCTTGGAGGCAAGGTTGTGTATGAGAGACACAGTTTGCAGACAGAAACTCTGTTGTGAGTTCTGTAGAGCTCTGCCAAGTGGGCATTGAGCACAGGCACAAGGTGCTGAAGAAGAACTCTACTGTGAGTTCAGAAAGAAGAACCAAAATCACTGAGGATTCTGAGAGCTCTGCCAAGTGGGCATTGAGCAGGTGCAAGGAGTGTACAGAGGACAGAACTGTTGAATTTTATATGAGAAGATACTCTGCCAGGAGGGCATTGAGACATTATGCAGACATGCACAAAAGAGAAGAGAACTCTTTGAGTTCTGGAATTTATAGGAAGAATCCACTGAAGGATCTTCACAGGGTTGCTAAACACCCTGAAAGACTCAGCAAGGGGTTGCTTGAGTAGAAGGATATCCAGGAGGGCATCCAATTTCTCCATCTGTGGGAGAAGAAAGAAGGATAAAATCCCTTAGGGGTCTAAGCGTTTGAGAAGATTAGGAGAGACAACATTGTGTGTGCGTGAAGACTCTGCAGAGGCACAAAAGCCAAAGAATCCCTTGGAGATTCAAGGGTAAATCTCAGGAGGAATAGCGTCGTTGAAGAGCGCAGGAGAGGACTTAGATTGTGGAGCTCACAGAGGAGACATAACAAAGTTTGAGGCCTTTGAGAAACTTGGAAATCCTTCCAAGTCTGAGAAGGAAATCTCCAATGCTCGGGAGGAGAAGCATTGGCCGTTGGATCAGCCGAAGAGATCTGAGTCGTTGGAAGGTTTTCACATCTAGGAAGGAATCTTAGTAGGAGCGCACAGGAAGAACGGATCTAGACCGTTGAATCTTGGTCCAATCACTCGTCAGTCGTCGGATCTGACTGGAGCTGCACGAGGGTTAAACCTTTGTGAACAATAGAGGAGAAATCTCAAAGAGAGGCATAGCCATCAGGATATCAGAATTCATGAAATCGGGAGTCACGATGACAAGAGATCGAGTAAGTTCACAGTGAAAACCTTGATACAAGCCTGAGTCGTCCATCTATTGGGGGACACATGGCGAGATCAGGAGAGTCCATCGGCATATCGGGGATTTTGTGGACAATAAGTCCATACATTTCGGAACTTCGAAGTCCGAAACCCTGAAAGGAGGGAAGTGCCATTTGTGGGGCCAGCTGTCAGCATAGCGAAGAATCGGCACTCGAGATATCAGAGTTCTTGAGGTCGAGAAATTCGGGACATTTCAAGTCTCAAAATAGCGAGAATCAATCTGAGCTGTCCATTTGTGGAGACGCGTGGTAGAGATCGAGTGATCCATCGGTATATAAGCAACCGGGGTTTTGAGTTGATAGAGGATTTCTGTCATCAGGGTATCGAAACTCTGAAACAACGAGATTGGATCAGGGTCATCCATTAGTTGGGATACATGGCGGAGATCCATACTATCGGGGGAAGTCCCGATAGAAAGTCAAATCGGTGCATTGGAGTTCGTTGTTTCGCGAATCTTGAGAGCAAGACTTCCAGAGCATCAGAAGTCGCAAAATCATGAGAAGCGATCAGGACCATCCATCTTGAGGGGACGTGTGGCAATGATCGAGGCCTTCAGAAAAGGTCCCGATAGGGAAATCACATCGAAAAATTGGGGATCGAGATATCGAGAATCCCGTGGACAAAGTGTTTATGCATTTAGGAATTGCAATGTCCGAAACCCTGATAGGAGGTAAGGCTGCAGTCTTATGAGAAGTTGTCACATGGACCAGGGTATGGCCAGGAGAGCTAAGGCATAAAAAGGGGTGCTTCAGTAAATTGGAGTTCGGGAGTCCACAAGGGAAGGGAACTCTCAACATCAGGAATTAAGAAACCCCAAAACCCAAAATTAAGTCGGGGAAGTTCACGGTTGAATGCAGAAGACCGTGAGGCAAAAGAAAAGGACTTGTGGATCGGGTTTTCATCATAGATTTTCGCAGGGAATCAAATGAGCTGCTTCGGCTCAGGGAGACAAAAGGAATGATCCTGTGGGAAGACGTAGTAGACGTCTGCCATCAAGGTATTATAGAGGAAATCCAAACCAAACATGACCAGGCTCAAAGCTATGAGCATGGATGAGCAGTTCAAAACAATAGAGCAATCAGCTCAAGAAGTTCTGATGGTTAAAGAAGAAATCAGAGTAGAAGAAACCACAGAGGCACCAAGGAGAGGGTTTATGTTACCAGAAGGATCCTATAGAGTCATCGACTAGATAGAGAACAATCCTCAAATCATAGAAATGATGAGGATCCCCTTGAACGACCCAATCACAATCAGAGTGGATCCAAATGGCCTAGATTCAATACAACTGGAGAAAATCACTGATCTGGAAAACACTACAGTTCCATCACCACAGATTAGATCATCGATGACCATTCCAACCCAACATGAGGTTCCAAGAATGCCAGGTGAAATAGGTGTGCCAAATCCCCTATTTGATATAATAACCATCTATGAAGATGAAGATAGTTTGTAGGTCTCTATGGTAACTCCGATACTGATTACAGAGGAGAAGGAACCTGAGAAAACATCTACCCCAAGTCCTGATGCTTTAGTTCAAAACCTTCCTTAGGGAGACCATGAGGTCGAAAGTGTCTTAGACACTAATTTGATAGACCTATTGGGTACCCCAAAATAAAGCTCCAAGGATGAGCTAGGATCAAGTGGAAGAAAAGAGGAAGTTCAAAAACAAGAGATCGATACCTTAACAGTCAATTACCAAGTAAGTACTGAACCTATCATTGATTCTTCAATTATGGTCGACACCTCACTAGCTAATGAACATCACATGAAGGTCAAGCCATCAGAGCATATGAAAGAAGTACATGAACCAATCCTAGAACAAATACACACAACAAGGAGCCTGGGAAACACTCTAACCTCAGGAGAACAACAAATCCCTAAGCATGTTGATGAGGTCGCCGATATATAGGTGATCGCTTATGACAGGGAGAGGAAATCTATCATGAAAAGGACCACCAAGAAGAGAATACTTATGTTGTATAGCTCGATTCTCATCACCACAAAGGAGAAGTTGATGATTACAGAACATGCAAAGACATTTGAGCTCATCAGTGCAAGGATAGATATCATTGATGCCACGTTGGATCGAGAAAGGAGAGATGAAAAGGAATTTCCCACTACACTAAAGGAGCTAGATCATCTACGCCATTTGGAAAAATACTATCAAGACTCGATGCAGGCCACGATGTTTCTGAAGAGTGAGTTCCAATATTCTTATGAAAAGTTCACAAGCGAAAGACATATTTTCACTGCAAGCATAGCCGATTTCCAAGAAGATTCCCTTATGGCACTGGAAACCTGCAAGGGCGTGGAGAGATGGTATGAAAAATCATACCAAGTGGTAGAAATAATTGACTACATCGGCACAATGCAGAAGGGACAAGACGTAGAGGAGCATGGTATTCAAGTGCTCAGGGATAACAACATCTCTTAGATTAGGAAAGCAGTCGAATACTGGGTAAGTATGGCCCAGGAACCTTAGCAGGAGATACAAAAGAAGTGGGCCTAGTGAGAAAAAGGCTGGGAAAAAAAATCAATCGGGAGATAAAAGACATTGGCCTCCCATAATTCAGCTCACCTGAAGACTTTGTCGACCTGCATGACTGTTGAGCACTTTAATTGTCTAAATGAATAAAGAGTTAAGGTGTTCAATATAAATTGGCAACCCAGGGAAGTTTGTTATTTCAAGATAATTGTGCACAGTCTATGATAGATTATGGAAGCAACACTAATCTAATTGTAGTTGGGGAAAAATAAACAAAAATTATTACTAACACAATTATGCTGACACAGCTAGAGTTCTGCAGAATTGAAATCACAAATTGAAATCTAAACTGATGAATGTATAATAATTTTGGATTACCTTTTCTAATCTAACTTTCTATTTTACTTTTGTAGGAAGGAGTTCTCTACTAATTGCAGAAGGTAATCTACTTATTGCAAGAAAGTAATCCACACTTTTGTTTTCTTTTTCTTGAAAGCAGGATTTTAATCTAATGCAGAAAAAGGGAAAGCAATTCTCCAATAGTGTTCAACAATTGACTTTTAATTTTCATGAGACAGATTTATGCGCATCTACAGGAAAGCACTTGACTGTAACATAAACTGTGTTCTAGAATTGTTAATCAGATAAACCATTCACATTAAAACAACTATTCTGGAATTCAAAACAGAGGAGAATCTTCGAGGAAGGTGGGCCCTTTCCTTTTCACTGAATCCTCTCAGGGAAATAGGATATAGTCTGCTAAAGAAATTCAATCCACTCTTCTATTGATTTGCCAAAAATATTGTGTACAATAAGATTTACTTCTCTTCACTTTATCATAGTTTGAATTTGTCCCTCTGATTACAAAATCTCTGCTATTTAAAGTCAGAGTCATTCAGTTAAAACAAAATCAGAACAGCTTTGAGAATCCCCGATTCTCAAGTTGTTCATATGATATCATTAATACAAGGTCTAGAACTAATATTGCAAGTTAAAACATATAACAGTAGGTGTAGCAGCTTCCATGATCGATGGAATTTGTTGCAACAGTTGTGTAACAACAAAATCGATGGAATTTGTTACAGTTGTGTATCAGCAGAATCGGTGGCACCTGTTGCAACAGTCGTGTAATAGATTCCAAGATTGGAGCATAGCTGTAACAGCTTCCAGGATCGATGGCATTTGTTGCAGTGGTCGTGTAACAACAAAATCAGTGGCATTTGTTACAACAGTCATGTATTAATAGAATCGGTGGCACCTGTTGCAACAGTCGTGTAACAACTTCCAGGATTGGCGCATAGTTGTAACAGCTTCCAAGATTGGCGCATAGCTGTAATAGCTTCCAAGATTGGCACATAGCTGTAACAGCTGGTGTAACAACGAAGACCATTCTTTAAGACTTGGTTGTTCTATTCATTTAGATCATTAGTTGAATCATTTTATGGGTAAAACATGTGAACATTACCAATCAAACATGATAAGTAAATGAAAATATAAAAGAAAGATAAATGATTCATACCTGGGGAAAAAGGTCTTAGCATGCATTATAGTAGGCATTTAACTTAGAGATGATAAGGTTGAATATGCAAAATATGTGATGAAAAAGGGACATTTCTAGGTCCCAACATACCCCCCAACTAAAGACATTGCATGCCCTCATGCAAAACACATCCAAACCTTACTCTGTAGCTGAATTAGGGAACTGGTTCTTCCAGTGCAAAACTGTTAAGAGAAATTGATAAGTGCTTGTATGGTAAAATGTTGTGCTAAAAAGAAAATCTGTGGTGTCAACAATTTGTCTGCATTGCTTTGTCTTGAAGAACATAATCTGTTTGAGTTTCTTGACTATGAACTCATGAGGGAAACATAGGTTCTTGTTTGAAAGCTGTTGGTAAACCAATAGTTGCCTTATGACGTTGAGATCTTCTCAGTTGTGTTGTTTTATGTGTAGAAGTAAGTGCATGTTCGGTCTTGACTGAGAGAGTTGTTGGAATTCTTGCAACTGACACTTTTACTACCATATAACCTGCCTCAAAGTATATGTTTCCACACTCAAAGCACATGAGTTCTTTATTTATGTCCATAAAAACTTTTGTGAGTTCTAGGATGTCTAAAGTAATCCCTTCTGGATTCTTCTGTCGAGCAATCTCCATTCTCTATTATGAGCATAGGTATTTTGGATTTCTTTGTATGCCCTATCATTTCCTCAATTTGGGAAAACAGTTGGGCAAGTGGTACATCCTTAGCACTATTTGTATCTGGTTCTTGTAGAGCAGTTACAGTGTCAATAGTTGTTTCTGGTGGAATAGTTGTTTCTTGTGTAACAATTGTGTCTGTCATGAATGCCTCCTATGGAATAGGTTCTTCTTGGATAGTTGGTTCTTGTGTAACAGCTGTGTATGTCATGTCGGCTTCCTATGGAACAAGCTTGTCTTGGATAGTTGGTTCTTGTGTAACAGCTTCATCCTGCCTGACTTGTCCTTGTATACCGGTCCCATTGTTTGCAGGTGTCTCTTTTAGCACTTTTAGGTTACTGGAAGATATTGGT
The DNA here is from genome assembly GCA_009831015.1 of Picea engelmannii. Lineage (NCBI taxonomy): Eukaryota > Viridiplantae > Streptophyta > Pinopsida > Pinales > Pinaceae > Picea > Picea engelmannii. The sequence continues at coordinate 629,342 of ML776720.1, forward strand.
TCTTATGTAACAGTATCTTCATCAATCATAGTGGATAATGGATGAAGAACATGAATAGTCTGTTTCATAGCTTGCCATCCAATTGTTTCTTCTGCAAAGCTGGTAGACCTGGTTTTTCTCCTTGGTAAAATAGAAATGAAAGTAGAGGCTTTCTTCTTCGTTGATGGAGGTGGAACATGATGTTCTTCCTCAACCACACAAGTAGTAAATTTAGGTATACCTGGGTCTACTATGATCTAGACATCGTTATTTGACATATGATCCATAGAATCATCAGGCAGAGCCAATGACTCTGCTGCAATGGGAGTGCATTTGGTTTGAAGTGAGACAATAGTGGCTTGCAGCTCTGGGAACAAATTAAAACCTGGTATATGTACCTCTGTAGAGTTCTCAGTCATAGTAATAGAGGGGTTCTGAGTTGCTACTGATATAATCGGGTCCAGGTCTTTTCGAAATTTTCCCTTGAAAGGACATTTTATTTTCTGAGATATTCTACTGGCAGTGATAGTAGGACTTGGAACAGTTGTTGAAACAATAGGTGTCTCTGCTAGTGCAACAGGGGTAGTCAGACTTGCTGCTGCAGTGGACCATTCTGACCTTGTGCGCTTTCTAGGTAATGCAAATACAGGAACAAAGGTTCTCTATTTAAGAGCAAGGGGTAATTTTTCAATAACATCTATCGTGGCCAAGGGTTGGGATGCATGGCTTGGTGTAATAGTTGGTTGTTCTGCATTTTTCAAAATCATAGCTACAGCCTGTGTCAATTTACCTTCATCAAGGCATGTCTGGTTGGTGCTAGGATGGCCACGAGTTATGCATTTACTTCTCTAGGTCGCCTTATGGGCAACAATAGTAGGGGTTTGGACTGTTGTTGCAGACGAGGGTAGAGACTCAGGAAGAGGTCCTGGAATATCTGTAGGTATAGAATGTGGTTGGTCTGCTACAACAGGTAATGGGTTATTGGAAATGTCCATACCATTGCGAATTAATAGTCCAATGAGTCTGTGATTAGAAAGGTAGTTCTTGGGGTTTTTGGATTTTTTTACAAAATGAGCCATGTTATTCAATGAATGGAGTAGATAATAAGGAATGTTTATGAATTTCCGATGTCGCAGATGTGATAATAAGATGAAATCAGAAAAATAAACAACTTGTTACCTTCCTTCATAGGTAATGTACCTTTTGACGAATTCTACAACTTTCCCCCAGGGATCTGGTAAGGAATTGACATCCACACCTCGGCCTTTTGTCTAAATTTGCTCATTGTTAACGAGGAAAGCTTTCTGAGCATCCGAAAGATGGTTTTTTCTATTAAACCATTGGTCCTGTGTTGTTGGTAACCCTATGATAGCAGCAATGCTTTCCTCTGATACTGGAATCCTTACCCCATTCACCATTGAATATTCTTTGGTGAGATTTTGACTAAACTCCAATACCTTGTCCTCATTAAACCCCTACAACTTCTTAAAATAGGGTATCCAACCAGCCTGTAGAAATATTTGGTAGGTCTCTGGGTGCAACAAAAAAGTGTCCAAATTTGCAGGTTCATACCTCACTGTTGATCCTCCCATGATGTTGCTTGAGAGTCTAACAGTCACGCAAAAGGAGAGACTAGCACCTAAACCAGAAATGCAGCCAGTTTGGACGTGGCTTGCATGTAGAATACAGTGTCACAGTGAAAAGAAGTGTGATAGAAAAGGTGGTGAAGGTGAGTATAAAATACCATTTGGATGGCTAGATTTGCATTCCCCCCCCCCCCCCCCAACTAATCAGATTGGCTCCAGGTGGATCAATTTTAGCACAAGTGGTGAGAAAAATGGGAAAGCATACTTTTATATATTCATTACTTTAACACGTAGGATTAGTCAGGTACCTCATATATTACCACACATAAGTGTCTGTCAAAGTGATCATGCTATCCAACCACCATCTAATTTGCATGGAATAGATGACATGATGAAGGATAGTGTGAAAAATGACGATATGACAACTAAAGTAGATATGGAGTCCTTTCTGGAGATAATCAGTTGGAAGTAGCCGGATGTGAAGTCAAGTAATGATGAAGCAACACTTTCTCTTAGAGAAGGAGGAAAAAGATAGCTACAGTATGAACAAATCAGCGGTGTCGCAACATGTAAAGAGTGTAGAGCTAGAGTAGCAGTACTTGGCCAAAATGTGAAGAAAACAAAAGAGTAAAGTGGCAAGACAAAATAATACCGATCCGTGTATCAGCAGGTACTTCAACCAAAATGGAAAAGGTAGGTGTAACAACAAATAAGATGGTCGGAAAAGAAAATTGTGAAAAGAGACCATTGTGTAACAACAGAAAATTGGCCAATTTATCGGAAAAAGGGAGTAACAACAAAAAATTGGCCAATTTATCAAAAATGGGTGTAACAGTAGAAAATCGACTAATTTTTCAGAAATGGGTGTAACAGAAGAAAATTGGCCAATTTGTCGGAAATGGGTGTAACAGTAGAATATCGGCCAATTTGTCGGAAATGGGTGTAACAATAGAATATCAGCCAATTTGTCAAAAAAAGGTGTAACAACAGAATATCGACCAATTTATCGGAAATGGGTGTAACAACAAAAAATCGACCAATTTATCCAAAATGGGTGTAACAGCAGAAAATCGGCCGAACGTTGCATCACTTAGTTTTTAGGAAGTTTTTCAACCTCCATGAACTAATCGTCTGTTGCCTTTTCTATAGTTATCCTTGCTATTCACCTGCATACACAAAAATTTCCTGATACCTTTCAAGGCTGAATTTATTAGCATAGTAAACACAATAAAACATAAACATAAAAAAATAATTGTTTTTCGAGTTTATTTATATACAAGGTCTGAGAAAAATAAGTCCTAAAGTTGAGAAAGGGAAGGAGCAAGCTCCATTCCTTTTAAGACTTGATAACTTGTATCAAATGAACATTTATATTTGAATTCTTCCTTCAATAGTGGATGTTGATACAGGCACAGACGATGACCATTTGCATTGAACTATGTATCGGATCCGTCAATAGTGATTAACCTGACTGTCCCATTGGGAAAAATAGTGTCTACCTCATAAGGTCCTAGCCATCGTGTACGCAGCTTACCCTAAAATTCTTTAAAGCGTGAATCGTACATCAGAGCCCAATCTCCTTTCTAGAATGATTTCTTCTTGATGACCTGGTCATGCCATTTCATCCTCTGTTGTTCTATCATCAAGGTTTTATTAATAGCGTCCAAACTCTTTTCATAAAGATCATTGAGTTTTTGCAGTCTGGCCTTTTGTGCCATAGTCAAGTCAAGGTTGATTGTTGATGTAGTGCTTAAGGTTTTGATTTCAAATTCAATGGGAAAAACAAGGCTTTTTCCATATACCAGTTCGTAAGGAGAAAAACCAGTTGTGTTTCTCCAAGTAGTTCTATAATCCCATAGAGCTTCATGCAATCTGTCTGTCCAATCCTGACAATGTTCTCTTATTGTTTTAGTAAGAATGGCTTCAATAACTTTGTTAGTACTTTCCACCTGGACATTGCCTTGTGGATGGTATGGATAAGCTATTCTATGTAAAACATGATATTTACTGAGTAGGAATTCAAGTTTATATGATGTGAAAGGGGTAATCCATCAATTATTAATTCTCTAGGAACTCCAAACCTAACAAAGATATCTTCGAACAAAAATGCTAAGACAGATTCTTCTAAGGCTCTAATGAGTGCTTTCGCCTCTACCCACTTGGTCATGTAATCTGTATAGACCAATATATATACTTTTTTATTAGAATGTGGGTTAATTGGCCCTATGAAATCCATGGCACATCTCTCAAAATCTTCTAACACTACCTGAGGCTGTAAAGGCATCTCATCCCTACGATTTGGCTGACTCATTCGTTGGCAACTGTCACAAGTTTGAACGTATTTCTTGGCATCTTGAAATATGGTGGGCCAAAAATAGCCCATCCTTAAAATTTTATGCCCAGTCCTTTTATCAGCAAAATGACCCTCGCAAGGGCCATCATTGCAAGACTTAAGCAGATCATATACTTCATCATCCCTCACACATCTCCTAATTTCCTGATCGAGGCCTATGTAGAAAAGGTATCCTCCTATCCAACTATACCGAGCACTCTTCTGAATAATCTTCCGTCTTTGTCATGGAGATAAATGGGGACGTACCTTCCCTGCAACCAAATAATTAACAATGTTTGCATACCAAGGTAAGTGAGCAGATATTGCAAACAAATTTTCATCTGGAAAGGAATCATCAGCAGGTAAATTATCATCATTTACATGTAATCTTGATAGAAAATCAACAACCACATTTTCTTTTCCAGGTCTATCTACTATAGTGATGTCAAATTCTTGTATAAGTAACAACCATATAGTTACTCGGGCATTAGTAATAGGTTTATTCATCAGATATTTAATTTATGTATGATCAATATGAATAAAAGTAGGATATCTAGTGACATAATGCCTGAATTTATTGATTGCATAAATTATTGCTAAGAATTCTCTTTCAGTAACTGTATAATTTAATTTAGCAGGAGCCATGTTCTTGTTGATATAGTAGATAGCATAAGTCTCTTTGTCTTCATGTTGCCCTAGTACTACACCGATTGTAGTATCAGAGGCATCTGAAGAAATTTGAAATGGAAGAGCCCAATTGGGCCCTCTAAAAATGGGAGTTGTGGACAATTTATGTTTTAGATCTGTAAAAGACAATTCACAATTGCCATTCCAACGAAAGTCAACATCTTTTTTCAATAGAAAAAACAAGGGGGAAGCCAGCTTGGATTTTTTTTTAATGAATCTCCTGTAATACCCAACATGCCCTAAAAAACTTCTGACCTCTTTCTGAGTTGACGGAGTTGGAATATCCAAAATTACCTAGATTTTGGCGAGATCTACCTGGATTCTTGCATAAGAAATGAAGTGTCCCAGCACTACTCCCTCGCTCATTAGCACATGGAACTTTTATGTACTTAAAGAAAGATGAGACTGTATACATCTTTTAAGAAATTTTTCCAGATTAGTCAAGGCTTCATCAAAATCAATGTCATAAGGGGTAAATTCATCCATGAATATCTCCATATAGTCATTCACCATATAAGAAAAAATACCAATTACAGCTCTCTGGAAGGTGGTTGGTGCATTACACAAGCCAAATGGGAGAACCTTGTAAGAAAATTTACCCCAAGGGCTGGTAAAAGTGGTCTTATCTTGGTCCTGTGGAGCAATTTTTATCTGATTATAGCCACTGAATCCATCTAAGAAAGAGAAAAACTTTCTCCCATCTAGATTGTCTAAAACCTGATCAATAAATAGCAGAGGGAAGTGATCCTTCTCTGTTGCTTTATTCAGGGCTCTATAGTCTACACAGACTCTCCATTTTCCATTCTTTTTAGGAACAATAACCAAAGGTGAGACCCACTCACTGTCTGATATAGGGTAAATGAAATCAACATTGAGAAGTTTCTGGAGTTCTTCTTTAACAATTTCTTTAAGGTTTGGATTCATCCTCATTTGGGGTTGGAAAATGGGATGCCATTCTTCCTTAATGTATATATGGTGGGTACATAGTTCAGAGGAAATTACTTTCATATCCATGTAATCCCAAGAAAATGCTTATTTATGTTCAATTAGTAATTTCATCAATCAACAAGTTTCAGCAGTGGATAAATCAGGATTGATGTTCAAGGTTTTCCCAAGTTCAATTTCGATAGCAATTCTCTTGGAACTGACTTTAGGAAACAATTCAGTTGTTTCATCATCTGTTGTTACAGTGTTTGTTGTTACAACGATTGTTGTTACAGCTGAATCATTTTGATTGTTAGTGGTTTCTGAGAACATTTCTGAGCTTATATCTTCCTGGGTGATGGGGTCGAAGACTCTAATCAAACAGTGGTGTGTTTCCCGTGTAACATCAGAGGAGTCATAGATAAAGCAGTTGATTAATTCATCCTCTGTATCATCCTTGAAACTTAGGGATTTTCCTATGGTTAGCACAGGCAGAGCATTTTCATCCTCAGTGTCCATCCATAAAGAATTTCTAGGTTCCACCCTAGGTGTAGCATGAGGATACAGGGTCAGTTTTTTTGTGTTATAACCATCAGAGATGGTCATGGAACCAGATCGACAACCAATGAAAGAATCAATTGTAGCTAACCATGGTCTTCCAAGAATTAGAGGGTGGCCCCCCAGACGAGTTTTGGGTTGCAACACAACAAAATCAGCAGGATACTCCCATGAATCCACAGAAATGACTAAATCATCTATTACTCCTTCTAGTCTGATGGTAGAATGCTCAACTAATTAGAGAACAGTAAGAGTAGGCCGAACTTGTGTTCTGAGTTGTAGTAATTGTGTAGTCTCTATTGGCATTATGTTAATTGCCTCCCCTAAGTCGATTAGCGCATGGGGAATATATGTATGTCCAATTTTGACAGTGATTGTAGGGTTTCCTGGGTCGCCATACTTAGGAGGTGGAGATTTTCCTAACATTAGTTCAGACAAATCCCCCACCACATGCATGGTGAGGGGGTCCCTGGTTTTTCATCCAGGTCTTTTTATAAAGAGATCTCTTATGGTCTTGGCATAAATAGGGACATCTCTGATGACTTGCAATAGTGGAATATTAACGTGCATATTTTGCAATTCTCCTAAGAGATTGAAAGATGGTAATTCCACAGGTTTGGTAATTGTCAGCCTATTAGGGAATGGTGGGTTTGTTGAATCTATTATAGGTTGGACAATTTATTTTGTATCAGCATATTGTATTTCCCCTGACTCCCTGTTTGACTCTGAAGATGGAGCATATTCAATTATTGTATCAACTATTCTCCCTCATCTTAATTTGATTTCATCACAAGGCATGGGAATAATAGACAAGGCTGACACATTTTGTATTTCCGTGTTCTGAATGACCTTATTATTTGGGTTTGGGTTAGGTTTCACAGGCATCTGAGGTAGTAAAGAAGGATTTTTTAGTGGGGTATTTGGGGGTAATTGTAGTTGTTGYTGTTGATACTGGGGTTGGAACTGTTGTTGATAAGGGTTTGGTTGGTGATGGTTCTGATAACTGAGGTGTTTTTTAGGGCCTCTCCAATATGGGTTCCATTGTCCATGGTGATTCTACTACTAAGGTATAGGTAACCATGCATTGGGATCTTGGTAAGGGGTTGACATCTAATGTGGAGGGGGAGAATTTTTCTGCCCATACAGTGGTTGATTGTTCCAATAATTAAGTGTTGCAGGAGAGAATTGAGATTTCATACCTTGACTTATTGGCTTCCATTGTCTCCTTTGTGTAATTAGATAGGAATCCTCTGCTTCCCCATTAGTTTCCTTCATTGATGTTTTTACTCCTGATAGAGAGGTACATTGGTCAGTAGCATTATCTAATTCACAAATAAGACATACCTGGACACTATTCAACGAGCACTCCCTTGGTGGATGTTTCTTCCTGTATTTTGCACAAAAAATGCACAATGCTTGCTCTGATTCTGCTTGTTTCTGCTTGATCTGCAAGGTGCCAATTTGTGAAGAAAAAGAGTCAATCATCTCTATTTTTTAATTTTCTAATAGATTACCTATTTCTTCTCTTGTTGCTCCTCCATTGGCTGATTTTTGTACCCTTGAAAAAGTGGTATCCTTGGTAGTTGATCTATTCTTTGTAGATCCTCAAGAACATCTTTTACAGAGGTCTATAATGTCCTCATAGGATTCTTTAGATATATCTACTTTTCCAAGCATATTCAGTATATCTAAACAATCTTCTCTAACTCCTTTAGGCACAATAGTTTTTAAAATGTCTTTATTTACATCTGGATGCCTATACCTTTGTAGATTATACTAGAGTCGTTCCACAAAATCTTCAAGGGTGTCATCCTCCTTCTGAGACATTTTGAACAATTCCTCCCTTCGTTCCCTTATTCAACAATAGTCTTGGTACTTGTTCAGAAAAAGATGCCTCATTTGTACCCATGTTGAAATGTTCTCTCCTCCTAAGTTCATAAACCATCTTAATGCATTGCCCTTCAATGTAGCTGGAAATAGTTTAAGTTTTTGTGCAGTGGTAGTGTAGTCATAGCTTCTACACAAAATGTCAAATTCAAATAGAAACTCATCCAGATCCTCAGTAGACAATCCATGAAAATTGAGTAAAGTTGATAGAGGTATGTTTTTCATAGGAGCCATCCCTCGTGTGGGAACATCAGAAATAGGAAAAACTAGGGTAAAGATAGTATTTTCATTATTTACCTGATCTTTGTTGTTTTGTGGGTTCTCCTAGTGGAACTCTTCTTCATTATCCCCTTGATTTTACATATGTTCTCTTTCTCTCCATTATGTATGAAAAGTGTCCCACTCTTCTTTATTGACTACCCAACCGTTGATCTGATAAACCGTTTCTTCTAGATTTTCCCTGTTTGGAACTATACTTCCCTGATCTTGAATGTTCTCTAGTGTTGCTTGCTGATTTGTTGGTGACAAATCTTCAGCTTCGACTTCTACTTCAGCTCTATCCCTTGATGAAAATGATGTTTCAAGAAGGGGTAGTTCTAATGACTGAAGATTAAGTCTTCTTGGAGGATTTGTAGGTTGAAAAATAGATCCTGAAGAAGAATCAACTCTGTCTATTATTTCATCAACAAATGTTTGTCTTTCTAGTGTAGGATTTCTTCCTCCACGTCCTCCAGTACCCGTAGGGTTAGTATTTTGGGGAATATGTCCTCGCGTTCCTCGATTCATGCAAAATAATCATTCCTTTAGAAAAAAAAAACTAATGTGCTTACAAAAATCTATAATTATCTTCCCCGACAGCGGTGCCAAAATGTTGAGCACTTTAATTGTCTAAATGAATAGAGAGTTAAGGTGTTCAATATAAATTGTCAACCTAGGGAAGTCCGTTATTTCAAGATAATTGTGCATAGTCTATGCTAGATTATGGAAGCAACACTAATCTAATTGTAGTAGGAGAAAACCAAACAAAAATTATTACTAACACAATTATGCTGACACGGCTGGAGTTCTGCAGAATTGAAATCACAAATTGAAATCTAAACTGATGAATGTATAAGAATTCAGGATTACCTATTCTAATCTAACTTTCTATTTTACTTTTGCAAGAAGGAGTTCTATACTAATTGCATAAGGTAATCTACTTATTGCAAGAAAGTAATCCACACTTCTATTTTCTTTTGCTTGAAAATAGGATTTTAATCTAATGCAGAAAAAGGGAAAGCGATTCTCCAACAGTGTTCAACAATTGACTTTTAATTCTCATGAGACAGATTTATGCACATCTACAGGAAAGCATTGGACTATAATAACAACTGTGTTCTAGAATTTTTAATCAGATAAACCATTCACATTAAAACAACTATTCTAGAGTTCAAAATAGAGGGGAATCTATGAGGAAGGTGGGTCATTTCCTTCTCACTGAATCCTCTCAGGGAAATAGGCTATAGTCTGCTAAAGAAATTCAATCCACTCTTCTATTGATTTGCCAAAAATATTGTGTACAATAATATTTACTTCTCTTCACTTTCTCATAGTCTGAATTCATCCCTCTGATTACAAAATATTTGTTATTTAAAGTGAAAGTCATTCAGTTAAAACAAAATCAGAACAGCCTTGAGAGTCCCCGATTCTCACGTTGCTCATATGATATCATTAATACAATATCTATAACTAATCTTGCAAGTTAAAACATATAACAATAGGTGTAGCAGCTTCCAGGATCGATGGCATTTGTTGTGGCATTCGTGTAACAACAAAATCAGTGGCATTTGTTATAGCAGTCATGTATCAACAGAATCGGTGGCACCTGTTGCAGTAGTTGTGTAACAACTTCCAATATTGGTGCATAGTTGTAACATCTTCCAGGAACAATGGCATTTGTTGTAGCAATCATGTAACAACAAAATTGGTGGCATTTGTTACAACAGTTGTGTATCAGCAGAATCGGTGGCACCTGTTGCAACAGTCGTGTAACAACTTCCAGGATTGGCACATAGCTATAACAACTTCCAATATTGGCGCATAGCTGTAATAGCTTCCAAGATTTGTGCATAGTTGTAACAGCTGGTGTAACAACAATGACCATTCTTTAAGACTTGGTTGTTCTATTCATTTTGATCATTAGTTGAATCATTAGTTGGGTAAAACATGTGAACGTTACCAATCAAACATGCTAAGTAAATGAAAATATGAAAGTAAGATAAATGATTCATACCTGGGGGAAAATGTCTTAGAATGCATTATAGTAGGCATTTAACTTAGAGATGATAAGGTTGAATAGGAAAAAGATGTGATGAAAAAGGGACATATCTGAGTCCTAACAATGACATAGTCAAGTGACATGCAGAACAAGACTTAACAAGGGTAGTGGAGATCACACAGGTGGAAAGCATGGCACCATGTCAAATACAACACTTTATGGAACATCTGATCAAGCCTCATGCAGTTCTGCAGCGGTTGAGTGCCAAGATCATCAAATACAGAGAACGAGAAGTAGAAGTGAAATAAATCCTTTCAACCCCGATGGATCAGCCCAGGTTCCCATATGCTAACACATGCGAGGATCTCTTCATCAAGTGGTCAAAATATGAGAAGAGTTGCCCACTCCAGTATAACCATGAGATGATTCTCAGAGAACAAAGAGATCAAGCGCCACATGGAGATATTTTTTTTTACTTAACTTAAACTTGTAGAAGTTATTTTTAGTTAGCGATTCTTTATAAATAAGAGGATTGCCATTTTATAAAGGGTTAATGGTTTTGGGAAAAGACCCTCATTTGGGAATTGTAAAGAACGATTTATGAACAACCTTAATTGAGAAGTCTTGTTTAGGACCAGAGACAAAAAAAAAAAATCATCAAAGGAGTTATTTGATTGGATTGAGGAGGAATTAATTCCAACTTTTATTTTAGTAATTGATGTTGTAACGAGTAAGAGTTTATGAATCTATTGATAAGTTATTTGTTTCAATATTTTTTGCAGTTATTTTGTTCTTAATGATGGAAAACGAATCATTGTGTTAATGTGTGATTGATGTTAGATATAAGGAAACTATTTTTCTTGCAATCATCTTATTACATGCATATTTTTATTACAATACTTGTATCTCAGTCAATGATGAAATACCAACAAGCTAATCTATTAGTACTAGTATTGTAATAGGTGTGAATATCTTTGTCTGCATGCTGGAGCACGAGAGTTGTCCCAAGCTCATCCCTCTTCAGTAGTTAAGAATCCCTTCTATAAGTTGGTTTATACCAGCACATATCATTTTATTAGACTCATCTAATAAAAGAAAAGACAAAAAAAGAGAACGTTTAAATTGAAGTAGGAACTTTCATAGGAAGATATCATGTCAATCACCAAGTAAAGTCCATCAATACATTATCTAGATCGAAATATATGGAGAACCATTCCACCATCAAACGTTGCAGAGTCTAATTGGGCCTCTAAGGAGGATTTGGTTCCTTTTGTTTAGTTAAAGGGATCTCGGACCCCTCAACATAATTGGCGCTAGAAGGAGGGTTGAATTAATGAATGGATAATAATATTCTTGATATAATATTTCACATAGCCAATAGATTCAAAAAAACCCACATGCATGGCTAGTCATTCTCAAGACAACCCAGATACATAGAGCACTCCTGAAATGAGTAACTCCTCCCAGCACGAGGAATAAAACCTATTCCCTGAAATACCTTATGCTCTTCCCCATGAAGATTTGAACCAATTCATAATAATCAAAAGAGCTTATGCTAGACAAATTGGATCGTTACCCTTAGCTTAGTTACTTCCTCGTAGAAAAAAAGTAATAAGACCAATGTTCAATACTCTTGACCAGGTTATTTTTCACACAGTAGAAGACTTGATAGATTTTTCCCTCACTCAGATCGAAAAACCCCTTTATCTAATCCCCGAAACACCAGCTAGTAACTACTCTGAACCAGACAATTTTGAACTTGACGAGGAAGGGTTTAACTAGGGTCACTCAGTTTTAGAATTAGATGACATGAAGGATAATAATGATAATAAGGAAGAAGGGGTCAATACACCTCCAAATAATAAACCTTGGTTGGTCATAGACTCTATGGAAATCCCAGGATGAGTACATAAACTCCCTCGACATCCAAAAAAATTGCTTCCCATATTCGACCCTGAAACCTCCGGATTGCCTGAAGACCATATTAAAAAGTTCATACTAGCTATAAGACCGATGAACGTACAACATGAGGATGTAGTGTGTATACTTTTTCCCTATACCTTTGAGAATTCAGCCTCGACTTGGTATTTTAACTTGCCCATGAGGTCCATAACTAGTTGGACAAAGTTTCAAAAAGATTTCTTAGAAAATTTTGAAGAAGAAACCACCATAGGAGATTTAATGGTTGAACTCTTCACTGCCACCACGAGTTCAAAACATAAGGTTAAAGACTTCAATCAACGATTTACCACTATCCTGAACAAATTTCAACCCGAAGCTAAACCTACTCAGGAGTTTCAAATTGAGGTATATGCTAATGCATTCCCTGATTCTATTTCCATGTTTGTGAAAAGGGCTGCCAAACATACCCTAGCTGAAAATTTCGAGGAAGCCAAATGATTGAATTCCACACGAATGGATGCAAAGAGGGCCAATTATCACTAGTTAAGAAGGAATTTCAACCTCTGCCTAGGAGAGGACTGTTGTTGACTAGGCATTTGGGAAAACAAATAGAACAAGGTCCTAGAAAGGGAAGCGGGGACATAGAAGACCTACAACGGATGACAAAGAAAATTTCAAATGAAATCGTAGACATGAAAATAATTTTTAGGGAAGGAAACCAAGGTCAAAGGCCCTATAGACCCTTTTTCAAGAGAAACCCACCTTTCAAAGTCATTGAACCTGCCCCAACTAACTTAAACATCGACCTGGGTAATGTAGCATCTGACTCTTTCTGTATGTATAATCAAGAGAAACATTCTGAAAGAGACTATCCCCAATGGGTGCATTCTATGAATTTAATGTCCAATTGGTTTGTAGATGAATTTTCCCTTACCGAATAGTCAAGTGGCTCAGCGGTAAACATCGTCGATCGGGAGGAAGTTGATTCGCCAGAAGAAACAACCATGTTGTTATGGGATGTCAACTTATCGATGCCTCCTGATGATGTATTTGAGTTTCAAGAACCATCTGCTGAGGTTTTGGCTGTGCAAACATGAATTAAGGGCCAATCGGTCTCAAATGACCTTACCATTGTCCAATCTTCGAGGGGAAAACAAACATTCAATCACTTGAAAGCACCTTTTGTCTCCCAAAGAAATCCTATAAACATCCATACATGGGAGTCATCCAAGCTAGAATACAACATAGTAGAAGACTTAATAAAGTTGAAGGATAATGTGTTGGTCATGGACATGTGTAGAATTCCCCAACAAAAGCACTTTATGTTACAAGTCTTAAAGTCAATAGAATCCCCTATAATAAGCACTGACCTAGGGGAGGTCCCAGCTCCCACAGATCCAAAGAATAATCCAAATGTGAACGCTTTCTCTATAGATAAAAAATAAATTCCTTTTGTCCCACATTTCCTTTTAACGTTTGAAGTCTTAAAAAAAAACCTCCATAATTATTTAGTTGACTCAGGGGCATCTTCCAATGTCATTCCATTATCTATCTACAAGAAATTAAACGCAGTTCATCTCAAAAGTGATAAACACGTTATACAACTAGACAAAACTCAAGTAAAAGTTATTGGGGAACTTAAGGATGTCATGATCAGAATGGATACACACCCAAATTTTGTTCAAGTAATTGACATCATTGTAGTAGATATACCAAAATCTTATGGACTGCTACTTAGTCGATATTGGTCTGAGAAATTGAATGGATACTTCAACACAGATTGGGATCACCTATAGTTTCCATTAAAGGGACATACCAACATGATTAGGATCGATAGGGAGAGGTATCTCAAACATATTGTTACTAATTTAGCAGCCTTCAATGAACCCTCATCGGTAGATTTCCCCGTGCTAGGAAACTACCCCTGCGATTCTGATTTCGACAATTTATCTCCTCTCTCATCTGATGTACCTCTCACTAAAAACTCCAAAATGGATTTTCAAGTGAATCTGAAGAAATCCTCTTCTTCCAAGAACCTCTATTGGAAACCGCAGACAAGGTACAGAGAGATGAGGAAATAACTAGGCATGAAAAAAGTGATAAATTTCTCTCACAAATTTGGACGCTATACTTTGATGGGTCTAAATCGCAAGAAGGGTTGGGAGTAGGATGCATCCTCATTGACCCAAAGGGGAAGTGAAATTTCCTTTCTTGTAGACTAGAATTTGAATGCACTAATAACATTGTTGAGTATAAGCTCTAGTTGAGGGACTAAAGAAATCCATAGAATTAAACATTAAAGAAATGAAATTTTTTGGGTACTCTGAAATTATCATCGGTAAAGTAAAGAATACTATACATTGAAACTCACCCCACTTGAGGAATTATCAACAATAGGTGCATAGGATAATAAAACATTTTGAGGCTTTTAATATTACTGCGGTTCCCAGGATAAAGAATACTATTTATGATTCCCTAGCTATTGCAACCTCATGGCTATCCCCTTTAGAAGACTATGAATCCTCTAGGTTCATGGTGGAACTACTCTACAAACCATCAATACCCAACAATATTTCTAATTGGAAGGTTTTTGAAGGAGATGAACATATTATAGACTTTCTAGCCAATCAAGAAAATTTTAAATATCTGGATATTGATGATGAGGTATTCCAAGATCAATTAGCAGAAACTGATTTCCATGAACAAAGAGGTGAAACATATCACTCTAGTAACAAGTTAAGGTTTCATAGGATACTGAAATGGGTAGCCCATTTGGAGAACCTTTTCAACCCGAGGGAAATATTTTAAGGGCCAACGAACACAAAGACAGGGAGTTCATGTCCCATATATGAGACTATAAATCTAGGAACCTCGGAAAACCCTAAGAATATAAATATAGGAAAAACAATGTCTAAAGAAGAAAGGAAAGCTTATCTCAAACTTTTTAGAGAATATCAAGATGTTTTTGCATGATCCTACCGAGAATTGAAAGCTTATGACACTCGCATTATTCAACACACAATCTCATTAAAATCCGGAGTAAAACCCTTTCAACAGAAGCGCAGGAAGTACCATCCATCTTTGGAACCCCTCACGTATCAAGAGATAAATAAATTACTATATGATAAGATTATCTTACAGTTTAGACACTCTGCTTGGGTAGAAAATTTGGTTCATGTTAGGAAAAGTCTGAGGAAATCCGCCTGTGTGTAGATTTTAGAAATCTTAACAGAGCATTATAAAAGGATAACTACCCAGTCCCACCCATGGAACAACTCTTGCAGACCATGTTTGGTTCTGAAATTTTCTCCCTTCTACATGGTTTTTTAGGTTACAATCAGGTTGAAGTTTCAAAAGAAGACCAATTGAAAACTACTTTCTGAACCAAGTGGGGAACTTTTTCTTATAAATGAATTCCCTTTGGGTTGATTAATGTAGGAGAAACCTTCCAAAGGGCCATGGACATAGATTTTTGGGGATTGACTAACATATGTGTAGTATTATACTTGGATGACGTGACCTTCTATTCAAATAAAAAAAATGCCACATCCAACATCTAACCTAGATTTTTGAGAGGTGTAGGAAATATGGAATATCTTTAAACCCTAAGAAAACTATCTTTGGTGTCAAGGAAGGGAAATTACTAGGTCATATTATATCTCAAGCAGGAATTCACATTGATCCAGAACAAATAAAGGCAATAGCTCAGCTTCCCTTACCTCACAATAAAAAGGCTATATAATCCTTCTTTGGGAAGATTAATTTTGTGAGGAAGTTCATGTTTGATTTCTGCTGAAACTACCAAATCCTTACAAAAAATGATTCACAAGGATGTTGATTTTAAGTGGGATGATGAGCGAAAATATGCCTTCAACAATATCAAGACTACAATATCTTAAGATCTGGTGTTGCGAAGTCTCAGATTTAGTAAATATTTCTTCCTTTATACTTTTGCCTCTGACCACTCCTTAGCTGTAGTTTTGACCCAGGCTGATGATGATAATAATGAGGCATCGATATCGTTTATGAGAACTAACCTCCAAGGAGATGAATTATACTACCCTTATATAGACAAACAAGATTATGCGGTGTATAAGGAAGTAAAACATTTCAGATCTTACATCCTAAAAAATCACACCAAAGTTATCGTGCCTCATCCCAAAGTCCGATCCCTTTTCACTCAATAGGAGATGGGGGAGAGAAGAGGAAATTGGATGGCAGTTGTCCAAGAATTTGATCTAGATATAAAACCTTCCAAATTAGTGAAGGGACAAGGATTGTGTAAACTAGCCATAGAAGCTCAAGACCAGATAAATGAAGACCTCGAGTGGGAGAATGAATCAACATTATGGTGTAGTGAAGATTTATAAATTCCCCCAGGGCTTGGTATGGAAAAATGATTTACCTCCTCCATCATGGGACTTTCCCAGAAAACCTAAACCCTAAGGAAAGGAGAGCTCTCAGGCTAAAATATGCACAATATCGCCCCATACATTCAATACTTTTCCTTGTAAATTATGATGGAGTACTCTTGAGATGTCGCGAAATTGAAGATGATGAAAAGGTTCTAAAGGAGCTCCATGATGGTCCTGGAGGTGGACACTTTGCAGGAAATATCACAACTCACAAAATAGTAAGAGTCAGTTATTACTGGCCTACTCTATTTATGCTCATGCGTATGCTAGGAACTATAAATCTTGTCAAATGAGTGTTGGTAGAGAAAATACCATATCCAACTATCCCACTCCAACCAGTGACCATATCTAGACCATTCGAGCAATGGGGGTTAGACATTATAGGGGAGATTACCCTAAATTCTTCAAAACAAAATAAATACACACTAATTGCTACAAACTATTTTACAAAATGGGTAGAGGCCATCCATCTGACTCACATGAATGAAAAGGTGGTAATCCAATTCATAGAACAACAACTGATCACAAGGTTTGGGATTCCCTTTGTTCTTGTGTTTGATAATGCAACTTATTTTTTTCCACTCTATTAACAAAGTTTTCTCTAGACAAAGGAATCATAATCAGATACTCTGCAAACTACTATCCAAAAGGAAATGGGGTGGAAAAATCAACCAATAAGAACCTAGTGAGGATCTTGAAGAAAATAGTTGTAGGCAATCAGAGGAATTGGCATAGCTCACTTCATAATTCCTTATGGGTAGACAAAGTAACACCCAAGAAAGCTATAGGGAACTCCCCATACTTTCTGGTATACATACAAGAAGCCATTCTCCCAAATGGGTTATATCTTCCATCTCTTCAGCTTGTTCAGGGTTCAACAAGGAAACCCTCATAACTTATTCAACAGAGAATTGATACCCTCCTCATGATGGAAAAGGAAACGGAGAAAACAAAATCAAATTTTGTCGCTCATCAACAAATAGTTAAAATATGGTTTGACAAGCATAGGGCCAAAGAGAAGAATTTTGAGGTAGGAGACTTAGTCCTGAAATGGGACAGAGAAAATGAACCTAAGGGAAAACATTAGAAGTAACATAATCTATGGCTCAGACCTTTTCAGGTATCTGAGAAAATTGGGGTAGGCACGTATCAGTTGTAAAATCTGAGGGGGGAACCTGATGCCCTCCCGATTAATGGCCAAGCCCTAAAGAAATATTTTTGTTAAAAAAAAAATGTGTGTGTCTTTTCATGTTAGGATAAATGTGTAGGTGTAAGGTAGAATGATTGTAGACTCCTTTCATTCATGTATTTTCTTGTAATAAAGTTTTGTTTCACAAAACATTGGTTGACCCAAATCAATATGGTGTATCAAACTTTTCTCCTAACTCACACTTACGCGCAACATAAGAAACGTTGGGCAATAGAATTTTTTCTTCAAAAAGTTCTATATCTTGTCTTTGCAAACAAACGACCTTAGTGAGTGATGAAGTGTCATCATGGTGGTCTGGCAAAGCCTAAAGGGAAATATGTAAAGTTGGAAAGGACCACATGTACCTCTAGACAGAGCTAGGAGTAATTTCACATTAACCATTTCATCTTCTAGATAATAGGCGTCCTCCTCTCCCACTCACTCAGGGCATCTCCACCAGAAATAAATCAATTATATTAAATGAGTGAAAATTAGGAGAGGGTATGCAAATACCTCTGTCGGGTCTATGGACACTTGTTGATAGCGGAGCAAGGTCTGTGACATTGGAGTGACTCTGTCTGGGTTATGGATGCTCATTAGCAGTGGAGCAAGATCTATGACATCGGGGTGACTCCGTCAGGGCTATGGATGCTCGTTCATAGCATAGAAAGGTCTGTGATGTCAGGGTGACTCCACCAGGGCTATGGATGCTCACTAGCAGTAGAGCAAGTTCTGTGACGTCGGGGTGACTCCTTCAGGGCTATGGACTCTCGCTGGCAGTGGAGAAACATCATAGCGAGTGAATAATGATAACTAAAATGGCCTCAAGACAATGAATTCCTTACCTGACGCTTTTCAAAAAGGGGCATGGGTCACGTTCAAGAGGAAAGAAGGTGGAATAAGGGTTAAACTCCATAGGTGGACCCAGATTCATGAACCAGGGGGATTGTAATCGCATGGATGGGAAATAATCTGATGAAATAAAATCCAGTTAGTTTCTCAACCAGCTTCTACATCAACTAAGCCCAAGGGAAGGAACAAAGATTATTATTTCTCCCAGAGAATCACCATTTGTTGAGTTCTCAACACACCCTATAAGATTTTATGAAATTATGTCACTTTTGGGTACCACTTGTTTTCTTTTGTTTTTTTTTATGAATTGAGTTCATTGTGGAGGGATTGCTAATTTTGTTTTCATGTCTTTTCATCAATCAAAGTGGATTTGTTTGAACTTGTCAAAGTGAAAACCTTTGTGTCTGAAAGAACTTGGCATTCTAACTAAAAATCTGTAGCTAAAATTGTGACTAGCACGCCTATGTTTGGCATTAGAAAAATCCAAGAAGGTAAAATGACCACATAATAACAATAATCGTTGATCACAGATGTATCATCAACATCGGTAAAAGGTAGAGTAAATTTGTGCAATTTGTTCGCCAAGAGATTCAAGAGTTAGTCGATTTCCCATCGACATCAATGAAATATGAGAGGACTAAACATTGACATGAGCCATGATAAACCCTTGATAGTCAATGACATATGTGTTTGTTTGGGGTCAGTGAAATCTCAAAGGGTTAAACCATTGAAAATTTCAGCATGAACACATCGTTGATCGCCGATGCACTTTCAACATCGACAATTTTTGAGGGGGTTAATCCATAAGCACTTGGTTAAGCTTATTTCCAATCGCCGGTCCTTGATACTTTTCAGTGTCAGCAGGGTAGGATCTATTGTTAAAATTATTAGCTAAGGAAAAGTCCTTGATTTCGAATAACATGATTAAACTAAGAGGCCAGTTTCAAGTGCCACATGTCTTTGTCGTGTAGGTATATCGTATGGTCTAGTTTCGTACCGAGACACCTTAAGGTTCCTTGTGTCCTAGTCACACTTCTAATTCAGGTTTTCCATGTCAGCTCTGTATGAAAAGATGGATCGATGCTGGATCTTTTTCCAGGAGATATCAATGAACAATGTTTAAAGAGAATCCCTAACTCCCAATCCACCCGTTAAATCAACAAAACAATTGGATGTTTTCATCACGGGATACGTTCAGATTCTACCATTTAATAGGCCATTTAATGTTTCACTCTAGATAGGTTACTACCTCATGCGTTGACTAAAAAATGAGAATTTCAAATTGTTGATAGACCATATTATATCCTTATCCCATGCCGCCAACCTATGATTGAATTTAATTTTTAAACATGATGAAGATCTGATGGAAATTTTTTTAGAACCACACTCATATCCCAAATTGAATAACTAATGTGAAAAGGTAAGTATCATCTTTGTTTAAATCATGAAAAATAACTTCCATTCTGCACACAATTTTCCATTTCCATAGAAGCCGAAGAAGTGAAGAGAGTGTCTCAAGACTGAATTGATTCTTGGACTGTAAAAAAACTAGGTTAAGCTAACACGAAGAAGAGGTATGGGTTAATTTTATCATTTCGGCGGTCATAATTTTTATATATATCAGCATTTGATCGACTACATAGTGTCTAACGATGTTCTATATGTAGGGTAAAATTCTTCCAAGAAAGCCAACAACTAGACGCTCGCCGAGGGCACCAAAATTAAAAGAGGCAAAGATTGGTGAAGGGTATTCTCCCAGCACTGAGAGGCAGTTGGAATATTCTCCCAAGGTGGAACTAATCATTAAAACCTCGACAAAGAAGGCTTTCATTCAACCTCCCTCATTTGGTGATATGTAAGAAACCACTAGATTAAAAATAATTCTCCCACAGTGGGGAGATTTATTCAACAGAATCAACCGGGAATATTACCCAAAGTGTATCCCACACAACAAATCGGATGTAAGGACACTCGACGATGAGGTTTTCTCGAATATTCGATAGTTGTTCTTTCATCTTGTAGCCTGCTGAACTCCATTCTTTCCCTGCATTGATATTTTGAGTTGGTTGATTGATCATACAGACGCGCAGAAGTGCCTCATTAATGACGAGAACGATGGATGTGTCATATTTTTTCTCCCAACAAAGGTTTAGAAGTATTACAAAATTAGGGACCTGGAGGAGCAATTGAACACATACTTCATGGTGAAGTTATATGAATTACATGATGTCGGCCTATTAATGACTTCCTGGTGGAAGGAAGACAAGAAATTTATGAACCGAAGCAATGAATGGTGTGAGACAGTGAACCTGAGGGGAGCATATATCTACTTGTTGGCTCTAATTTGCCGACTATTTGGAGAAAATGATTGCTCCAAGTTCTTAGAAGCATGGATTCCCTTGGAAGACATTGTGGTGATCTGCGGGAGTAACTTCAACTAGCTAGAAATTATCTCCAAGCAATTGAGCATTAGTGTACAACATGCTCAGATGCTGAAAGAAGGAGAACCACTCGCTTTTCACATGGCCTCATATCTTCTAGATGTAATATGCACAAGGAATTCGTCGGTATGAATTTGAGTTGGCACATTTCAAAAATGCCTATTCATGTCTACTTCAACATCTTATGGGAGAAAAGGTACAAAAAATCTTATTCCCTTATTTGTGATGAATTCATCCCCCAGGTTTATTTCATTATATTTAAAAATGAATGCCCAAGGCTATTTGTAGTGGCCAACAAAATGATCTTGAAGGTAGGCCATTGATATATATATGAAAACAAAACCTATATGAGGGTGTTCGGAGCCACTAGAACACCACATTTTCTCCCTTCTCACGTCCCAAACCGACTCATTGTAGGAAAAATATGATATCAGACTATCCTGCAGTGCTATAACGCCACTCTAGTTAAGGACAAGAAATGAGCATTTATACCCTACAATTTCCATGTGGGGTTTTACATAGTGAAGGACACTAATCAAGATAAACATGAGGGTTTGAGTCAGCTAGAATACTGGTTCTCGACAGGCCGGTTTCACAAGCATGAACCTAAAGGCCTAGTCCTCCAACATGCTTCACAAGTATCATCTTGTTGGCCATACACGCATGACAAGTTTGAGGATGATATTTTTACAGAATGCGGTTAGGACTTGGAGGAGGTATTACAGAGGAAATCCAACCCAAACATGACCAGGTTCAAATCTATGAGCACGGATGAGAAGTTTGAAACAATAGAGTAGTCAGATCAAGAAGCTTTGAGGTTTAGATAAGAAACCAGAGAATGAGAAACCACAGAGGCACCAAGGAGAGGGTTGTTATTACTAGAAGAAGCCTAGAGAGTAATATACCAACTAGAGAATGATCCTCAAATAATAGAAATGATGAGGATCCCCTCGGACGACCCAGTCACAATCAGAGAGGAATCAAATGTCTTAGAGTCAATACAACTGGAGGAAATCACTGATTTGGATAACCCTAGAGTTCCATCAGCACAGATTAGATCAAAGGTGACCATTCCAACCCAGCATGAGGTTCCAAGAACACTAGGTGAAACAGGTGTGTCAAATCCCATGTTTGATCTAATAACTGTATATGACTATGAAGAGAGTTTGTAGGTCTCCCTGGTAACTCCGATATCGATTACAGAGGAGAAGGAACCCGAGAAAACATCTGCCCCAAGTCTCAGTGCTTCAGTTCAAAACCTTCTACAGGGTGACCATGAGGTTGAAATTGTCTTAGACACTGAGTTTCTCGACCTGACAGGGACCCCAAAAGATAGCTCCAGGGATGAGCTAGGATCGAGTGGACCAAAAGAGGAATTTCAATAGAAATAGATTGACACCTCAACAATTGATTACCAAGTAAGTACTGAAGCTATCACTAATTCTTCAATGATGGTTGATACCTCACTAGCCGATGAACACCAGATGAATTTCGATCCATCGGAGCATATGAAAGACGTACATGAACCAATCCTAGAAAAAATAAACACAACAGGGAGCCTCAGAAACAATCTAACCTGGGGAGAACAAGAAATCCATGAGCCTATTGATGAGGTCATCGATATACATGAGATCTCTTATGATAGGAAGAGGAAATATATCATGAAAAGGACCACCAAGAATCCATGAGCCTATTGATGAGGTCGTCGATATACAAGAGATCTCTTATGATAGGAAGAGGAAATATATCATGAAAATGACCACCAAGAAGATGATGATGATAATAATAATAATAATAATCTATTTTTAAGGTCACGACCAAGCCACCACAACAAATTGGTGTATGATACCCCCTTGTTTGTGGGACAAGGGACCCCCCTCCACCCAACGATTTGACTGGTAAATTCTACAAAGGTTTACATACCCTACACCCCTCTGGATTTGAACTTGTGACCTCTTAAGAGGAAACACATGTTCTTAACCATTAGTCCCACTCAGGCTGTATAACTCAATTCTCATCACCACGGAGGAGAAGTTGCTCATTACAAAACATGCAAAGACATCTAATCTCATCGACGTAGGGATTTCTATCATTGATGCCACATTCAATCGAGCAAGGTGAGATGAAAAGGAACTGGTCATTATAGGAAAGGAGCTATACCATCTTCACAATTTGGAAAAATACTATCAAGACTCGATGCAGGCCAAGGTGTTTCTGAAGAGTGAGTTCCAATATGCTTATGCAAAGTTCACAAGTGAAAGACATATTTTCATTGCAGGCATGGCCAATTTCCAAGAAGATGCCCTTATGGCACTAGAAACCTTCAAGGATGTGGAGAGATGGTATGAAAAATCATACCAAGAGGTAGAAAGAATTGACTACATCGACATAGTGCAGAAGGGCCGAGACGCAGATGAGTATGGTATTCAAGTGCTAAGGGATAACAACTTCTCTCAGATCAAGAAAGCAAGTGAATACTAGGTAAGTATGGCCTAGGAACCTCGGCGGGAGATACAAAAGTAGTGGGCCTAGTGAATAAAAGGCTGGGAAAAAATCAATCGAGAAATGAAAGGAATTGGCCTCCCAGAATTCGACTCACGCGAAGACTTTGTCGACCTGCATGACATAGTCAAGTGACATACATAATAAGAGTCAGCATGGGTAGTGGAGATTGCAAAGGTGGAAAGCATGGAACCATATCAAATACAACACTTTATGGAACATTCGATCAAGGCTCATGCAATTCTGCAGCGGTTGAGTGCCAAGATCATCAAATACAGAGAATGGGCAGTAGAAGTGAAAGAAATCCTTTTAGTCCTGATGGATCAACATAAGTTCCTATATGCTAACACATGCGAGGATCTCTTTGTCAAGTGGTAAAAATATGAGAAGATTCATTCACTCCAGTAGAATCCAAGATGATTCTCAAAGAACAAAGAGATCAAGCGCCACATGGAAATATTTTGTTTTACTTAGCTTAAACTTGTAGCAGCTATTTTTGGTAGCGATTCTTTATAAATAAGAGGATTGACCTTTTAGAAAGGGTTGATGGTTTTGGGAAAAGACCCTCTTTTGGGAATTGTAAGGAACTATTTTTGAACAACCTTAATTGAGAAGTCTTGTTTAGGACCAGAGACAAAATTTTGTTTTTCATCAAAGGCGTTATGTGATTGGATTGAGGAGGAATTACTTCCAACTTTTATTTCAGTAATTGATGTTGTAACAAGAGTTTCTGAATCTATTGATAATTTATCTATTTCAATATTTTTTGCAATTCTTTTTTTCTTAATAATGGAAAATGAATCGTTGTGTTAATGTGTGATTGATGTTAGATATAAGGAAACCATTTTTCTTGCAATCATCTTATTACATGCATATTTTTCTTACGATAATTGTATCTTAGTCAATGATGAAATACCAATAAGTTAATGTATTATTACTAGGCTTGTAATATGTGTGAATATTGTTAATGTTTATGCCATTATTATAGTTCTTTTCATTTCAATAGATAAGACCATCATAAGAACAAGATCATTGAGAAATACACATTCACAAGAGACACATCATTTATCCTGGGAAATCCTCTAGGGGAAGAAAACCCAGCAAAAACTTCCTTATCATAAATAGCTTATACAATGTTCAAGAGATAACTCAAACCAATACAGATAGTCCTCTGCAAGAGATGTGCCACTCTTCTCCCTATCTCCAACTGGTAATTGCAGCTTGCCTCATAAGAGAATGAGCAAGTGAGTTGTCTGTTTGAAGTGAGGCGCTAGCCTCTTATTTATACAAGACTGGGACGTGTGAAAGGTCACAACTGGCAGGGCCGACCTCTCACTCTGGGTGGGTAAACCCACCTTTAATTAATTCTAGGTCTTCCATAATAATTGTTGGGGATGACTTATTATTCTGCCCTTTGTAATTGTCTGATGACCAATCCTCAAAAGGGGATTTGGTCCTTATACAATTATCGACATGATTAATCCACAATGGGGATTAATCCAATGACAATAATAATAATAATGATATGATTAATCCAAAATGGGGATTTAATCCAATAATAATAAGAATTCTCTTCGCAGTTACATTATTTCAACACTCCCCCTTAACAAGAAGGGTATTCTTCATCAGCATCAGGCGAGAGAGGTCTGCATCATCAGTGGCATCTAGAGGACAGTATTGTCAATATCATCTTGAAACATTGGCTAGCACATTTAAGAGTCATCAAAAGTTTTCTTCATTAACAGCATCATCATTCTTGAAAGAATGTTATCATCATCTGCATCAAATATGTATCAGTAAAAAATGATACCTCATCACAACACTAGGCTGGTACATCATAGTACTACATTGGCTCAATGTCACAGTGGTTAAGCTGGTAGCTCAGTGTCAGTCACATCTTGCTTTACGTATAACAACTAGGTCAGAAGAAAGGAACATCATCATCTCACTTTACGTATAACAACTAGGTCAGAAGCGAGGAATCACAACGTCATGCTTTACATCTAACAATGAGGTCAGAAGCATGACTCATCTTTATTTACGTCTAACAATGAGGTCAAAAGCAAGGAACACATCAACATCTCTCTTTACGTCTAAAAATGAGGTCAGAAGTGAGGAATCATCTTGATTTACGTCTAACAACTAGGTCAAAAGCAAGGAATCAACGACATCATGCTTTACGTCTAACAACTAGGTTAGAAGCATGACTCATCTTGCTTTACATCTAATAATGAGGTCAAAAGTAAGGATCACACAGCGTCATGATTTACATCTAATAGTGAGGTTAGAAGCATGACTCATCTTGCTTTACGTCTAACAACGAGGTCAGAAGCAAGGATCAAACGACGTCATGCTTTACGTCTAACAACGAGGTCATAAGCATGACTCATCTTGCTTTATGTCTAACAGAGAGGTCAGAAGCAAGGATCACACGGCGTCATGCTTTACATCTAACAGTGAGGTCAGAAGCAAGGATCACACGGTGTCATGCTTTACGTCTAATAGCGAGGTCAGAAGCATGACTCATCTTGCTTTATGTCTAACAACTAGGTTAGAAGCAAGGATCACACAGCGTCATGCTTTACGTCTAATAGTGAGGTCAGAAGCATGACTCACCTTGATTGACGTCTAACAACTAGGTTAGAAGCAAGAAATACATCTACTCCCCCTTTCAAGGAGGGTCCTTTCGGACTATACCAAGCTTATCTCGAAAGTGTTCAAGCTTTATACGAGACAGAGGCTTAGTCAACATGTCATCAACCTGTTCATCCATGCTAATGTATTGGAGATTCAAGGCTCCTCTCTGTACCATGTCGTGGATGAAATGATAGCAGATCTCTATGTGCTTTGACCTGAAACATATGATTCTCTGTCATTTTAATGTATCTTTGATTGTCACATAGAATCGTGGTTTCTCTCATCTCCAAATCAAATATGCTTGTCAGCAAATTTTGAAGCCATATATATTCGCAGCTAGCAGAACATGCGGCAATGTACTCTGCTTCCGCTATGCTGAGAGAAATTCTGGATTGCTTCCTACTCTGCCACGAGATCATAGCTGATCCCAAACTGAAACAACATCCAGAAGTTCTTTTTCTATCAGCAACGCTTCCTGCCCAATCTGCATCAGTATATCTACTCAATGTGAAGTCATGATCTCCATCATAGATGAGACCATAATCCATTGTACCTTTAAGATACCTCATCACATGTTTTGCATCCACTAGATGAACACGTCTGGGCTCTACCAGAAACTGACTCAAGGTGTTCACTGCAAAATAGATGTCTAGTCTGGTGTTCATCAGGTACATCAACGATCCAATAATCTGTCTGTACAGAGTGGCATCTATCAAATCTAACGAAGTATCGACCAACAGCTTTAGCTTTGCTTCCATGGGATTATTCATGGAATTGCATTCTAGCATGTCGAATCTCTTTAAGATTTTGACCGTGTACTTCCCTTGGTTGAGGAAGATTCTTTCTGGACTTTGCCATACCTCAAGGCCTAAGAAGTAATGCATTAGACCAAGGTCTTTCATTTCAAATTATGCGGGAAGTCTCTGTTTACATTCAGTGATGAGCTTTTCTTCTCCAGTTAAAAATAAGTCATCCACATACATTAGTAATATTACTGGTTCATTATCCATGATCTTGAAGTAGAGATTTGAATTTTCTTTACTCTTGGTAAAGCCTAAGCTCGTCAAGAAACTGTCTATACCGCCATACCAATCTCTGGGAGCTTTCTTCAATCCATATAAGGCTTTCTTCAATCAACAAACATGAGACTTCCTGTCTTCAACCTCAAATCCTTGGGGTTGATCTATATACACTTCCTCTTCGATAAAACCATTCAGGAAAGTTCTTCATGTCCATCTGGTGCAGCTTCCATTTCATCTTGGCAGCAAGAGCTATAATGGTTCTAATTGAAGTGTATCTAGCCACAGGATTGAATGTCTCTTCATAGTCGATACCTTCCTTCTGGGAAAAGCCACGAGCAACAAATCTTTCTTTATATTTCTCAATACTTTCATCAGCAACATGTTTTATTTTTAAGAGCCATTTTGATGATACCACAACCTTAATTTTTGGTCTAGGAACTATTTCCCATACATCATTCTTTTATTATGGATTGGTATTCCTCTGTCATGGCATATTCCCATTCCTTCTTCTGGATGGCCTCTTCAAAGCATGTGGGTTCTTCATCAAGTAGATTTCACATCAAAGCCGTGTAACTAGAGAATGGCTTTGGTCTCTTCACCTGTCTCATGGTTCCTTCTGGAACACCATACTTCTCTCCATATTGAATAAGATCTCTTGCCCAAGCATGCTTTCTTTTATGGGAGAAGGTCATTTGAGGAGGTTCTTGAACTTCTACTATATCATGGTCTTCTAGAAGTTCCTTATCAGGGGAAGTTACGACTTCCCTCACTGGTTCTGTAGCTCTAGGAACCTCCCTCGTTGATTCTGCAAACCTAGGATTTACAGGTTCCTCTTCATATACTTCTTCAAGCTGTCATCTTCTTGATTTCTTAAGTGCTACTTCTTCATCAATGGTCACGTCCCTGCTGATCTCAATGTGGTGGTGACCTGGTATGTACATTTTGAAGGCCTTGGAGACCCCACAAATATTCCCTTCTTTCATGAAGGGTTCCATCTTGTTTATTTTCTCTTTCAGTATACGAATAATCACTGGACAACCAAATATTTTGAGATGGCTTACCACTAGCTTCTTTCTGGTGAACATCTCTTCTGGTGTCTTGAGCCCAAGTGCACTATGGGGAAATCGGTTTTGCACATAAACAACTATCATTGTTTCTTCTGCCCATAAGCACATAGGAAGATCTTGATCTTCACAACTTCCAGCATGGTTATGTTCTTTTGTTCAGCTACATCATTTTGTTGGAGATCTTGATCCCAACATCTTTGTAGATATTCACGAATTATTTTGAGGTATATTTTCCTCCATTATCTGACCCAAGTATCTTAATATTCCTTACAGAAGGGTTCTCTTATCAAGGCTTTGAATTCCTTGATCTTGTTGAATACTTCAAATATATTCAGGTCTTTTAAGAGAATAATCATTAATGAACGATACATAGTATACATACCCATTATTGGAGGATGATGGCATTGGGCCACATACATCTGAATGAATGAGTTCTAGGACTCCTTCTGCCTTGTTGTCCCTCTTCGAAAATGGGTTCTTGACGTTCTTCCCTTGTGCACATCCATCACATATGTATGGTAGTGCCTTGTAGTTGATGTGAGATAATCTTCTAGAGTTCACATGGATTCTTCAATAGCATGGGTCATGGCAGCTTCTGAGTGACCCACCTTCTTCTTTTCCACTGATGATTTCTTCATTTATGATCTCTTCTTTAGCACGTTTCCGTCTACAACCTTCACTATAGCTTCCTCATGTGACCTGGAGCAAGGTCAACAAAACAACAAGAAAGAATAATATCCTTCTTGATAATATGAAGAAATAGCACGAACAATCATCACAGTAGCTCCTTTAGAGATTATTACTTATAATTTAGCAAAGATTAAAGGTAAGGAATACAATACGAAATGAGGTCAACACTCTCTTAGTGTTGTGACCAAGCATTCTTCCATGGCAATCTGAAACTAACACATGAGGTTTCTCCTAGAGGAGGTGTTAGTCATATCAGACAAAGTATTATCACATGTTATCAAGTATAATACTTTACAACAATTGCTATCTCAACTAAAGTCATTATATTATCTTGTGTACCTTTGAATCTTGATTAATCAAACCTGGAGCTTTGTCCTCAAGAGTGAGTTCTTTCTTTTCTTCCAGGTCTC
>ML776720.1:658728-689158 GCA_009831015.1 Picea engelmannii
GATGTATATCAGAATAATCACACCTGGGTTGCATCATTCCTCTAAATGTGTTGGATCTTGAGATCCTTCTGGATCTATGGCAAGAGATCCCTTCTCCTGCAAATACTCTTTAGGGTTTAACCATTAAACATATGTAAGTACATGCCTTTGATAGCATTTTTAGGTAGTGGCTCCATCTGGTAGCAGTGGTAATCATTACCAAAAACCTCAAGGGTGATTGCAACTGGTTCTATGGTTGCAACTGCAACAGGTATTGCAACTGCAATTGATTCTGATACTGCAATTGCAACTGGTTCTGAGACTGCAACTGCAACTACAACTTAGGGTTTTATGAGGAAACCCTAATTTTTCAAACTTCAAATTTTGAAATTCTGATCCAGGGGATAGGTGCGCTGAGTTTAGGCGAGTTAGCTGGTGTAGTCAGATTTTCAAAAATCCAACTTTTACCCCTTCAAATATGATCTGTGGATTTCTGGACTAGTGCTTCTGGTTTTCTAGTACTTTTGGTACTCTGGTACTTCTGGTACTTCTGGTACTCTGGTTTTTTGGTACTTTGTGAAACTAGGGTTTCACTTTCTGGGAGATCTAGCCACTGAAAAGGTGCGCTCTAAGTGCCAAAATGATCCTTGGGGGAGGACACGACTTTCTAGGTGGTTTTTAGGGCTGAAAAGATTCACTTTTGCAAAACCCTAATTTTCGGGTACGGTAATAGTGACGTTTTTCCTCTTGTGAAATATGCTTCCTTCAGGTTGGCTCTGAAACCATGTTAATGTTTATGCCATTATTATAGTTCTTTTCATTTCAATAGATAAGACCATCATAAGAACAAGATCACTGAGAAATACACATTCACAAGAGACACAACATTTATCCTGGGAAACCCTCTAGGGGAAGAAAACCCAACAAAAACTTCCTTATCATAAATAGCTTATACACTATTCAAGAGATAACTCAAACCAATACAGATAGTCCTCTCCAAGATATGTGCCACTCTTCTCCCTCTCTCCAACTGGTAATTGCAGTTTTCCTCATAAGAGAATGAGAAAGTGAGTTGTGTGTTTGAAGTGAGGCATTAGCCTCTTATTTATACAAGACTAGGACGTGTGAAAGGTCACAACTAGTAGGGCCGACCTCTCACTCTGGGTGGGTAAACCCACCTTTAATTAATTTTGGGTCTTCCATAATAACTGCTGGGGCCGACTTCTTATTATGCCCTTTGTATTTTTCCGATGACCAATCCGCAAAAGGGGATTTGGTCCTTATACAATTACCGACATGATTAATCCACAATGGGGATCAATCCAATATCAATAATAAT
Source organism: Picea engelmannii (assembly GCA_009831015.1). Taxonomy (NCBI): domain Eukaryota; kingdom Viridiplantae; phylum Streptophyta; class Pinopsida; order Pinales; family Pinaceae; genus Picea; species Picea engelmannii. Next base: position 660,047 of record ML776720.1, read on the forward strand.
AATAATGACATGATTAATCTGCAATGGGGATTTAATCCAATAATAATAAGAATGCTCTTCACAGTTACATTATTTCAACAAATATCTTTGTCTACATGCTAGAGCACAAGCGTTATCCCAAGCTCAACCTTCAGTAGATAAGAATCCCTTCTATCAGTTGGTTTATACTAGCACATATCATTGTATCTGACTCATCTAATAAAAGAAAAGAAAAGAAAAAGAGAACGTTTAAACTGAAGGAGGAACTTTCATAGGAAGATATCTTGTCAATCACCAAGTAAATCCCATTCATAAATTAGCTAGATCAAAAGATCTGGAGAACCATTCCACCATCAAATGTCGAAGAGTCTAATTGGGCCTCTAAGGTGGGTTTGGTTCATGTTTTTGTGTTAAAGGAATCTCGGACCACTCAACAATATGATGCAACATATCACCAATTTCCTCAAATATTGAGATTAGATTCCTCAACATTTTATGACACTACAGATCATCGAAAGAAAACCCTTGAGCCATTGCACTTGCCAAGAAATAGGGATGTTATATTTAATAACAAGTAGTGTGGAAATAAGTTATGGTATGATCAACGTGTATTATTTGATAAAAAAAGGCATGAATGAGACTCCAAGTCACTTCAAACAAACACAATATAATAGGTTCAAGTGAAGGAAACTCAAAATCACTTCAAGGAGTAGTTGTGATAAGAGGAATAGTGCCACGATCCAAATAAGTACCTAGATCTGATTGCAAATCAAAATAAAGGCCACCTACGATTCTTATAATGAATGAGGGGGACAATGTGCAAATATTTCATAGATATGAGACTACATTGTAGAGATGGAAATTTGAATCAAGCCATAGAGAAGCCAAAATTTGAAGGTACAATGACCTGCAATAGTGTAAATCTAAGCAAGTAATTAGAACACCTCAGGCCTGCAAGACACTTGTAAACCAATTACTAATATAATGGTGTTTTATAATATTGATACAAGACATAAAAGGAGGTCTCTGTGTGATAGAGGCCATGTCCTACATGCTTCTTCTGCACATTATTCACACCATTCAACAACTAATTTCGTTGTTTACAATGCAGCCCATAGACTAGTGAAATATATATATATATGAGAATAGACACCATGAAAATAATATGTTTAAGGGTTATCACAAAAAAATTCCAACAACAAGAAATTATTAGACAAAAGCCACTTATATCCAAACTCCAAAATGGAATTGTAAGGTAGAATTTAAGGAAACAAGGAGAATTTACCCAAAGCCAAGGTTGGGTTGGAAAGTTATAATACCAATGACACGGGAAATCTCATTCAAGTAGAATTCTACAACAATGTTTGAATTAAAATATTTGACTGCATTTTATTAAGACAAAAACTAGTATATATAGCCATAAAGAAAACTATCTTGACAAATTTAGGAGAGAAATAATTACTACATCCTATCAACTATCAAAAAATTACAGTAAAACAGATAGTTGGAGAAATTATCTGACCTACTCCATGAGAATAGGAAACAAAAGGCTTTGTCATTTTCAAACCACAATAATAATATCCTACCCAAATAATAATGAGAAATGCATATGTTAAGACTAAGGAGATGTACTTATTCTATGAATAAGGACTAGCATCCTTAGCATTCTTCCACTTACACCCTTTTTTGTGTCTTCATTACCTTGGATATTTTAGCCTTACTAACCTCATTTTTCCTACCAGGATCCCTTTCAAGGATGGGATTTTTAGCCACAAATTTTGTGGCTCTAAAATGCTCCCTTATCATAGTGATAAAACATGCCTAGAAAACCCTTTCTATACTCCTTTCCAAGACATCCCAAACTGTCAATTTTATCATCCCATGGTGGGCCAAGGCATCTTCCTTTCCTTTATTAACATTGGTTCTCATTCACCTTGGGGATTGTAGTAGGAATTATGGGATGATAAGGTTTTCCTTAGGCCTTTGGTGAAATAGATTCCCTAATTGATGAAGGAATTTAAAGTGGTAGGAATACGACATGCTCAACCTAAACTCACATGTAATTTACTTCAAGAGGTGATAGGCCACCTCATCCCATGGTTTAGGAAATATTTCTCTTTTCACTTCTTTTTTTTTCTCTTTAGGTTCTTCATAATTTAGGAAGAATATCTTTTTAGCATCTGAAATTGACTTTTTATCTTCTTTATCCCATGGAAACCCCAGTATTGTCCCTAAAACTCTATTTATCATATGTTCAATAACTTGGATCTTCTTCCCTTATGTGATATACGTTTTGTTTCTAATGTTCTAAAAATTAAATTCAAATTCCATGGCCACCTTGTCATCATATCCCTATGGCCCATTGAAGTACTCTAGCCAGTTTGACTGCTGGAAAATTTCAATAGTTCAGAGTTATTGTATGCCATTGAAGTCTTAGTAGGTTTCCTCTTGTTGAAACCAACCCCCATTTTGTTTTTTTATATGTTGGATTACTATGTTGTTGACTTTGTTTAGAATCCTGGATAAATCATGGTCTTGAAATTGGAAACAATATTCAACACAAAATCCTACGCTTCAACACTTTAATTTTCTAAGTAAATGGAAATGGTGATGATAAATTTGATAATGGAAATTTTTCAACACAACCCTCAACTTCAACACTCAAATTCTATGAAAATGGCAATGCAAAGTGAAATTTTGACAATAGTTGAATACTCAGTTTCTAAGAGCATGTCCCTTTGAAACTAGAAATGCAAAGCGTGAAGGTTTCAATCAGTGAAATACTACGAAATAGCAATAAAAAACTATGATAATAGGTGGTGATGAAAAAAAATATATTTTTTCAAGAACTTATGAGACAAGCTTCTTGTGAAGATAGAAAAAATTCAAGTTTTCAAATTCTCGAGAACAAATAATTCTGAAACATGATTCTTGTGCGGATGGAAACAACAATTTTTTTTAGTTTTTCAAGTTTCTCTTCAAAGACATGTTTCAACACTTTCTAGGGTTCAAAAACTGGTAATGAAAAACTATGAAAACTCACACCTTACTTTTGAGACAAACTTCTGAGAACATTTTTTTTTGAGATTGGGTAACTTGTGAAGATATGTCAGTGTCTAAAAATGGAAAAGACTTATAAGATTAGTTATATAATAGAAGGTTTTGAAGTAGTGATAAAAATATTGAGAAGAATAAAATCTAGGAATATGTATCACCCTATGCAAAAAAAATCTGAGAAATAAAATTTGGAAATAGTTATCATCCACTTAAAAAATATTTGAGAATGGTAAAAATTCGATGACAAGGGTTCCTAGGGTTTCAAGCTCTCAAAAATTTCTATGTGTAGGATCCTAAGGTCTCACCTAATTCTAAGACATGATTTAGAGTTTTAATGATAATGTAGAAAAGGAGTTGAGTTTTGAATCTTTAGGATTGACCTTTTTAATATGTGATTCTACATATGAGTAATCCTTGTGTAACCTCGACTTCAGATTTGTGGACTCGATATATATGTAAATTTTATTGTTTTTGTACCCCCAGTGTTTCCCTTAGGTTGTAAATGTATATGTACATTGTTGGAATACTGAGAGGGGGGGGGGTGAATCCGTATGAACATGTTTTATTACTTTTAACCACAATATTTATTGTTTAAATTTATGAGCAGTTCATCAATAACATTTAAAACATCATGAGTAGTATAAATAAGCAGTGAACAATAAGAAATCACACAAGTACACAATACACCATAAGTTTACATGGAAATCCAAAGCAGGAGAAAACCACATAATGATTTTCTTATATGTCAGAAGAAATACATTCATAGGAAGCACCAACGTCCTTGTTTTCTAGATACAATTGGAAGGAGGCTCCAACCCCACAATTTCTTATGATCCAACCTGAAGGAAGCTACAAATCCCTTAGTTTTTCGACACCAACCAAAAAGAGGCTACAAACCCCTTTCCTTTCCTTGTCCTGCTACCCTGAAATATCTATGGAGACCAAATGTCACTACCACAAACTATGTCAATCCTGTCACTTTAAAACCTGTCACTATAAAACCCATCACTGTAATACCTATCACTGTAAAACCTTCCACTATAAAACCTGTCACATCAATCTCATCAACCAATCAGATCTGATCACATAGATCTCATACCCACTATCACAAGTGTATAGCTCAAACCATGTGCCTAAAATCACACACACACACACACACACACACACACACACACACACACATATATATATATATATATCTAATCCTATGCCACACATGTACCAACATCCAGAAGCAAAGCATAATGAGTTATCACATCAACCATGTATCAAACCCTCACTACTATGCAGCCTCCGCTTGTACCAATATCTTCAACAATACATCTCAAGAAAAATAACTCAAACATGTACCATATGACACAAAAATGCCTCAAAAAATTACCCAAGAATGTGTGCCAAGTACAAACAGCAAGTGCACCTGTAGTGTACCTTTGTAGATATGCCTCATACAACATGTACCATATATTCAATAGTACCTCAATGGAATATATTCAACCTCACATTACCATACCTCAAGAAATCACCGATATGCAACCTCGTAACACATAGAAACATACATTTTACTTTTGTAGACGATTCTGTTGTACATGAATGCTATCACACATGCTTGTAGACTTTCCTAAGATTTTGTAGTCTGATACAACCCTCATCCTTCAGATCTGGTTTCACCTCATGGGATGAAGCCAGTTGTCTAGAAGGGCCTCACGTGATGAACCTTGTGCAAACCTTTGGGGTGCTTCACAAAACATAGATAGTCTGACCCGCGAAGATCAACTAAATAAATGTTTTTTCACAAAACCTTCTCTCTCCTTTGCAATCATGAAATTTTGTCATCATTCCTCCTTTGCTACCTCAGATTTGCATTACCTCATATTTTTCAATGAAATACCTTCTAGAAACCTTTCACAAGATAGATATTCAATGTGTTCAATAGGTTCTGTTGGAGTCGGAAGTCACTCCTGGATTGCAGCAGGAGCAGAGCCTGACACCCATCAGTTTTAAGTCACGATTTTTTATAAAGGTTGATCAAATGGAAAGAAACTTAGAACCATATCATTCCAACTCAAAATACTGGACTGGAACAACAGTGACATAGGAGGTCTTGACCTAACTTTAGCCAGTAATAATGATAGTGGTGAGTAAGTGGAGGGAAAGAGAGGGGAAATAAAGTCCGCTCTGGACATCCGGTCTTCCAGCAGTCTTTACAAAAGAGGAAAAGTCTCAGATATGAGATACGAATAAACTTCAAAATGAACCTAAAAAGATTGCAGAACTTCTTTTACAAAAACTAAGTAAATATACTCCTAAACCTTCACCCAACAGAGGCATCTTAGAACTTCTAGGGTGTGGCATCTCTTCATTCAAATATGGCATGAACTCCTTCGCCAAACGTCACCTTAACTTTGCATGGCCTTAGCAGGGGGGGTAGCTGAAACATTAAAGGAAAAAATAGTGTGTGAAAAATCCTATGGTCAGACGAGGACTTAGCATGGCTCCTTTGGAGAAAACCAACATATAGGACCATCTCAGGCAGACTACCTACCAGAACCTCTATGCTTTGCATTTAATGAGTGAGTTGAGGTTTCAACTACCTCCATCCACCTTCATTTATTTTTAGCAAGGACCAAGATCAAGGTCGAGCTGAACTGGTCTCTGGAGAACGCGGTGATCCCTTCTGTAACTAAACCCAGTGTTTTGGCCCTTTGCACAGTTCTTTCTATCACCCCCAGGTGACCACGGGCTGTGACCCTGTGCCTATCTTCAAAGGTGCTTTCGACATTTTGGGCTTTGGCGATTCTGAAATGCAGTGGAAGGAGGAGACCCTCTATTCTCTTGAAGTTTCGGTAGCTAAAATGGCTTGATCGTGGGCCATGTGTCCCATTGGATGGATGGCCTAGATCACTTCTCAACTGTGGGACCGCCTCTGGCCTGGACCCTTTCGACGTTTTGGGCTTCGGGGTTCTGAAATGCAGTGGAAGGAGCAGACCCTCTTTTCTCTCGAAGTCCCGGTAGTCAAAATGGCTTGATCGTGTGCCACATGTCCCACTAGATGGATGGCCTAGATCACTTCTTGATCAATAGTCCTGGTTCTTTCGAGATTTTATGCGACGGGGATACATGATGCAAGGAGGAGAGATCCTTGTATGTTGAAATCTCGGTAGCTAAAATACCGAAATGGCTTAATCATTTTGTGATTTTGGCTATAGGAGATGAGTTCAGGTGCTTGACCACATGCAACTCTGCAACCCAAACTTACCCGATGGTCGTCGATCTGCCCCATCTGTGGATCCTTGCCATTGAAAGACAAAGTGCCCGCTTGCTTGATTTTAAGCCCGAAATGGGCTTGTTCTGTGGGTTGTTCTCGACGTTCATGGCTACGGCCTTTGCATAAAACACAGTCAACCAGTTTTCAAACCCCGCTTCTATGAATTTATACCAGGGTCCTGAAACCAGAAGGAAACGCCATCTTGCAAGAATTTGTGATAACATTAGGCTCCATGGGGGATAGATTCGTCCCTGCGATGCTCTAAGAACTCATTTGCAGCTTCAGTTCCTTGCTGTTGAGCTATGGAGTCGTCTATTAAGCCGAAAATAAATAAGTAAACAACTAAAAGGACAATATTTACAAAACGAGGAGTCGCCTATGGCTCAAACAAAACATCTTTTTAGGAAATGCCCATTTACTGGGCCATTAAAGACTTCCTCACCCTCCAAATCCTGCAACCTATAAGTGTTATTTGAGAATACTTCAATGATCCTGAAGGGCCTGATCTAGAGGGCATCAAACTTGTTGTGTTTTCCCCTATCCTGCCTAGGTGCATCCCACTTAAGCACCAAATCCCCGAGCTCAAATTCCTTCTTTGTGACCTTCCTGTCAAAAGCCTGCTTGACCTTCTTCTGATGACTATGGGCCACGTCCATCACCTGGTCCCTGATCTATTGCACCTCCACTATTTTATGAATCCTTTTGACCATATGATCTATCTCTCCTTCAATATCCTGGAAGAATTTCGCTACAGGTAACGCGAGTTGAGTGGGAAAAATAGCCTCCGTCCCATAAACTAGTTGAAAAGGTGAGGTGCCCAGGGACTTTTTCATTGTCACTCGATCGGCCCATAGAGAGAACTTGAGCTTTGAATCCTAGGCCCTCTTATTGTCTTCCAACAATCTTTTGATGAGCTTGATTAGGATTTTATTGGAAGACTCTGCCAGTCCATTTCCTTGAGGATAATAGGGGGTGGAGTGAATCAGTGAAATTTTGAACTATTCACAGAACTTAATCAGAGGCTCAAACTTGAAAGAAGCAACATTGTCAGTGAAAATTCTGCTGGGACAGCCAAATATGGCTATGATATCCTCCAGGAAGTTGATAATAACCTTGTGAGAAGCACTCCTGGTGGGGGTCGCTTCTATCCACTTAGTGAAATAGTCTGTCGCGGTCAGGATCCATCTGTGCTAGCCACTTGAAGGAGGATGAATCTCCCCAATGAAGTCCAACCCCAACTATTGAAAAGGTGTTGAAGCTACCACATGCTTTAGTGGCAATGAGTTGAGTTGTTGCTTTCCTGAGAACCTTTGGCATTTGATACAGGCTCTAATTTCTCTGCAGATATCAGTGAACAAGGTGAACCAGTAGTACCCAACCCTAAGAATTTTGTGAGTTGTGGTCTTCCAAAAATGATGCCCTCCACAAAGGCTGCCATGGAACTCAAACATAACTTTCTAGGCTTCCTGTGGGCTCAGACACCTCAGCAACACCCCTAGGGGGTCTCTCTAGTACAAGACTTGGTCATTGAGGCAATACCTTATTGTCTTGAGCTTTAAATCTCTTTCCTTACTCTTACCCATTCCATCAGGAGGCTTCATATCTTGCAAAAAGTATAAAATGTCTCGGTACTAGGTTCATTCTACTACTGATGAGTTGTCATGAGAGATTTTGATGGTCGACTCAGCTGGCTAATTTTCTGAGCAAGTATTTATGAAGCTAACCCCCAAGGCCCTGCAATTGGATTCAGCCAACAACTTGGCTAAACCTTGCCCTTTAACCAACTTGGTGGGCTTTATCTCTAGGTCAAACTCCAAAATCTTGGTGATCCATTTACCTCTTCTTCCATCTACATCAGGTTGTATAAGGATATCTTTCATGGATGTTGAAGGCACGTACACAGTCACTTTTGAGTGCAAGACATAGACTCTGAAATCTTTGAGAACCTTCACTAAGGAATAATCTTGTTTCTCCATGATTTCATACCTGATCTCTACATCTCTTAATGCCTTGTTGAAGAAGGAAACGGGTTGCTCTCGACCTTCCTCATTTTTTTGCAACAAGACCGTTGCTACTGTATCAAAAGAAGCGAATGAAAAAATAAGAAAATCCTTGGAATAGTTAGGACTGATCAACACAGGTGCCTCAGCCAAAGCCCTTTTTATTTTGATGAAATATTGCCTGGGCTCGACAATCCATTTTACTTCATTTCCTTTCCTAAGCATGGTTGTGATGTGTTTCACCAACTCAGCAAAATTTGAGACGAATCTCCTCAGAAAATTAATCTTCCCCAAAAAGGCCTGAACTTCCTTTCTAGATCTGGGAAGTGACAAGGTCTAAATTTCCTCTACCCTGTTGGGATCAATCCACACTCCCTCTGTTGATACTATATGGCATAATAGCTTCCCCTCCTTCATAGAAAAAATGGACTTCTTGGGATTTAAAGAAAGACCAAACTTCCAGCATTTCAGGAAAACCTTCCTTAGGTGACAACATTGCTCCATATCAGACCTAGAGAAGACTGTGATGTCATCCAGATAGATCACCACAAACTGGTATTTCTCTCCTATGAAGGCCATATCCATAGCTTGTTGAAAATTTTCTCCTGCATTCATAAGTCCAAACGAAATCTTGGCATACATGAATGTCCCCCAGGGAGTGGTGAAGGTCGTCTTCTCTCTGTCCTCGGGCATGATTAATATCTGATTATACCCAGAGAAACCATCAACCATGGATATCCTGGATGCACCAGTTACCCTCTGCAATATGTGTTCCATGTTGGGCAAGGGATAATTGTCTTTCTTTGAGCTCCTATTGAGGTTTTTGAAATCAACACAAAGCCTAATTTCCACACTTTTCTTCCTCATCAGGACCAAATTGGCCACCCATTCAGAATATCTCAAGGGAAAAATGATTTGGGCATCTAACAGTTTCTTTACTTCTCTCTCCATGATAGGCAACAACATGGGATTTATCTATCTTAACTTCTTCCTAAATGGTTTAGCCTCCTCCTTCAGTGGGATCTTGTGTTCAATGACAGACGTGTCATATGTCTTTAGGTCTTCATAAGTCCATGCGAACACATCAGAAAATTATCTTAATAACTTAGTATATTCGGCCCTCTGTTCTCTGGTCAAACTACTCAACAAATTGACCAACTTAGGCTCCTTCTATGTGCCAATGTTGCACTCAGCCGAATCGACATCTTCATTTGAAACTTCACCCTTTACTGCCACATCATTACCATCGAACAATCTTTCTAAAGGGACTAGTCCCTTCGGAATGTGATTGCTAGGCAGCTGAATAATATAGTGATTATAAATTTTATTTAAAATACCTCAGGGAAGAGGTGACCTTCAAGGTTAGGGTCCTGATCAATGTGCAATGCAGAAAATTTGTCGACATCCTGCAGAAAATTCTTGATTTCAAGATCGTCTTTGAATACCTTCCAATGTTTGACATTGTCTGGTACAACTGGCCTATATTTTATCTCAACATCATATTTTCTCTTAGGTGGCAGAGGGATCCTGAAAAAACTCGCTGAAATGGCTAAGGAATCGGCCAAAGCATTTTTCTCCCTTGGAATAAAAGAGATGTTGAAAGCTGAGAAGAAATTTTTGATCAAGTCCCACACCTCATTTATGTAGCTCTTGAGTCGAGGATGCTTGGCCCGATAAGCATTTTTGACTTGCTGAATAATCACCTTAGCATCTCCAAACATTGTTATCTCCTCTATCCTCATCTCCTTTGTATCCCTTAGACCCATAACCAGAGCTTCGTATTCTTCCACATTATTGGTGGCTTCAAATTCTATCCTGTATGACAGGGACATGGTTTCCTAACAAGGTGACACCAACACCACTCCAGCGCCAGCGCCTTCACTAGAAGAAGCCTCGTCGAAAAACATCTTCCAAACAGAGGTGGTTGGAGGAGGCATCTCATGATTAAAAGGGAGCTACCTTTTGATTTGAAAAGGGGCTTCAGGAGCAATAGTGAGATGCAACAAACTAGATCCCAAATCAGTGTCTAGTGCAAAGATAGGGTGTTTGGTGGGATTTTCCTCATCACTAACAATGTAGGCCAGTTGGGATTCTCTGTACAACCTCCTATGTTCCCCTCCAAATACTAGAATGGTATCATATGTGAGATCCATTTGTAATGTTCCTCCCATCTTTTTAATCCAAGATCTTGACAGCAGCATGCCGAACTTGGGAGGAACATCAGCTACTACAATGTCCATGACCACACTTTTCATTGGCAACTAAAACAAAGAGACAACCAAGTCTTTGATGACTATGAGGCATGGCACCCTCCTTGAATCAAAAGAGTACAAATCATGGTAAATCCTTTGTCACCTCCAGTCCCAATTCTTCCATGACTATTTTGGGCATAAGGTTGTGGGAAGCTCCTGAATCCATGAGGCAATTATGCATCACCTTATCATGTATGTTCAGGGATGTGTACAAGGGAGGGGATGAATCATCTCTGTATTCTACCATGGGACATAAGACAACTACTGGATTTTCATATTGAATATTTATTGAGTCTGTGGAAGGATGGGGGGCTCATATTGTAGCAGCTTAGAGAGGGACCTTTTGAAATCTTCTTTTTTAACTAGTTCTGAGAGGGGTACAGGAATTCTGATCTTCTGAATCTCATGCTCAAAACTAAAAGGGGGGAGGGGCTTAGGAGGTTCCCTTACCTCAGAGACAGGTTCTTTGGCTGTTGACAAAGTATTCTGGGTTTTCTTTACTTCAGTAGTTATCGTTGCAGCTTTAGCAGGCCCTTCTTCTATGAGGGGTTGATCCTAGCTGTCAAAAGTATCATCTTTCTTCTTTGACCTGAGATGGTATCTATTATGGGCGTTTTTGGCCTTTCCCCCTTTACCCAACTCATTGATTTGGATTTTCATAAGGGACTCTTCATATGCATATTGAGTCAAATGGGGAAAAGGGGAGGTGTCTTCAATGTAGTGAATTTCAGGGTCGAGTTCTTCTATCTCCTCTCCTTCCTCAGGAGCAACCATGTTGCTTTGGAGAGGGGTATGAATCCTATGTTCATCTCTGTCTCTACTCCTTTTTTCCCTTGGGGAGACTTGTGGCACATTGTTACTAGGCCTCCTGAAACCTCAGTTATCAGTATTTTGGGGATTTCTGTACACAGGCTTCCCCTCTAACTCCCACCTTTTCATCCTAGCCGAAAGATATTTCAACACTTTAGTTACCTCATCAAGGGAAGCGGAGAGGAATGGGATGATGAGGCTTCAACTCTCCTCCTGGGTATGTCTCTGTCATCCTTACTCCTGATTCGGTCAACAACTAATATATTAGACTCTACTTCTACGGTCGCATCCTTCATGTGCGCCAGAGTGGTGGCTCTCCTTTCCCTCAACAGGAGGCAGAAATTGGGATCAAAAGTGTTAGCATAAGTGATTTTCACAGAGGCCTTTGAGGGATTAATCTCAGCGGGGATTTTATTATACATTTTGTTAAATCTTTTGGAGAAGTTAGAAACAGACTCTCCTTCCTTTCTCTTCAAAGATCCAAACTCTATCATGTAATACATGAAGTCTTTTTTGTCTCCCCATTGTCTCAAAAAGGCATTGTCCAAAGCCTCAATCCCATTAACAGATCCAGGAGGCAAGGTCGTAAACCATTTTCTAGCCTCACCCTCAAAGCTATGGATGAAAATCCTCATCCACACATTTACATGCATGATGACATGGCCATTTGTAAAAATGTAAAAGGCTTCAAGGTGTTCTTCTGCGGTTATGTCCCCCTCGCCTGTAAACTTGGGCAGCTGCTTGAGGTAGCCATCTGCTAGAAGGGCATTGAGATTCTGGGGTAGAAAAAGGGGAGCATACCTAGCGGCTATAATAGCCTCCATTCTAGTCATCGGGGGATTTTCTCCTACCATAGGGATATTAGGTGGAGGAGAACTCGGAGGGGAAGGAGCTTGAACTGGGGATACTGGAAATAGGCTTACAGGGGTAAGGGAAGTGACAAGGGTTTCTCCATCTAGTACAAAACCGGGAGGAGATAACTCGGCAGGAAAACTTTCGAAATTTAGGAAACGGGAGGTTTCAGAAAAAGGTCTGTTGCGAAGCTAAGGAGAATAAAAAGGAGTTTCTAAAGAAGGAGATGGAAAAATACCTGGTTTGGCGGTGGAAGTTTCTTTTGGGGGGCCTTTCCTCTTCTGAAATTTGCTTGTGGCTCAGCTTCAGGCTTAACTAGAGGTAGTTGTGGATGGGACCACGTGTGTCTGCCTATGAAAGCCATAATTAAAAAGGCAAGTTCACCACAGTGGAGTCATCACAATGGAGTCGCCAGGTGCACAGTAGCAATCTTCAAAGGCTTTGATTCCTGATGCACCTTCAGAATCAGAGGCTCAATGTCGTTCAATCTCAGGGAAAATTTTCAACTTCATCCCCAACAACGGCACCAGAAATGTTGGAGTCGGAAGTCACTCCTGGATTGCAGCAGGAGCAGAGCCTGACACCCATCAATTTCAAGTCATGATTTTTTATAAAGGTTGATCAAATGGAAAAAAAATCAGAACCATATCGTTCTAACTCAGAAAAATGGACTGGAACAATAGTGACATAGGAGGTCTTGACCTAATTTAAGCCAGTAATAATTATAGTGGTGAGTAAGTGGAGGGAAAGAGAGGGGAAATAAAGTCCGCTCTGGACATCCGGTCTTCCAGCAATCTTTACAAAAGAGGAAAAGTCTTGGATATGAGATCCTCTCAGATCCGAATAAACTTCAAAATGAACCTAAAAAGATTCCAGAATTGCTATAATCAAGCCTACATTATATAGTTATGCAACACCTGACTGGATCATCCATGCCCAGGCTTTCAGATTCAGAGGGAAAAGGAAAAGAAGAAGTTGGCTACCATCAAGCAAGAAGTCTCAAATGTTCTTCTATAACCAGAGAACTAGAGGCTAAATTAAAGCTTTACAATTGAGAGTTGTTCTCTACCATCGATCCTCACAGAAATACAAAAATTGAGTAAATATACTCCTAAACCTTCACCCAACAGAGGCGTCTTAGAACTTCTAGGGTGTGTCCTCTCTTCAGTCAAATCTAGCCCGAATGCCTTCATCATACGTCACCTTAACTTTGCATGGCCTTAGCAGAGGGGGGTAGCTGAAACATTAAAGGAAAAAATAACGTGTGCAAACTCCTCTGGTAAGATGAGGACTCGGCATGGCTCCTTTGGAGAAAACCATCATACAGGACCATATCGGGTAGAATACCTGCCAGAAACTCCATGCTTTGCATTTAATGAGTGAGTTGAGGTTTCAACTACCTCCATCCACCTTCATTTATTTTTAGCAAGGACCAAGATCGAGGTCGAGTTGAAATGGTCTCTAGAGAACGTAGTGATCCCTTCTGTAGCTAAACCTGGTGCTTTGGCCCTTTACACAGTTCTTTCTATCACCCCCAAGTGACCACGAGTTGTGACCCTGTGCCTATCTTCAAAGGCACTTTCAGCGTTTCCAGCTTTGGATATTTTGAAATGCAGTGGAAGGAGGAGACCCTATGTTCTCTCGAAGTCCCGGTAGCCGAAATGGGTTGATTACGTGCCATGTGTCCCATTGGATGGAAAACCTAGATTACTTCTCAACTATGGGACCACCTCTAGCCTAGAACCTTTCGGCGTTTCGGGCTTCGGGGTTCTGAAATGCAGTGGAAGGAGGAGACCCTTTTTTCTCTCGAAGTCCCAGTAGTCAAAATGGCTTGATTGTGCGCCATGTGTCCCACTGGATGGATGGCCTAGATCACTTCTTGATCAATGGTCCTAGTTCTTTTGGGATTTCGTGCACCGAGGATACATGAATCAAGGAGGAGAGATCCTTGTATGTTGAAATCCTGGTAGCCAAAATACCAAAATGGCTTAATCATTTCATGAGTTTGGCTATAGGAGATGAGCTCAGGTGCTTGACCACATGCAACTCTGCGACCCAAACTTACCTGATGGCCATCGATCTGCCCCATCTGTGGATCCTCGCCATTGAAAGACAAAGTGCTCACTCACTTGATTTTAAGCCCGAAATGGGCTTGTTCTATGGGTTGCGCTCGACGCTCATGGTTGTGGCCTTTGCATAAAACACACTCAATCAGTTTTCAAACCCCGTTTCTATGCATTTACACTAGGGGTGAAACCAGAAGGAAACACCATCTTGCAAGAATTTTCGCTAACAGGTTCTAATGGGATTCTCTTGATCTCTTATTTGTACTTCCCAAGTGACTTCCTTTACGAGCTAACTTGTAACTTTTTTACCCATCTTCCTTGTTTTAGGGAAAACCCACATTCTTGTTGCAACTAATTTACCTATAATTAACCTCTTTTTACAACCAATTTGGCTAGCAAACTTTTTCATGACTTTCTAGGAGCTTCTAGAATAATTGACTTCTTGTTGACCTTCTAGGGGATTCTAGATTATTCTTGAGGGTCCTCCAACTTCACAAGGCCATATCTCCCTAACCGTTAGGAACCATGTGGCATAACACATATCACTACAAATGGCATGACATGTAATATATGTCTATGATAGTATTACCTTCAATTACATTATAATTCATGCCCATATTTCTTAATCAACATCATTTTCCTTAACCACACCTCTGGGGCTAACAAACTTTTCTACCAGACTTTCTTCAAGAGTTGACATCAATAAAAAATCTATCCCTTTGGTGTTGATGGCAACACTATGATGCAAAACTGATGGCATGGAAATACTTATGCTCATTCTCCCTCTGTGACCATCACTCCCCTTGGAATCATGTCTTTATTATTTATCTACATGCCTATGATTACTCTCTCCCCCTTTGACATCAATGGAAAACAGTAACTTCCCTTCAGGGTTCCCCCCCCTATCTGAACTGTCCTTGAGTTTTTCCCCCTATTCGAACTATTCTTTGAGATGCTCCCCTCTTTTTTTTTATGGTGCTTCCTCGTGTAGATCCATGACATATATGAAAATCATTCAAAAAATCACTATGGGGGATAAACTACTCCAAGTTTCTATCGAATATACTCAAACTATTCTTTTGGAAGAGGTTTGGTGACGCTATCTACAATCTACTCTTTTTTCCCAACATACTTGACCTTGGTGTTATTCTCTGCAAATTGTTCCTGTAGAAAGTGAAACTTGATCAAAATGTATTTCGTCTTGGAGTGAATCACTAGATTCTTTGAGATACTTATGGCATTGGTGTTATCACAAAATATTGGAATGGGATCATCATAATCAACATGTATATCCTTCAAGAAAGTATTTTAACAACTAGAAGGTAGATCATGGAGAGAAATGGTTTGTATATGAATGGAATACCACAATTTGATGGTCAGATTGGTCTAAAATATAAGGTGTGGATAAATAGGATGGAAGAATTTCTAGGAGCACAGGGGTATGATGTTTAACTATTAGTTGTTACAAGATACACCAGTTCAAAGAAAATGAAGACTGCAACCAGGAAGGAATTGATAAGAAATAATAAAATAGCAATGGATTTCATTCTGAAAATATTATGTGATTTTGTTAAAGTCAAAGTGGGATAGTGCTCATCAACCAATAAGATTTTGGATAAGCTACATAATATGTACTTTAAGGAATCCCATTCTATCACAGATCCAAAGCATTCTAATCAAAATAAATAATATTATAAATACGAACAAGAAGAAAGATGTTCATTGGGTCAAAGAGATTAAGAAGAAGAAGACTATGAAGAAGGCATAGTAGATCTTGAATCATAACTAATCAATGCTTTATATGAACTAAAGAAAGAAAGAGAAGAAAAAAAGTCACTCGAAAAAGAATTGATCAAGCTAAAGGAAGGTGTTCTAAGTCCTGAATAAGTCCAAGTAGAAGAATCCATAAGGATTGAAGAAACATACAAAAGTCAGTTGGAAGAGAAGCAATGTCTAGAAGCTAAAATTGCATCACTAGAAAAGGAAGTAGAGAAGAAACAAGAACTTAAAGAAAACAAGCTTGAAGAAGAATTTAGTCAACAAGAAAGAAAACTCAAAGAAGAAATCATCTCCTTGAATATTCAACTTGAGGAAGCGGAGAGAACAAAATAAGTAATGAAGATCCATATGACAAAGAAGGAAGAAAATTGTGAGAATATTGAAGAAGAAGTTGTATCATTGAGAATTGAAGATGATAGACTCAATAATAAATTGAAGAACTCTCCAGTACTAGACATCACAGGTTTTGGATGCATTGGTGATACCTCATACAAATAATATGCAAACCACAATGAGAGCGTTGAAGAAAATAGAATCCCCAAACAACTAGTTGAAGAGAAGTGCTCTAGGTTTCCATAAGGGAAGAATAAAGAAAAGGATAAGAGTTATCCAGAATTACCCAAAGGAATGAATCATGGTTAGAAAAAATCAAGGAAGAATGATTATAATAGAGATACATATTCAAGAATACCTTCCACATTCAGGTAACAAAGAAGATTCAATCATGATGAAGGCATCAACATAAGAGAATATCATGTTCAGATGAGGAATGAATTTATAAGTAATGCACCACACATAATATTATTCACTCCCAGGTATGAAAGTTTATTTTATGTTCATTATTTTATTTGTACTAACTTTGAACGTAAAGATGCATATTGCAAAGCTTATGGAAGAAATGGTCAAGAAAGGAATGCATATAATATTGAATGTTACAAATTCCATAACTATGGACATATAATTCATGATTGTAGAAGCATCATGGATAATTATATGAAAGAGAACATTGATGTCATATATAATAAGGTTTGGAAAAGAAATAAAGAACAGGTAAAGGAAGAACAAATGAATGAAGGACAGCCATAATCTATACTCTCATGATTGGCAATAGTATGAGATCAAGAAAAATCTACATAAAAAAGGGAATATGTCATATATAGCAAGGCTTTGAGAAGAAATGAAAAACAAGAAGAACACGTGAATGAATATCAAGTCCCATAGATCGTACTCACATGATTTGTAGTAGTGTGATATCTTGATGAATCCACATGAAAAGAAGAAGAGGTCGGAATTTAGGATGATGATGAATCCATAGATGAAGAGGAAGATTAATCCACATCAAAGTGGGTATTTTATGAGCCATCCATCTTGGAGACTCCCAGTAAATATGAATATTGAATAGGGGGATTAGAAGAAGTATCTCTATAGATCATAGAACTATCTTTCGAGAAGTCCGAAGTATTGACAATTTCATAATGGTTGATAACAAAAGATGGAATATGTTGTAATCAAAAAATGGGTCAGAATTGTGTATCATAGTCATGGATAATTTTATGACATATGGATAGGAATGGATTCATGAGAAATTTGACAGGTATAAACAAGTACATAACATTGGATGAAAGCATAGTGACAATTGGAATCAGTGGAATCAATGGACAAGTGGAATTAACAGAAGTTATATCATTAGAAGAAAGCAAGGTCATTGATGTGAACTTGACAAGCCATGAAGAATTGAAGTCAAGTAACTTTGAATGATTTTTATATATATTAGTGAATTACAAGAGGAAGAATCAATGGACAAAGAAAAATAGAAAGGAGGTAATAAAGAATATATAGGAAATCCTACATTGATCTACATGACATCTTACAAAAAATTCAAGGGAGAGAAATTTTCGTAGAAATATATCAGAAACATGAACATAGGGGGAGCGTATGAAGTCAGAGAAATATTTTTCAGAGGAGGTATATCGATACGAGGTGTTGGATGTATGGGATGACCCGATTTCTACCTTAGTTCTCCAACAAAACACTAGAAACCATCGGCCCCTCTAGTAAACCAGAAGGCAACACTACGCACATAGTACACAACATAGTCTCACCCGAGATGGCTTATGGGTGACTACAAGACCCAAATTTATCCAGTAATGGAAGGGATGGAACTCATGGGCATGTTAGGAACACTTTTCTTCTTCTACTTCAACATTCATTCTACCATGCCATGTTTCATATATACCATTCACTTAACCATTATTCATTATGCATAAATTAACATGTATAATCTAGTGCGCATTGTAATTTAACCTTAACTGATTCACCCATTCATTTATCCATTCAACATAAAAGCATATAAAGGGAAACATTCCACATAACAAAATAGATTTTACTTTGGTTCACCCCCCTGGGCTATGCCCACAAATATTTGTCTTCTTTATTCATATTCATCAAAATAGTGCATTGCACGCATTAAATCAACAGTATATAAGTATTGGTGAGGTTGAACAATGTCGCACCAAGCTCCACAACTGGGAACTGACCCTCAATTACAACTCCAAAAGCTAGTAACTGTGACTCAAAACTATCCAAACATGCCAAAGCTATGATCGATATTTCCTAGTTGCCAAAGCTATGATCAATATTTCCTAGCTGCATACATCATCTATTTATACTACTAAAAGTGGGTTAAAACCCTTTACATCATAACCCAAAATCCTAACCCTAGCGGATTAGGTTTTTCCATAAAATAACTTATTTCGCATGGTTGGTCTTCGA
Organism: Picea engelmannii; assembly: GCA_009831015.1. NCBI lineage: Eukaryota > Viridiplantae > Streptophyta > Pinopsida > Pinales > Pinaceae > Picea > Picea engelmannii. The sequence continues at coordinate 678,879 of ML776720.1, forward strand.
TCCAACCGTTCCTTTCTTTGACTTTTCATTTCTTCTCCTTAATCTGTGGTGCCTTGCTTTCCTTACCTTATGTTGTTCTTCCTTCCCTTCTTTCCTGGTGCGTGATGCTTCCTTTGGTCCATTCCTTAGTTGTCTTCCTCATTTTTTGTGTTTTACCCCAAAGTATCCTACTCAAAAATCCCCCCAACACTTACTTGTGGCTTGTCCTGAGCCACTCAGGTAGTGTTTGCCTCCTTAATAGATTTTTCCAACTCTTGGAATCAACCTGATATCTCTTCAGCACAAGTCTTCATCTATGCACTCTTTTCTATACCAGACTCCACAATCTACGCAGTGATATGTTTCTTCACCATCTCTTCAACCTCCAACCTAATATTTTATATCTGTCCCTTTGTTGTATCCGCCTCTGTCAAAATATTCTCTGCATCTTTTTGTACTAGCTCCAATTGAGCTTTCCTCCTCTGCTTCAATCACACACCCACTACGGTATAATAAAAATTTTGCTTTTCCTCAAGGGACAGAATCCTCGAAGTCCTACGGGGGCCTAGCGCAGGCTAGTTCTTCCCTATTCACCTCCTTGTGGTCGTGGGTCACTACCACAGACCGAACAAGTATGGTGTTCTTTTTCTCTTCGTGGCTCGGCACTACCAGATTGTTGAGTCTTTTGACTCTGCAAACCCCGACACAGTGAAACGTCGAACCCCGATAGGGCTAGCAAGTACAAGATCCATGTTTGGGTCTTCTCCTCGTGACCACATTCCATGACCCTCGGTAAAGACTTTACCATCCTTTTGCAATTCAGGAAATCGTGATGCATGACTCCTCCCTTCCCATTCAAATCCATGAAATTCATGAAGTCTCCCAGGTTTCCCTCCAAAGGAGATCAATGGTTGTACGCCTCCCCTGATCCGACGGTCCAGATTTCCTTCGGGACTTCTCTTTGACACTTTTTGCTGCTCGCAACCTCGTAGGTTGAAGCGTCGAGCTCTCATGCTCTTTTTCTCTAAAATCCTGAGATGCAAAAGTCGGTAATAGTTGACTTCCTCTTTGCACTTCTCGCAACTCGCCACTTCACGAGTTGTAGCGTCAAACCTAGGCACCTCTCCTTCATGAACCCCTGAGAACCGATATTTATTATCCTTCTCGCATTCTCGCTACTCGGGACTTTGAAAGTCCAAGGGTTGAGCTCTCATTCTCTTATCTCGCGAATCCCCGAGACACGAGAAGTCAACGGAGCATTGACTCCCTTCTCTAGGCGATGCGTGTCCACCCGTCAATCACGCGGGCCCCACCTTGAATTTTTTCCATGTGTTCCCTCGTGCTCGGCTCTCGGCACTTCGCTACTCGCAACTTAGAGCACCCAATCTTTGGGTTCTTACCTTGTGAACCTCTGAGTTCATGAGATCCCTGGATCTATGCCACCTGTCCTCCAACATGGACGGTACTGATAGCTTCTCACGATTTCGAGCTTTCCAATGTTGAAATGTACTCGTTCTCAGGATTCACGATCCACCGAATCCCGATATGTCGATGTAAGGATAGCTGGCCCTACAATGGGCTCTTTTCACTTTGTCGGGATTCCAGACTTCGCAACTTCGAAGTGTATGGACTTCTTGTCCACAGGATTCCCGATTTCCCAATGGATGACTTTCCTTTCGAGACTTTTCCCACATGCTCCGATTTCCGCCACGCGTCCTCCTAAGATGGACGGTTCTGATCACTTCTCATGATTTCAGAGTTTCCGTTGCCAAAATACTCCTGCAACGTGTCCCTTTGATCCCCGAAATGCTGACAGGCTCTCGATCTTGTCCATGTGTCCTTCTATGATGGACGGCTCATATTGATTCCAGGATTTTCACTATGAAAATCCCCGACCTCATGTCATCGTCACTCCCGATTTCACGAATGTCGATATCCCGATGGCCACGCCTCTCGTCGGGAATTTCAACCTCCTGTTCACGAGGGCTTAACCCTCATGCATCTCTTAACGGATCCAACGACTATTGGATTTTTCTGGCTAAAATCTAACGGCTCAGATCTGTCCCACGTCGTGCATTCTCCCACTACTTCATGGATGTGGAAAAATCAATGGTCCAGATGTTCTCATGGACCTTGGGGGTCTACAATCCTGATTTCCTCGCTATTCACGAAGATAGAGGAAAAGGGGCAAGGTAGGTAATGCCCTTCTTTCTTTCCTCAATCTAATGGTCGTGAATGACCATGGGTCTTCCGATGGGATCTCATCCGTCGATCGATAATTATCCCTACACTGCTACTTCAAGATTTTAAGAGGGTCGTTCCTCCTTGTACATGGTTGTTAAGACTTGCACTTCAAGTCCCTTTTTCGGGTTCTTGGTAAACCTTTCCAAAGAGGGAATCTATGTGAAGAGATCTATTCTGGGGCATTCCTGGAGACAGATAAGGGGAAACAACTTCCCAAGAACGGGCTGGAAGCCTGACTTGGTTCAACTTAGGAATAATTAGATTCATTTATCAACATAAGTCATGCATGGTTTCCTCTGTTATAAGCATATATCTATTATTTCTTATCAAAACACTGCACAAACATTCTTACACTGAAATCGTTCAAAATTTCACAGTTCTAGGAGCATATATGTCAGTATATGAATTTCAAGATGAAATATGTAAAACACTTATCATAAATAACACCAGAAGGGAGTGCAACTGCTGAGAGGGGTGCTCGTTTCTACCCAACCGTAGGCATAGCGAATCCCAACAGATTTACCACTAGCCACCCCTGAGCTAAGACCACAATGTTGTGAGACTACGTCTCTCTGTCTGCCAGTGACCAGGAGCGAAGGTTACAATCCTTCCTCTCTGCTATCACTCACTCTGCGTGATGCCAGAGTTCCCCTCACGTCTACCCTTCGCAATCGCTTCTACCCCACTCCTTATCCTCTTGCGAGGTTGCATGTGGCACGATTACCCTCGCGCTGATCAGGCCTGATGACTCTACGGATAGGCGGTTCACCTCCCCATCCCTCATTAAGCCATCAACCTGCCAGTCTGCAAGGCATTAAATTTAGGGCCAGCAAGCCGCTTTTGGTTCTCCGGGCCAGTGGAGTCCAAATACAATATTAGTGCTCGGTGGAAGTTAACGCCACCTTTCCAGGTTCCCTCCACTTCCATCGTGGTCTCTTTTTCTGCACATCCCCTCTCAGAAGTCCTACAATAATATTCAAAATGTTATTCACATTCATTGACCTTTTCCTCAAGGTCCATTTACATCACATATTCACATTTATGAGTTCGCCATAGTTATTGGCCAGTCCAGTTATATTTACAAGCTGGGGGAAATAGGGTGTTACAATTCCCTCCCCCTTAAAAGGAACATCGTCCTTGATGTTTGTATATACTAACATGTATTGCATGTACAGAAGTAAACAAAATCGGATATGCCTGTCTCATGGCATCCTCCATTTCCCATGTAGCCTCATCTGGGCCAAAATGTTTCCACTGCACCTTGACCTGTGCAATGGTTCTGTTCCAGAGCGAGGTTTACTTTCTATCCAGTATGCATTGGGGTTCTGGTAGAAATTCTCCCTCCGGTTCCACCTAGATCACAGACCAGTCAATTATACGATTAGCATCATGTACATATTTCTTCAATAATGAAACATGAAAAACATTATGTGCTTTTACGGTGGGAGGAAGTGCTAGATGATAGGCTATAGGTCCCACTCTCTCTAGAACCTCAAAGGGTCCACAATACTGGGGTGCCAACTTGGCACAAGCTCCCATTCTCAGGGAACTCCTTCTGGGCTTAATTCTAAGATGTACATGGTCTCCCATTGTGAACTCTCTTGGAGTTCTCTTTTGATCAGCATAACTTTTTTGTCGGTTCTAAGCGACCTTCAGATTTTTTTTTATCTGAGTCACTTGTTGTTCCATTTCTCTCAGTATGTCGGGTCCAAAAGAAATCCTATTTACAAGATTACTCCAGCTGATTGGAGTATTACACAACCTACCATAGAGGACCTCGAAGGGACTCATCTTTAAGGATGCTTGGTAGCCGTTGTTGTAGGCGAATTCTACCAATGGCAGGTAGTCTTCCCATTCCCTGGGTTGATGCATTACATGCATCCTTAACATATCTTCTAATATCTGATTCACTCTTTCTGTCTGTCCATCGGTTTGAGGGTGATAGGTAGTACTAAACAACAATTTGGTATCTAAACCCACCATCAGTGATTTCCAAAAATTTGAAGTAAATTTTGTGTCTCTGTCAGATATTATCTCTCTCGGCATACCATGCAGTCGAAACACCTCTTTCATGAATATTTGGGCGATATCTATCACCTTGCAGGTTGACTTGATGAGGATGAAATGAGCAGACTTGCTCAGTTTATCCACCACCACCATAATGGCATCATTCTGTTTGGTTGAAGTTCGTAATCTAGTGATAAAATCCATGGAGATGGTTTCCCATTTCCATTCTGGAATGGGTAAGGGTGTAATAGTCCTGCTCGGTGTCGATGTTCTACTTTAACCTGTTGGCATTCTATGCATTGGGACAAATATTTGGCTATGTCCTTCTTCAATCTAGGCCAATAAAATTGTTTCCAGGTGACAGTGATCATTTTCTGGTATCCCAGGTGACCAGTGTAGGGTCTTTTATGTAGTTCATCCATGATGAACCTCTTCAAGGTGTCACGATTTGGAATGTACATTCTATCTCTGTAGGTGAGCAGACCTCCTTTGGTCATCTAATAGCTTTCATATTTTTCTCCAGTGGGTTCTTGTTGTAGGTACATGGTTACATTTCGAACGAAGGGATCTGTTTCTTGTGCCTTTCTGACTTTGTTCTTGACATTTGTCTCGTAGGTACTCACCGCTGTCAGGTGAATTGTTTTCATGCTCCTGCTGAGGGCATCAGCCACCCTATTCTCTTTCCCTTTAATGTGTTTGATTTCAAAATCAAATTCGCTAACGAGGGCCATCCATCTGGCTTGTCTAGCATTGAGCTTGGGTTGATCAAACAAATACCGTAATCCACAATGATCTGTCATAAGCACAAATTTTCTTCCCAAGAGGTAATGCCTCCACATTTTTAAGGCGTGCACTATGGCAACTAGTTCTAGATCATGAGTCACATAGTTGACCTCATGTTCATTCAATTTTCGGGATTCATAGCAGATCACCTTTCCTTCCTGCATAAGGAATCCTCCGAGCCCCTCCTTGCAGGCATCTGTGCACACAAGGAAGTCAGCTTATGGGTCARCGATTTTCAACACGGGTGCATGGGTTAGTAGATGTTTCAAGGTTTGAAATATTTCTTCACATTGTTGTGTCCACAGAAATTTTGTCCCCTTCTTCTAGAGGGCAATGATTGGACAACCAATCTTAGAGAATCCTTTTATAAATCTCCTATAGTATCCCGCCAATCCCATAAAGGATCTGATGTTTGAGACATCCTTTGGGTTAGGCCATTCCATGATAGACCTGATCTTTTCAGGATCTACTGCTACCCCTTTCTCGGATAGAACATGTCCCAAGTAATGTATTTGCTTCTGAAAGAAGTCACATTTGCTGAATTTAGCATAGAACTGATGCTCTCTTAGCACTTGCAGCACAAGTCTAAGATGCTCTTCATGTTCTTCTCTATTCTTAGAGTAGATTAAAATGTCATCAATAAAAACTAGTAAAAATTTATCTAAAAATTTACTGAGTACATTGTTCATTAAGCACATGAAAGTGGCAAGGCATTGGTTAACCCAAATGGCACTACCACAAACTCATAGTGACCATACCGTGTCCGAAAGGTGGTTTTATGGATGTCTTCACCCTTGATTCAGACTTGATGGTATCCCAACCTCAAGTCAATCTTTGAGAAAATAGACGCTCCTCCCAACTGATCGAATAGATCATCGATCCTGGGTAAGGGGTACTTGTTCTTTATGGTTACTTTATTGTGTTGTCTATAATCGATACACAGTCTAAGAGTGTCATCCTTCTTTTTCACAAACAAGACTCGAGCTCCCCATGGGGACATGCTGGGTCGAATATAACCTTTATACATCATTTCTTTCAATTACAATTTGAGTTCAACTAACTCAGGTGTGCTCATCCGGTAGGGTGTCCTAGACACTGGCACCAATCCTGGTGCGAGTTCTATCAAGAATTCAATGTCTCTTTTCGGAGGTAGACCCGGTACCTCTTTCAGAAACACATCTCTCTATTCTCTCAGGATAGGGTGATCATCAGGGCTGGGTTTAGTGCCTTCGATTGTTTTCAGCACCTGTATTGCATATAGGGGACATCCCTTTCAGCAATACTTTCTCATTTGCAGGGCTGACATTTGTCTCACCGAGACCGGTTTTCGGATCCCTTGGAGGGTTATCCTTTTTCCTTATTTTCTCACACATTCTAAGGTTTTATGGTAACAGTCTAGTTTGTCTTTATGGGTGGCCAGCCAGTCCATACCAATCAACAAATCGTATGACCCCAGGGGTAATACATTAAGGGTTTCTTGGGTGGGGAATTCACCCAACCTTAGTTGGCAGAATGGTATGACCTCTACTGCCTTTATTTTGGTGCCAGTGGATAACTGTACCAACCATGGCTTAGTTTGCTTCTGTGGTTGTAGTTTACACTTATCAACAGCTCTAGGGTCTATATAACTCAAATTTGAACCAGGGTCAATCAAAACAGACACTAGATGGTTGAAAATCATACCTTCTATTTCCACCACTGAAGCTTGGTGGTCAGCTTGGTTATTATCCAAGGTTGCATAAATCTATGGCACACTCCTCGCCACATCATTGACTATGGTAGCTTCCTGAATGTTATAAATTTTTCAACTGTTCTATTGTCGGTGTGTACAGCCTCTTAGGAGATGCTCTTCTCCGCAACCCCAACATTTCAGAGGTTCTCTCTTTGGGTTATCATTCTTCGCTAGTATAGGTCCAGAAGTTTTATTTTTGTCCCCCAAGGGAAAATTCTGCTGGAGTACACTTCGGGCTGGAAAGTTCATTCTGGGGTTCTTCTTGTAGTTTTTAAATCCGGAGGATTTGATCCCTTTTTTCTGAAATCTTGAACCACTCTTCTATTTCCAGTTTTGACGAGACTCTGCCTGATGTCCAAATTGTTCATGACAATATGTTGCTTTTCGAATAGTGTCTTCTAAGGTCTTTGGCTCGTTGAATTTGATTCAGTTCTGGTATTCCTTGGGTAGACCATTGATGAAGCTTTGCGCCTTTGCCTTCTCTTCTTTGATGTAGGGTACATATCTCAATAAGTCGAGGAATTTATTGACATATACCTCTATAGTGAGTTACCCCAGTTTGAGTTCATAAAACTCTTTAGCCTTCTCGTCGAAATATCTTTCCGAAAAATACTTCTTCCGGAAGTACTTTTCAAACTGTTTCCAAGACAGGTCCTCCTCGTAGACCCCTTTCATGTTCTTAAGATCTTACCACCAGATGGAAGCCTTTCCGTTCAGATTGAAAGTGACCACTTGGGCCTTCAAATTCTCTGAAAAATCATGGACTCTGAAATATTTCTTCAATCCAAGTAGCCAGGCCTTGGCTTCCTCTCCCTTCTTTATCTCACCATTGAAGGAGGGAGGTTTGGCCTTTCTGAATTCCTTAAATTTATTACTCTTGGAAGTCTTTTGCTTCTTCTGTTTTCTTCGAGAATAGGGACCGGTCCCACTGCTGGAAGAGCCTTCTAAATCATCAGCTTCCTTCTCAGTGGAATCATCTGACACTGGTCCCTTACCTCTGGGGTGGACCTTTCTTGATGTGATTCTCTCAGTATGGCCACTGACACGACCATGATTCTGCATCTCAGGTTCATGCTGCATTTGTCGCTGTAGGTCTTCTCATGATCACATTCTGTGACCCTCGGCAAATACTTTACCAGCCCTTCGTGATGCATGACTCCTCCCTTCCCATTCAAATCCCTGAAATTCATGAAGTCTCCCAGGTTTCCCTCCAAAGGAGATCAACAGTTGTACACCTCCACTGATCCGACAGTCCAGATTTCCTTCGGGACTTCTCTTTGACACTTTTCACTGCTCGCAACCTCGCAGGTTAAAGCGTCAAGCCCTCGTTCTCTTTTTTTCCGAAATCTTGAGATGCAAAAGTCAACAATAGTTGACTTCCTCTTTGCACTTCTCGCAACTCACCACTTCGTGAGTTGTAGCATCAAACCTAGGCACCTCTCCTTCACGAACCCTCGAGAAGCGATATTTATTATCCTTCTCACGTTCTCGCTACTCGGGACTTCGCAAGTCCAAGGGTTGAGATCTCATGCTCTTATCTCGTGAATCCCTGAGACACGAGAAGTCAACAGAGCATTGAATCCCTTCTCTAGGTGATGCATTTCCACCCGTAATTCACACGGGCCCCACCTTGAAGTTTTCCCATGTGTTCCCTCGTGCTCGGCTCTCGACACTTTGCTACTCATGACTTAGAGCACCCAATCTTTGGGTTCTTACCTTGCGAACCTCCAAGTTCACGAGATCCCTGGATCTCTGCCACCTGTCCTCCAACATGGACGGTACTGATAGCTTCTCGTGATTTTGGGGTTTCCAATGTCGAAATGTACTCATCCTCAAGATTCGCAATCCGTCGAATCCCGATATGTCGATGTAAGGATAGATGGCCCTACAATGGGCTCTTTTCACTTTGTCGGGATTCCAGACTTCGCAACTTTGAAGTGTATGGACTTCTTGTCCACAGAATTCCCGATTTCTCGATGGATGACTTTCCTTTCGGGAATTTTCCCGCATGCTCCGATTTACGCCACGCGTCCTCCTAAGATGGATGGTTCTGATCACTTCTCATGATTTTGGAGTTTCCGCTACCAAAATACTCCTGCAACTTGTCCCTTCGATCCCCAAAATGCCGACGGGCTCCCGATCTTGTCCACGTGTCCTTCTATGATGGACGACTCATATTGATTCCGAGATTTTCACTATGAAAATCCCTGACCTCATGTCATCGTTGTTAACTCTAAAAAATGCACCGACATTTTTGAAGGAAATATGCCTAATCTTGTAGGTAAATTTTTACTATCTTCCCTAGTTCCAAATCCAAATCTGATTGTACCATTGGAAATCCTACGATCTGTATATGTCGATCGGCTATTGGAACGTGTGAAACGGATATTTTATGGCTGAGAAAATTGATTTTTCCCAAAGGCAGTTTTTTCTGAAAATTCTGACTTTCGGTGGTTAAATTACCCAAGAACTGCTCCAGTCAACCACCGAAAGCCTGTTTTAACCAGAATTTTTCAAAATTTCACCCAGATCAGGAATTTTTGAAGCATAATGAGATGAAACCTCTTGGAATAGACATGTGGTGAATTATCAATTCCAGCACAACAGTTAGTTTTGACAAATGGCGGAGAAAGGAGGTTTTTCAAAGGTTTTTGATGTCTTTAACAAAGGCAGAAAAGCAGGACTCCTTGCCACATCAGCCAGATCGACTTGGTCTCCATGGGAGAAGGATCTTTTAGCCTTGGAAGGCTTCTCTACACTGCACCAACAGTCAACAAAGGAAAATTAGGGATTGACCTCCTTTTGAGGAAGTATCCCACTTCTTTTGTAACATATTTTTACTTACTATTTTTAGTTGATTTGATCCATGTTTTGAGGATCTGAAAACTGTTTGTAAAGGCTATAAAGCCTAGGAACTCATTTTGATAAGGGGTTCGATTCTGGATACAATAATTCTCCTTGTACTTAGACTTCTTATTTGCTAATACAGATCACAGGTTTCTTTCCATTTTAGTGGCAGTCTTCCATATTTTTCCCTCACTGATATATTGTTGTCCAACCTTGAATAGCAGTTATCCTATTGTTTGGTTCATAACTTTATTATCAGTCTCTTTAGTTGTTTATTAAGCCCTGCTTCACACTATTTTATGAGCAATCTTTTCTTCATCCACCTAAAGCTATCTTACTGTTTAACCAATCTTGGAGAGCACTGTTTATTTGTTTATCACTTAAATGCCTGAATGCTATAAGCTGCATTGAGTTATCCCATTGATCCACCTTCATAAAATACAAAAACATTCATTTCTTAAGTTACCAAGCACCTCTGGTCAGCAACCACAAAGGGTTTCTTGGAGTGATAACAAAATGGCGCCGTTGGCGGGGAGCGAGTTCAAAAGCTTATCTTCCTGGGAGAACGACAAGCAAATCTATTTCTTGATGATAGACAAGGAATAGACACTATTTGGTTGTAATCATCTATCTGGCGACTCCATGAAGGACGAATTCAGTGGCGACTCCACTGGTATATAAATGAATC
>ML776720.1:722305-767158 GCA_009831015.1 Picea engelmannii
TAAACCACTTTGACTACTTTGACCTTTTGGGGCTTCTAGATGACATATGAGGGTCCTCCAACTTCGTAAGGCCATAACTCTCAAACCATGAGGAGTTATGTGACGTTCTACATACCACCAGAAATGGCATGACATGTAATATCAATATAGAATAGTATTATCTGAAAATATATCATAACTCATACCGTTATCCATCAAATAAACTTGGGTCCATTACCCAAACCTGGGGTCTCCAACTTCTCATGACCATAACTCTCTAACCGTGAGGAATTATGTGACGTTCCACATACCACCAAAAATGACATGACAAGAACTATCCATCTAGGATATTTTCCCTGACAAATTCACTTTCCTTCATCTCATTATTCCACAATTAAGCATGGGTTCTCTTACTCCACAAAGCATCTTCCTGTGAGGGATTTCACCATAAGGAGACCACTTTGGAGTTCATCCATATTTACTTCTTATCAACCATGAAAAAAAAATAATGAGTCATATTGACATCAAACAATATTGGGTCCATTACCTAAACCTTTGTGCTACGGGGCTTTCTTCAAGGGTTGACATCAATGACAACCAACCTTAATCAACAATATATGGCTAAACAAAGGTCATCAATCAGATGATTTTTCACATCCTATGCATGTAAAACTCTGAGAATCCACATACATGGGATGAGAGTCTCCCCTATGTTCAACATAGTTACAAAAACGCTCTCCATAGCTCCACCGGACATAGCTCATTCCATGTGGGACTGGGATTCCAACCCTTGGGTCCCATTGATGTTGCACTACCTCTGGAAACCACACAGATCAACTCTTCCCATGTTCATTCTAAGACCGACAAAGCCATGATATTCATTGAGAGAATTCAATACATTTTCCAATAGGACTAGGAGATTTTGCAGAAATCAAATGCTAAGTACAAGAAACGCCATGATCAACACAGGGTATCACACCAGTTTTAGGTTGGAGACAAGGTATGGTTACACTTGCAAAGGGAACATCTTACAGGGCCCCATTGGAAGCTACCTCCACTTTGCTATGGGCCTTACACCATCACCAAGGCTATGGGTAACAATGATTTTGAGCTCAACACTCCATAATTCCTTGGCTTGCACGTAGTGTTCAATGTGGACCTCCTTCGACCATATTTTCCACCATTATTGGACACCTCAGAGATCGAAAAACATCTGAGACCAATAGAGCTCAACCCTGACTGCATGGAACATGCATCCACTGATCAGATATTGGACACACTAGTCAAGGGAACTTGACAATAGAGGATCCAGATTTATCAGGTTGTCAATGCAGTGCAACTCCTACACCAAGGCAACAGACTCACCCGGGGAAAAATCCAATAAATTTTTTCTCACCTAATGGAGGAACTCAATGGAATGGAGACTATTTATTCCTAAGGGGGGAGGATTGTTCCAAGTGGATATTGGCAGCCACCCACCTATTCCAACTGGCTCCTCTTGTCATTTTTTAGTTTAGCACATTCTTATGTACTTATTTGTAATTGTGGGTTTGACACTTATGGGGTTATTTGAAGCCCTACAAATCTTCCAGGTGGATATCGATGGCCTCTCACCTAATCCAAATGGTTTATTTTGTATGTTTTCATGTCATCACATCTTGCTCTACTTCCAAGGCCGTTTTGGAGCCCTAAACAGTGTTTTTTTGTCTCTCCGCAGTTAAATAGTAGATGGAGTCAGAGTTTGATGACATAATGTGTAGTTATCTAAAATACCTTTTCAACAGGCTATCACGTGCCTAAAACAGAGTTCGTATGTAAAAGTTACGACCCTGAAAAGTTGAGGTACCAACTTACACATAGGGGCCCACATGACTTTTGGTGTTTCACCTCATAGGGTTAGGTTTTTGGATGTCTAGGGTTTTGGACTTCATGAGTAATATCAAAAATTCCTCTAGAGCCTCATTGTAATCATTATGCTCAGACGAATGCACGTAGCAGCCACATATCTTCTCAGAGATAGCTACCACCATTCAAGAAAGTGTTTCAGTTCTACAGTTTTACAGTTTCATCCTATTTCATTTATTCAATAGAAGAAATTGTTGATTGGATAATTGTGGCGTTCTTCATATCTATCTGTTTATTGTATTTAGTCTATTAATCAGTTTATTCTGATCCTAAATCTAGATCAATTTCTCCAATTGATATAGACCATCAATCACATTCATTTTTACAAACTCCCAAAATGAATCTCGGTCATTGATTGTATCAACTTCGTTCAACTCTGTCAACGCTCGTCCATCGGTCATTGGAAATCGACATTTTCTCTTGGATAATTTCCAACACTTCACCAAACTTGTCGATTTGACCATCAGTCGTTGGCGGATTTTGTTGTCAAACCCCGCACTTAGAAAATTTTGATGAAAACCCAGGTCAATCTGGGCTGTCAATCATATGTATTTTCTAAATGGTTGAAAACGAATCCTGGTCATTGATTTGTTCAACCTTCCAAATGAAAAATACCCTATAGATTTTTAAATTTATTAAAATGAATCTAAGTCGTCGATCTTGAGATCAAACATGATCTTGGTCGTTGATTCGCCAAACTGTCTATAACTCTCTCAGTAGCCATTAAAAATCAAATTTCAACCATTCCAAGTGAAATTTGGCTCTAAAAATTTACCTCTCTCCTCCATTAAAATTCTTAAACTATCCAAAGTCATCCAAACTCAAATATTTCCCACATATTTGGGGATTTCTCTCTAAAATCTCCATTTTCCCCCAAATCTGTCACATTCAAAATCTCCAACAATGAATTTCACCAATTCATTCTGGTTCGAGCCCATACAAGCCCAGTGTTTGAACCAAACGCTATGATACCATAATGTAACATACCCAACCTCCAGTTGAGCAACATTACGTGTGAAATACACATTAAGTATGGATATTTTCTTCTTAATTAAATTCCTGTAGCTTATCAGCCACAGATCACACAAAGATTTGACCATGGGGTTGATACTACAATTCTAAATGCATCTAACAACATATAATAAACATGCATACAATTTTTTAAGAAAACAACAAACAAAGAACATTCATATAAACCATTTACACAACAAAATTAACATAAGAACATAACAAAAAAACTTATCTGTTAATTATTAACCAACTGGATGCAAACGAAAAATGAATCTCCCAGCCATAGGCATTGCTGATCATTTTCTCAAACCACCCCCAAGTTGAAGCTATGATTCCACAAGGAGATCCAACCCACTGGCTATCCACTCTCCACATATAGCATCCCCAAACCCAAGTTCTATTCTCACAATAATTCCAAACCTCTAGCTCTCTCTTTTCCCCACAACCTGCAATACCCAAGGAATGTACCCCCTTCACCACTCATAGTCCCTTGGGTTGTACCATTCATTTATCAAGGTCCCTAGTGAATTTGGTTGGACAAGAATTTCTTAATTGAGAACTTTAGGAACTCTCAACTACTTCATGATTTCTCACAATAACTTTCACAAGGCTATGCGCCATTTCTTCCAAATAAAATCGCACCACAGGATCACAACCTGATTTACAGGCACGCAGACCTCTCTCTTATCATAAAAACACAACCAAACAATGGCTTCCTTCAAGTATATCATGGCTAGTCCTATCCTCCTCCTTTGCTTCTCAAAATATGCATGTAAAAACTGTCCCTAATCTACATACAAAATTCCTCTTCTTCCTTGCTTGCTTGACCCACACTCTTCTCAAGGATGATTGTACTTCATCCCATTCTCTCCAAGAAATATGGGATGTGACCACTCACACCCACCTCTTACATGAGTTAAATTATTGGCTTCTCATACACTCAATAAGAAAATAGAAGGTTATACAAAAAGATAATAATTTTAGGATTGTGGGTTGGATACCCATGAATAATTCTCCCCTTGGACCCCTCTCTCTTGTGGAATCATATCCCCCCATTGTTCTTCATATATTTCCTATCGCAGCCAACAATTATTAATTTTTTTAATTATTTAAATTTTCATAATATGCAATTCGCCCCCCAACCACATTAAATCAATATGAGCTCTTCGACCAAATACATCGGCTCACCAACCTAATTCACATTTATACAATTACATTATATCTCACATGGATTAGAACTGGGGATTTTACAATTTTCCTTAATGTGTTTATGAGTGCAATATAAACATATATATTAGTTGTTTTACTTTTACACAACCATCAACATTCATATTCCTAAATTAATTTTCACATATCAATTTTCTCAGTTCTTAGAGATTATAAAAAAATATCTGCAAGAAAAGGTTCTATGGTTTCTCCCTCCCAATTCCTCTACTCAATCTAAAGTTATTTGCATGGCCTATTTTTCTTCATGACCCTCTTTCCATTCTATTTCTTTTTTGAGTTTGGTTTCTCCAATTCCTTGAGCAACTCCAATCAAGCTCATATTGAAATCTCCTTACTTAGGAAGCCCATCTTCCTTGGATGCAGTAGTATACCAAAACATCATGGTTAGCTCATGGATTTAATTACAACGAGTGTTTTTTTCATATTAACCAATTATAATCAAAATTATTAATATTTTATCATATGTTTTCCTTCCACTCATGCATGCTTTCAAAATGCAATCCAGGATTCTTATACATATACAAGGGCCCCTGCATACCACTTCTTAATTTCCAACAATCATTAGTTTGCAAGGATATGCTCTCCTGACAAAGTCTTTACATAGTCCACCCACACAATACTTTTTCAACATGTAACTTTATTTTTTCATATCCATAATCACTTGAAATTATCTTGACCCATGAGTTAGCATCAACTTTAACATTTCAATTTCGTACCCACAATTTCAAATGAAATAAAAAACAAGCATTCTCATTATGCATCCAAACCACACATTCATACATGTGCATCTATTCTATAAACTTGCATTCACAACATGATTTTGTGCCCTTAACCATATGCATTAGCATAATGTGTGTGTCTATAACTAGCACACTTTCATAATTTGCACATGCACATCTATTTAAATTCATTCAACTCATGAATGCTCACACTCATTCACATGAAAACTTTAAAGGAATAATCATATTGCCTTATTTTCATAAAAACCTAGCATTCTTGGTCATTTTCTCTTTCAGTATTTTACACTAGCTCTTTTTGAGGAATGGAGCACAACTACCCCCCCTCAATCTAGTATTCAATAAGAAATCAGATTCTTCAACACAGAGCTAGCTATGTATCCATAGCGTTACTCAAAACCATCAAATATTTATCTTTTCTCATGGGAATGCAATCATCCCATGCAACCCTATAATGCTTTCAAGCCATGCCTTCTGAAGCATAAATACACATTGATACCAACATTCTAGTTCATTTCTTGCACCTTTTTCCATTCCATCCATACACATTGGAATTTTGATTTAATATCATCCCTTCCTGATGATATCTTACAATCATTCACATCAAAAGTATCATAGCCATATTCAATAATATGTTTTCCATTTTGGAAAACAACTAGAAAGAGTTAACTCTTTCCCATTTGCTACAAACACATTCCACATATCATAAAATTTCACTAGGTAATTACAACATTACCTAGGGTATAGAAAGTACCAATTCATATAATATCCTCATGACTCAAATCACTCTCAATCAACAAAATTTTACTGAGGGAATTCCTTACTTATATTCCCTTTCATTATTTGAGCATATTAGACCATACATGTATTGTTTTCATTTAGTATTGGATGCTACTTAATCCATTGGTGTCTTGGGGAGGTTCATGCATTACTTTTCACAATTCTATACCAACACCTTATTATCCACACCCCTATCCTTACAAGGTTGTATGTAACATCCATAATACCATCATACATGCTATCAACCTTTTCTGGTTATCAATCATCATCAATCATAGTTATTCAAAATGACAATTCATTTATGTTAGTATACTTCTTACTAATTCCATATGTATCCTCACCATTACCATATTCATTTGCAACATATCTACATGTACCTATCATTTTACCATCCACATGCTTTATTAGTGCATATCTAATCTAGCTTTTCATTCTCTAAACTAGCATATAACAATATTTTCAAAGCCGAGAGAGAATTTCAAATATAGGGAGGTAATTTGAGATATTCCCCCTCTTTGTCATGGCTGCATTGCTTGGCCATTTCCTTCAACAATTAGCATCATGATTTTCCCTTTTGATTGAACTTCAACGGGAAACTCATTGTAGTCTTGTCCCCAAATCTCTCATCAAAGACTTATTATTTCTAATTTCCAAACTTGTGACCTCTTCAACAATTCTAGGGTCCATACAATCCTTCTAGTCTCACAAAATCCATTTATTCACTCTTAATGTATAGTTGACAACATACCTCTTCCATTACCATACCAAATGGATATACCATATCAAATTCCATCACTAAATTCCTTAACCACAAGGAATTATTCATAAGGATCTTAACCCTTATACAAACAACAATCATAATTGCCAGGGCTTTTTTCCACCCATGTTCATAGGTAGCATTATAACTTATTACATAATTTGATTCATTCATTGGAATTCATACAAAACTTAAGGGTTTTCACCAATGTTCAATTCCAGGTTCTTACACCCCACAATATTAATTCCGTCATTCATTGTCATAGATTCTCTACTATTGTGCTTTTTCTTGAACCTTGTAGGCTCAATATTTGATTCATGCTTATATATTATTCCTTTGTGGCCTACCTCTAGCCACTCAAGTCCAATACTTGAAATATAGACATGATAAATTCTCTTATCAATCCCATAGCTATGAGGTTTATCCTTTAGAGTCTCAATGGATTTATCAAGCCTAGAGGAGTTTTCTACAATACTCCTCTTAATTTAATTCCTCATCTTTGATCTATGAAGTTCCTTTCATGTCATGCTATCCATTAAGATGTCATTTTATTTTACTATATTATGTACTCTTAGTGATTGAAACAACATGACACAATTACCTAATCATGCACTTGAAAGGAATGCAATGTTTCTTGGCCTTACTAAGACTTTTAGTGGCTCACAATATCCCCTAAACTCAGGGCTCTATTCCAGCTACCCTTCATACTTAAAATCTATTGTTAGTGCACACCAAAATCATTTCAAATAATGTATACATGGATGGAACCTATATCATTTTACAATTTAGGTGAACAAAACATAGGATAGAATGAATATTAAACCACAAGGTAAATTCTTCCTTCTTGTGCAAACTCTATAAAATGATATTTGTAGGCAATCCTGCAATTTATTCACTCTTAGACTAGTTCCTAGCCCATACAACATGAGCACTATAACTCTTCTCCAATACCACTTTGTAACACACCTGGCTCCCTCACCCTTACTTAGGTTGGTGGGGTGTTAAAATTTCCTATTCCAAACCCTAACTCCTTTCTCCAATATAATCCCATAGATGGAATATACTCCTCAAGATATTTCCAATGGCTGTGACCATGCTCAAATCATAGCTTCATGTAGAAATGTATGCATTCTTTAATATTTCTCAAGAATTCCCTATGATGACATCACTTGTCCAACGTGGCTTCCACATGGACCACTCTACGTGTATTTTCTGACAACATTGGCCCAATGGCATACACATGGACCTTTTAGACGCCTTCAAGATTCTAAGCCTGCAACACTAGTGGGTTTCTCCTCTTGTACGTGGATGGATGATTTCCTTAGTCTCCCAATTCACCATGCTCCTAATTTCTCTCCCCATGGTTTACAATCCACAATCCATTGGACTCCCTTCTCCCCACAACATCATGGTCAAGATATTTCCCATGGGATGGCCACAAGATTTGCAGATATAAACTATTTGTGACCTACAACCCACAAGGCTTGTAGCCTTGTGCTTGCATTATCTCATCTTAGGACACACATCAATCCTATCTTAGCCACAACTCATGACAACCTACCCATCGTGAGATCAGATAATCAGATCACTTATAATCAATGGACCATATCTTTGCAGATCCAAAACATACTTTCTTCTTGACATTTCCTCTTCATTCCAACTCTGCTACCAAAGGACACATGTATCTCTACATGTGACAGCCTATGATAGGCCTACCCTTGCTAATGTGGCACTCTCTTCTTGGCCCTTCTAAGAAAACATGCCACCAACAAGATTGAATGGCATATACTGACTGTGATATATGGTCTAGATCCTTGCAACCTTCCAAACCAATCACATCACTTAACCAAGCCCCTAGTCCTAAAATGTAATACCCCTAGGCCGAACCCAATTGAAAATGTAAATGCAAATGCACTTAAGATGGTGAGTTATTTGATATCTTTTTTATGTGCACCTTTCATGGCATAGTGTGTGCATGTACTCTGTAGTAAAATGATGATGTGTGCACACTCTAGGATACCGCGCATAACATCTTAAGTGTGTGTGATATTGAGGCCAAGGAGCCTTTGTGTATATGTTGTGTTTTATAGGCTGGTGAGCTAGTTTTGTGATTATTCAGCCAAAGAGCCTAGTTGTTAAAGGCCAGTGTGCCTACTTTTGTATATGTCTCAGCATCAATATAAAATACATCGTTGTGTGAAGACCGACCATGATAAAAGAGTATGGGGGACTAAACTCCATTAGTTAGGGAAAGGGAGGGGGATAAAATTTAAGGAAAAAGGCTAAGCTAGGGAGCTTAAGACAAAAAAGAATATTATATTAATATTTCTTAAAGTATAAAGTATGGATAATTATTTTATCCTAAGTTCTAATGTTGGGGACAAGTGGGCCAAAATAGCTCCCAACATGACAAGTGTCAAGTTGTAGACATGCATACATATTGTTTGGACTTATTTCATTTTCAATTATTCTTACTCCCATCAAGTAGCCAGGATTCCATCATCATTCACACACTCATTGAAATATCTTTTGTACCTTCATGTCACTATACCTGAACCTGTATCAATAGCCATACTTGTTTGTGTAGCTGGTTAGCTTGGGAGCTAGATTGAAGAAGCAAGTTTTCAGGCCCGTGGGATATTGAAGAGGCGGGTTGTCAGGCTCGTGATCAATTCCTCTCTTGGTGAGAGAATTGTCGGGAATTGATTTTATGAAGGTGATAAACTTTAGCTACAAGGTTTCAAGACTTTTTGTCTGGCTTGTTGTTGAAGCCCAGAAAGGAAGTGGGGTAGCTGAATGACTGTTGAGCAAAGAAGGGGCACACTTCTTGGGGTGGGACAGACATGTGGGGAATGAGGGACTACAGGCTATTAGTTTGAGTGGGCACTTGTGACAACATTTTTCCTATTGTTTATGAGTCGTTATCCTGGTTAGAAATCCCTTATGTGGGTGGAGTTTAGTCCCAGCTTGGGTTTGACCCATTGTTGAGAGTGATGAGCAGTGTGGTCTAAGACTGGGAGGTTCGTGGAAGGTATGCACGCAGTTGGTGACATTATTACCAAGATAAGTGTCAACTGTGTGATAAATTTACATGTTACATGATTATTTACGTGTTTATTTTTATGGTTTTATCCTATGTGTGCTTAGAAGTGTCATTATATTCATGGGTATTTCATGTATATGACGCATATATATTTTTACTATTATTTCAGTATGAATACGTGCATTTACAAAATGTATTTGTCTGTTTACATTTTATATATGAAGTTCTACAAAGTTTCTCTGTGCATATTTTTTAATTGCATGCAATTTGAAAATTTTATGTGGCATAGCTCAGTTGGATGTTGGGTATGTTACAATATGTTCCGTAGAGAGAATGAAAGCATTATCTCATGTATCGTGGCCTGGCCTGGGTGGTCGGGGACGTTACAATATGGTATCAGAGCTTCATTTTTCAACACTGAGATTGTATGGGCCGAACAAGTTGATTTGAAGAGAAATTTCATAGAGGATTGATTTCAAAGTGGCCAAATTTCAAGTCACAGAGCATCCATGGTAAATTTTAGAAGCAACAACGCGGAATTGGGAAAAGCCCCAATTTTTGTTTTTAAATTCATGAGAAAATGGGTAAATTCAGCCAAGTGGTGAGATGTTATTGGTTTAATATCTGTTCTATCAAATTTAGACCTGGTATTGGTCAAATTTGAAGTTACAGTGAAGCCATGACAGATGGAGCAAGATTAGTAAATAAAATTCTCAATTCGTGAATTGATTTTGGGAAAATTCATTCCAGAAATGTCAACCCACAGATATTTGTTGTTGCAGAGGTTGAACTGGTGTTATCGGGGTGAAATTGAATGAATTTCATAGTTGCAGAATGTCTATGGTAAATTGGGGAAAAAGTTAAGCAAAAGCCCCAATTTCTGGAGCAGAATTCACAAGGAATTGATGTGCATAAAAATGAATGTGCGCAGGTGGGCACACTAAAAATGCATGATGCATATTGAAAAGCTTGTGATATGTAAAATTGGTTACTCAGCGGCAAAATGTTGGTGTGCAGGTGCGCGTACTAAATGTTGTCACCGTGCCGAAAAATGTTGGTGTGTGGGTGCACGTGCTAAATTTAGCATTGTGCAGAATACATATGCATATTAAGGTGTGTTTCGTGTGCACAAACATAATAATGGTGTGTGTGGTATTGGAAGAGCACAGAGGATTTTTGTTGGTGCGTGCACAATATGGGTATATGTTGTCGCGCAACAATTTAGTTAATGGTGCATAGAGAGTATTAGTGCGTGGTGGGGGTGTACTAAACTCTGGCATGGTGCAACACAAAGAGTGAAATGTGCACAGAATAGTAGCACGTGATACAAAAATTGTGCACAACAGGTAATACTGCAAGAACCAAAACTGTGCATGGTGAATATTGGCGCAGGACACAAAAGTAGTGCGTGCCAATTATTGGCACGACAAAGAAGTGATACACAGTGGTTATAGGTGTGTGGAGCATGATTTACCTTGTGGTGTTTCCACGCATGGTAAATATGGGTGTATAGGTTGAAATTTGTGCGCGATAATTCATTTGGATGATGAACAAGAACAAAAAAACCAGCAAATTTCTGCTGACATTTTATACTGTTTAAACATCATCTTTTTGTAATGCATTTTTTAGGCCCTTAACAGCGTTTTAAGGTACTCAAAAAACAAAGAGAACAAAATGTACCATGGTACACTCTTTGTTTTCATCTCAGATAAAAGAGCTTCGATAGATATTTCTAATGGTGTAAACTATTCGACAAACAGAGATTTTATGAAAAAGTTACAGCACAAACAGTAGAGGGTAAATTTTAAGACCCAACTAACTTCAAAGAGCCATAATTTTTTGCTTCGGAATCTGATTGAGGCACAGGAGAAGTCAATGGAAATATATTTAACCATAGACAAAATTCCCAGAGCTGAATTAAATTTTTGGGCATGTTAAAACTGTTTAAGATGGAAAATAAGGTACCTGTAGCATTCCATACCAAAAACACGAATTGGTCTAGAACTTCAGCAAGCTGTAACTAGCATCCCAAAACCCAGATAGAGGTGAAACTTGGATAGAGTGTCCATAATATGCGCATGAAGAAAACCAATTGAGATTCTATGAAAAATCCAAAGGAGTAGGTGCAAAAATGCATAATTTCAGTGCAGATTTGCGCCAAGATGAAATGTGAACAGAAAAATTAATGGGCAATTTTCAAATAACCATAAATTTATGCTCGAGACTTGGAATTGAGCATGGGAGAAGGTGTTGGAAAGGTATTGTATAGTGGAATCTAAATGTCCACCAGAAAATTGATCTAATCATTCAATTTTTCAGGAAATCAGAAGAAAGAGTTATAATATATTATTGAACCAGAATGGTTCATATTTTCATGAGATTGTTGAAACAATTAGCCCGACAAAGTTTTGTTGGCTGCACATTTTGTAGATTTAACAACAAATAGATCAAATAAAGATAAACACAGAGTCCAGAGGAATGGAAGAGGCATAAGGGACATACATCCAGGAAGATGAGATTAGAGGGATGGATGTTCATTTGGGCATTGAAGGAACAAACTCCAATGGACATGGAAAAGGAAGGGATGAAAACATGAATATGGTAGAGACCATTAAAAATTTGCAGAAGGATGCCCAAAGCCATAAAGATGATAATGAAAGGATTATGAGAGCCAATGAGCAACAGGATGACTTCAACATGAAGTTAATGCAGAGCTTGAACAAAATAGAAAATAAATTGGATAAGAAGAGTGGCTCAAGCAAATCAGGAAGTCGCAAGTATCCTGATGAGAAAAGAATTAAAATAAGTGTTAGTAGACATCACCACCACTCCCCGAGGCATTCTAATAAGAGAGCACACATCATCTCAAGTCCATCCCTTGTAAGGAAGCATAAGAGTTCTAGGGTGGATGAACTGAAAGGAGAAATGAACCAAATCAAACCTCCTACATTTGATGGTGAGCACAAGAAGGATGAAGATGCAGAAACATGGTTGTTGGGCATGAGAAAGTATTTTCAATTGCATAATTATTATTCTCATGCAAAAGGAAGAATTTCCATCTATCAACTCAAGGGAAAGGCATCCATGTGGTGGGATCAGCTTGTGTAGGTGCAGCGCATTAAAGAGAAAAGTGTTACTTGGAGGGAATTCAAGAAGTATTTTGAGAAGAAATACTTGACTAAGAGATACTATTACAAGAAAATGAAATATTTCTTTGAACTCAAGCTTGGGGGTATGACCATAGATGAATATGAAAGAAAGTTTTTAGAACTGCTGAAGTATGTCTCTTTCATAAAGGATGAGATAGTTAATATTCATAGGTATTTGAGTGGATTACCATCATTCGTCGGTGAAAAAATGCATTATGATGATCCCAAGACATTGGAGGAGACCATAAGGTGAGCTAAATTCCTAAATGATCAACAAAAATCAAGGCCAAATTTCCAAAAATCTTGGGAAGACAAAAATAAATTCAAGATGGATCAGAGGAAGAAGGGATCTAAGCCACCATTCTTCAGAAATAATCCTCAGGGACAAACAACTTCTAGAGAACCCATAACGATTGAGACAGGGGGTCAAAGGCCAAGGCAACCACCTATTCAATGTTGGGGTTGTAAAGGAGATCATATGTTCAGATATTGTCCTCACAGAGGTGAGAAAGTGAGGACTGTTCACAATGTACTACAAGCTAAAACAGTGGAGGACATGGGCAGAAATGTACCAAGGATCTATGCATCCCTGGAAAACAAGCAAGAAAAGTGTCAGTCACATATGATTGAAATGGAAGTTATGATCAACAACCAAACCATTTCTATTTTAATTGATTCAGGAGCTAGTCATAGTTATATAGATCCTAAGATGGTGGAAAGTTTTCATTTTCCAAGAAGAAAGCATGGAAAATCTTGGTTGGTGCAGCTGGATACCAGAGCCAAAAGAAAATTTAATTATATGGTTAAGTCATGTCTTGTGGACATGAATGGACTGAACACTAGGGAAGATTTGAACATCTTGCCTTTAGGTTCCTATGACTGTCTAATTGGGATGGATTGGTTAGACCAACATCATACTATCCTAGACTTTCATAAAAAGGAATTTAATTTCTTGGATGAGGAAGGGAACCAAAGGAAAGTGCAGGGAATTCTCAGGGAAGTAACCATCAGAGAAATTTCATCATTGTAGTTGAAGAAATGTTACACAAAAGGGTGTCAAATATGTACAACACATATGGAAGAGACACCTAAAGATAAGGTTCCAAATTTGGAAGATCATGTAGTCCTGGAAGATTTTGAATATGTGTTCAAAGAGGTACCAGGACTACCCCCAAAGAGAGATATTGATTTCTCTATAAATTTAATTCCTGGAGCAACTCCAGTGTCAAAGACTCATTACAAGATGAGTACACCAGAGTTGAAAGAGTTGCAAATGCAACTTGAAGAACTTCTAAAGAAGGGGTATATATGCCCAAGTGTATCATCTTGGGGTGCCCCAATATTGTTCATGAATAAGAAATATGGGACATTAAGATTGTGCATTGATTTTAGATAGTTGAATAAAGTGACTGTAAAGAACAAATATCCTCTGCCAAGGATTGATGATCTCTTTGATCAATTGAAGGATGCACAGATATTTTCAAAGATAGATCTCAGGTCAGGATACCATCAGGTAAGGATTAAAGAGGGAGATATCAGCAAGACTACCTTCAGGACAAGGTATGGTCATTATGAGTTCACAGTGGTGCCATTTGAGTTGTCAAATGCACAAGTTGTTTTGATGTGCTTAATGAATGGTGTTTTCCGAGAATATTTGGACAAGTTTGTCATTGTATTTTTGGATGAAATCCTTGTATATTCCAATTTATAAGAAGATCTTAAGAATCATTTGAGGATGGTGTTACAAGTAATAAGGGAGAATCAATTGTATGCCAAATTTAGCAAGTGCCCATTTTATCAGAAACAAATTCACTATTTGGGACATATCATTTCAAAGGATGGGATAGCAGTGGATCCTGAGAAGATAGAAGCCATTATAGAATGGTCAGCGCCAAAGAATGTGACAGAGGTCAAATCATTCATGGGCCTTGTAGGATACTACATAATATTTATTGAAGGATTCTCAAAGATTGAACACCCAATCACTTCCTTGCAAAGAAAGGGTGTGAAGTTTCAGTGGACATTGGAATGTGAAAAGATATTCCAACACTTGAAACAATTATTAACAATTTCTCCAATACTAAGGATTGTAGATCCAAATGAAGACTTCATTGTATGCACAGATGCATGTAAAGAAGGACTTGGTGGTTTCCTTAGTAAAAATGGGTTTGTTATATGTTATGAATCAAGGAAGTTGAAGGAGCATGACAAACATTATGCCACTCATGATTTGGAGTTGGCATACATAGTGCATTCCTTGAGGAAATGGAGACACTACCTCATGGGGAAAAGGTTTGAGCTGAGAACAGATCATAATGGTCTGAAATAATTTTTTTATTAACCAACTCTAAATGCTAGGAAAAAAAATATGGTTAGAATTTTTAAGTGAATGTGACTTTGATATAAAGCATATAAAAGGGAAAGAGAACAAAGTGGTTGATGCACTCAGCAAAAGAGTGCATGAATTGCATGATACAACCATTAGCATGTACCAATCAGATTTGAAACACCGAATTTTAGAGGCTACAAAATTAGATTTGCAATACAAGGAATTAGTGGAAAAATTACAGCAAGATAATTTACAACAAAAAATTGAAGAATACAAGCTATTGAAGAATACAAGCTAGATAATGATGAAATTCTCATGTACAGGGGCATAATTTATGTACCAAATTCCCAAGAATTGAAAAATATGATATTGAGAGAAATGCATAATGTACCTTATGCTGAGCACCCAGGATATTGGAAAAATATTGCAGCTGTCAAAAGCGAATATTATTGGCGAGGCATGAAGAAAGAGGTTGTTGATTTTATTGCCAAATGTTTGGAATGTCAAAAGGTAAAGATTGAGCATAGGAACCCAACTGGTTTGCTACAGCCATTACCCATTCCTGAGTGGAAGTGGGAAGTTGTAATGATGGAATTTATCACCAAACTGCCTAGAACAAACAAGCAACATGATTCTATCATGGTAGTGGTGGATAAGCTTACTAAAGCTACCCATTTTATTCTAGTTAAGCTCACTCACAAGGAAACCAACATTGTCGATGTTTATATGAAGTAAATTTCTCGATTACATGGCATACCCAAGACAATTGTGTCTGATAGAGATCCAAAATTTACCTCAAAATTTTGGAAGGGATTATTTAATGGATTTGAAACAAATTTAAATTTTAGTACAAATTATCATCCAGAAACAGATGGACAAATAGAGAAGGTGAATCAAGTGATTGAAGATATGTTGAGAATGTATGTGATGGACAAACCATCAAAATGGGATGACTACCTACACTTGGTAGAGTTTTCTTATAACAATGGGTACCAAACATCGCTAAAGATGAGCCCATTTGAGGTACTTTATGGTAGAAAGTGCAACACACTGGGAAGATGGGATAACCCAACAGATAGAGCAGTGGTTGGGCCAGATTTACTCAAGGGAGGAGAAAATGTTGAAAATAGAACAAAATTTAAAGGCTTCCCAAGAAAGACAGAAAAGTTATGCTAATAAGGGAAGAACTCACAGGGAATTTAAAGTTGGGGACCATGTATTCTTGAAAGTGAAGGCCCACAGAAGTTCCCTGAAGTTGAGAAATTGTTCAAAGTTGACAGCTTGCTATTGTGGGTTGTTTGAAATCCTAGAGAGGATTGGTCTAGTATATTATATGATTGCATTTCCTGCATCTATGTTTGTTCATAATGTATTCCATGTATCATTGCTCAAGAAATATATACCTGATGCTATTCATGTTATTGATTGGAATGTGATTCGGGTGGAGCAAGAAGGCACTTTTCAAGTGCATCTAGTACTCATTCTGGACCAGAAAATCAAACAGCTCTAAAATCTAACCATAGGGCTTGTAAAAGTCCAATGGACCTTATACAGTCCCGAGGATGCTACTTGGGAGCATGAGTATGCAATGCGAGAAGAATAACCACATCTTTTTGAGGATTTTTGAATTTTTTTTCGGGTATGTGTGTACTTAATGCACCGAGGACAGTGCATAAATAAGGGGAGGGGATTGTAATATCCCTAGGATGAACCCAATTGAAAATGTAAATGAAAATGCACTTAAGCTAGTGATTTGTTTGATATCATTTTTATGTGCAGCTTTCATGGCATAGTGCGCACATGCACTTCACAGTAAAATGATGATGTGTGCACATTCTAGGATACTGTGTGTAGCATCTTAAGTGTGTGCGATATTGAGGCCAGGGATCCTTTGTGTATATGTTGTGTTTTATAGGCTAGTAATCCAGTTTTGTGATTATTAGGTCAGAGAGCCTATATGTTAAAGGTCAGTGCGCCTACTTTTGTATATGTGTTAGCAATAATATAAAATACATCATTGCACATAGACTGACCATGATAAAAGAGTCTGGGGGACTAAACTCCACTAGTTAGGGAAAGGGAGGGGGCTAAAAGTTAAGGAAAAGGGATAAGATGGGGAGCTTAAGCCAAAAAGGAATATTATATTAATATTTCTTAAAGTATAAAGTATGGATAATTATTTTATCCTAAGTTCTAATGTTGGGGAGAAGTGGGCCATAGTATCTCTCAACATGACAAGTGTCAAGTTGGGGACATCCATACATATTGTTTGGACTTAGTTCATTTTCAATCATTGTTTCTCCCATCAGGAAGACATGATTCCATCATCATTCATACACTCATTGAGCTATATTTCGTACCTTCATGTCACTGTACCTAAACCTGTATCCATAGCCATACTTGTTTGTGTAGTTGGTTATCTTAGGAGATAGACTAAAGAAGCAGGTTGTTAGGCTTGTGGGATATTGAAGAGGCAGGTTGTCAGGCCCGTGAGAAATTCCTCTCCGGGTGAGAGAATTGTTGGGAATTGATTTCCTGAAGGTGTTAAACTGCAGCTACAAGGCTCTGAGACTTCATGTCCATCCTGTTGTTGAAGTCCGAAAAGGAAGTGGGGAAACCAAAGGATTGTTGAGCAGAGAAGGGGCACACTTCCTGGGGTGGGATAGGAATGTGGGGAATGAGGGACTGTAGGATGTTAGTTTGAGTGGGCACCTATGACAGATTCTTTCATGTTGTCTATGAGTCATTAGCCTGGTTAGGAATCCCTTTACCCAGGTGGAGTTTAGTCCCAACTCAGGGGTGACCCACTGCTGAGAGTGATGAGCAGTGTGGTCTAAGGCTGGGAGGTTCATGGAAGTTCTAGACACAATTGGTGACATTCTTACCAAGATAATTTTCAACTGTGTGATAAATTTACATGTTGCATGATTATTTATGTGTTTGTTTTTATGGGTTTATCCTATGTGTGCTTATAACTGTCTTTATATTCATGGGTATTGCATGTTTATTGTTATTTCAGTATGAATACATGCATTTACAAAATGTATTTGTTTGTTTACATTTTATATATGAAGTTCCACAAAGTTTTTGTGTGTATATGTTTTAATTGTATGCAATTTGAAAATTTTATGTGGCATAGCTCAGTTGGATGCTGGGTATGTTATAGTATATTCCGCAGAGAGAATGAAAGAGTTCTCTCATGTATCATGGCCTAGACTGGGTGGTTGGGGACGTTACATAAAATATACAATGTTTTAGATCCTATCGCTCGAGAATTGATGGTCCTTATCACAACTTGGATTATGCATGGCGTTTTACAATATTTCACACTTTGATGAATTCTTCATTCCTCTGCATCGTGTGACGTGTAGAGAAATCAGATTCCATCATGTGGAATATTTTCCATGGACCTTGTTCCAAAATCTTAACTCCATAAGACTCTTTCTGAAAAACCTTCACAGAGGCCCTGCCATGGTCGGGGACTTCTCCTGAGGACTTCACCTTGGAATTTCACTGCGAGGCCTTGCCTGCCTGCAAGAATTTACTCGCAATATTGACCCTTGGATATTCTTCATGTACGATTGAGGTCAACTCCCACTTATCAATGGATAATCAATATTTATCCTTGAAACTTATTTGATTTCTTGCTTCTATTCACTATTTTAATTAAGGCTTAAGAAACCCAGTTATTTGCGGTACCTGGTTACAAGGGTTCCACACATAGATTGTTCAAACACCAGGATTTATCACGATCCATATTTCCATCCCTTAACTCATATAGAGATCACACCTAGTCCTTGTCGGCTCTACAACCCATTAACAATTCAGATACCATGGTTTTCCTCCTCAGCCATCCATTACAAGGATTCTAAGAGGAACTAGGGAATCCAGGTCCCTTGACTTCCTCTACTTACTTGTCCACAAACCTTTTATTTATATCTTGCAACTTTCCATTTCATGCATTCCATCTCTATATAAAATAAATTCAGGACAATTCACAGGGTCTCAAGCTACAACATTACATGTCATATATGCATGCATTCTAGGGAGGATTAACCCATGTGGAATTAAATTTAACATGGAGAAAAATTTACAAGTTTACACATTCATTCATTGCCTAGCTTATAAATATGGTTTCCTTTCTTAGGAAAACCCAATAAAATAGATATGCTATTCTTCAAATAGGAAAATCATAGACAATACAACCATGCACTTTCCTTATAAACTCTTTCCCATAGCCATGCAATTACATCCATTATAACAATATGGATAGTTATTAACCTTTAGAAAAAAATGCATAGTTCATACTCGCATATGTGCAAAGCATACAAAAATCAATTAGTTTCACAATTACACAAGCACAAAGACTTTCAATTGAAACAAGTATTAAGTCCATTAAACATGCATACACACTTATCTGTCTAAAAGATAGAGCCAACCTAAATGACTATGAGTGAGTGTTTTTCCACCCAACCATAGGCTTTGTTGCTCTGCCACTTTTAGCAACAGGCCACCCTCGTTCCAAGCCATGGTACCACTAGGGGATTCCTCACACTCTTAGAGAAATTCATAGTGTGAAGGCCACTCTCCTTCACAACCTCCATGGGTTGAAAACCATATATACTCACCTTTCCTAGGGCCTCCATGGGTTTATCATATACCTTCCCAACTAGATTTCCTTTGCACAAGGGAGTCCCTTCATGGCCACACCGTCCCTCAACACCCTCCCCTTCCAATGTTAGTTTATGTCCAGCAAGCATCGATTCAATGACCCTCTCATCTCAGATTGGGTTTGGTTCTAAAACCAATCAAATACAAAACACTTACTTTGATTTATCATCTTCCTACTATGCTCATGGGTTCTTCCATAGATCATAGCTTCTTCCACACTTTCTGCATATTCCTTTTTATTTTACTTGTGATCTCCCCCACATTTCCATCTAGATATTCTTTGTCTTCTTATGAGTTCCTTCTATCCAATTCTGTGCGTGTTTTTCCTGCACGAGCTCTGTATTTACTGCATGAGATTTTTTGTTGCGTATGCATAACATATTTTTCAGGCTTGGGACTCACTGTGTTTTCTATTGCACATAGCTATGTGTTCTCTTGCTTCACTCAAAATATTCTTGAGTTATTCCAAGCAACTTGGGGTTGTCCACGATTCTCCATGGACGTACCATCGTTCACTCTCATAAATTTACATTGTATTACTTTCTCAACCACCAACTGTGCATTTATTTAATTGTTGGCTTCAGATTTAAGCTATAGGGAATATAATGGTTATTTCCCCCAACATAATTCATTAAGGTGGCTTTGGGTTCTTCAACACACAAATCCCCTCTCTATTCCCCCTCACTAATCTCTCTCATAGTATCATTTCCAATTTCGGTGCTTCACCCATCAGTTAGTTGTGTGGCATATTTAATTAAACAATAATACATTTTACAATGTTTATATGACATGGCATGGAAATCATTAATCATGATTAATTACATATAGCCATAGGATTACAAATTGGGTGTTATAGATTGATTGGACATTAGGAAGGCAAATTTTGGATACTCCACTCAGAATTGCATCCCAAGAACTAAACAGCCAAGAATAAATCTTGGAGATTCAAGGTCAAAGGGAAAGAGGTACTACTTGCACTTGCAACTAAAGGAGAAATGGTTTTCCAATGACCTATTGTAGCAAAATATTCCATCTCTATCCTCGATATGGATAGAAGGCTTATGCCAAAGACAATCCCTATTCATCTCTTATCTTCCATTGTGTAGTGGAAGCACCTTGTCTTATAGATTTGTGAGAGATTACTTGATGGAAAAAAAGGAGGTAGGAACACAAATGTAGAGAAAAAGAATATTGAAGAATGTGGAAACTTTTGGAGACCAAAATCTTGCAAATGGGGAGGTATGATCTAAATTGGATCCTCGCAAAAAAAAAACTCTTTGTAAACTTTGTAATAAGCATTTAATTCTTTTGTTAAAGTTGAGAAAATTTTCAAAATTCCCTTGGAAGTTGAAATGAACCATTGTGATGGTTGGCCTTCCAAGGAATCCCATTAAAAATGAAGGATGTGATGAAGAAGAGCATTGAATGTAACAAAGAGGAGGAAATGAATAAAATAAGTAGTGGAGATGAGAGATCAAGGAAGCAATCTACTTGATGAACAGAGGAGAACAAGACGGGGTGAAAACGTGAAGTTGGGAAACAATGTTTTTAGAATTAGGTGTTTTTGGGTTATAATTTCCAATTTCTTGGCCAAGAAAAAAGTCAACATATTTTCTCAGCCGAGAGTTGTAATATTTTTCGGACAAGAATTTAACTAAGGTTAAGCTTTTCTTGGTCAATATTTTAGCTGTGGTTAGATAATGTTTCGACCGAGAAAATTTTAGTTTCTATGGAGAGAGTTTTGTTTAACCCTAGGTTACTTTTTGGGCCAAAAAACTCTTGCCTGAGAAATTAGTAAATTTCTCGGCCAAGAAATTTTCTCGATCGAGAGTTTCTTGTTAACAAATATAGAAAAAAATTCTACAGTTTTATGAAATTTTTCACTTTAACAAGGTGGAAACCCTACAAAATATTATAATTACCTAAATTGGATCCTCCCAAAAAAAAAAAAAAAAAAAAAAAAACTCTTTGTAAACTATGTAATAAGCATTTAATTGTTTTGTTAAAGTTGAGAAAAATTTCAAACTTCCCTTGGAAGTTGAAATGAACCATTATGATGGTTGAATTTCCAAGGAATCCCATTAAAAATGAAGGATGTGATGAAGAATAACATTGAATGGAACTAAGAGGAGGAAATGAATAAAAGAAGTTGTAGAGATGAGAGATCAAGGAAGTAGTCTACTTGATGAACAGAGGAGAGCAAGACATTGAGTATGTCCCATGATGAGGGAATATTTTTGTTGAGCCATGACCATCTACAAATTTCCTACCAATGAGTAGCAATACACTAAACCTATGCATAGATCGAACCCTTTTGTAATCAATTTCTTGCTTAATGAAAATCCCCTAGAACCTAGTTTTCTTCCCAGTTGGATTTCCAAGATTAAATATGTGTCTATGGTACATTTAAAATCTCCATGGTTGATGGATTGTTGTGACTGAGTGTTATGCTCTGGTAATTTAATGAAAATTCCATCACTAATTCAACCCTCTTTAAATCGATGCATGGTGAGAAATAACACTTACAATGATGAATTGTATCCCTATTGGAATAAATAGTGTGAATGGATATAAATTGTGACTGTCATCTATAGACATTGAAATCTCTCCCCAATGATAAATCATTGTTGTATATTTTCTATCTAAGTGTTATGAAAAATCACTGGAATAAATAATGCTACCTATATCCATGCATTTTGTTAGTTGAAGGAATGAACATATGTGTAATTGGAGCTATGTGTGCACATATAAAACCACATAGTGTTATCATCACTAAGTTTTTCTTTTATTGAAAAGAGTATTTTGTCAACTGCTATTGTATTTGACTAATTGTTGGGTTGTAATTGGCATAATGAGAATTGTGAGAAAAAACAATTCTTTCTCCGTTGATTGGTCTATGTTTTCCATATAAAGTGAACCAAATAGTGACCCAATTAGGGAAGAGAGTATTGTTTTTCTATTGATAATGAGTAGTTGAGAAGTTTTGCACTTAGAGTTGCACCTGGAACAAAGAATGAGTTTTTATTTTCATAGAATAATTGTGTTGATGAAACACATAAGACTAGAAAAATTAAACCTAAAATTTTATTTGAAAATTTGAGTTCCTTTCACATCTTTTTTCTATACATTTTATAACATAAATGCTAAGAACAAAAATTATGAATGCAAACTTGATTCCATCATCTTACTTTAAAAGAAGAAGGAACAAAGTAATTAGCTTGTATATTATTCACAATGCAATATAAATCTAGTGTGGGCTCAACAATGTGCTTCTAACATATTTGTGTATGCTCTCTTTACTCTATCAAAGTTTAAAAGAACTTATAATGTATACTATAATCCATTCAATAATAGCATTAAAAATGGTATCCATTTACTCATGTTGGAATACACTTCACTATATGTGATACAAATATTTTGTAACACACTTCATTTACTCTTATCACTACAAAATCACGAGATCTAGTTAACTCCAAGACTTTTAAAGAAAATGTGAAAGGGGGTTGTTCAACCTTGTAAATTGGAAACTGACTTTTAAAGAAAATGTGAAAGGGGGTTGTTCAACCTTGTAAATTGGAAAGTGATTTTTAAAGAAAATGTGAAAGGGGGTTGTTCAACCTTGTAAATTGGAAAGTGGTGAAGTTGGTTGCTTCATAAATGAATAAATTAAAGAAATGGGACTTAAAAGGATGAGAAAGAACAAGTCTAAGGACATGTAAAATCTACTCAAATATTGTTCATTGTAAAAACTAGGGAAGATAAAGAGGTATAACATGTCATGGAAGCAATCATCATTAACCCAAAAATCTCTAGAATACAATGCATTCTCATGTTCTTTATATATATACTAGAGCTACAAATAGAGCATTACTCACTATGTGGATTTAATCTTGTTTTTAGTTAATAGTTCAATTTATTTGACTTATGAAGTGATTAATATTAATTTCATTAAATGTAGATCGGTTTTGTCTAAGGTTGTGATAGAAAAGATTAAGAAATAATAATGGAGTGAATTAAAAGACGAAAAACTCAAATTTTCATGCTAGCCTATTTGTTTTTAACAAGGAAAATTTCATCCCTAATACACTCATTTTTTGAAAACTCTATCTCATTAGGGGAAGATTTTTGATAGGAAAATGGTTGAATTTATACAGTTTTGAACTTACCCCAATAACAATATCATTCATGGCCAAACAAAAATCTTTGTACATTTGTTATTTGGGAATTTGATTGGAAATGTTTTTTTTTTTTTGTTGTTGTTGTAATAAGTTGAAGATGTTTTTCTCAAACTACCCATAGATATTTCCATGATAGGTATGTGGAAATGGGAGATACTAAAGTAGAAGAACTCACACTTAAGTTGGATATATTAGATTATGGTGGCCAAATTGCTTTTGTAATAAATTCTTAATACTTTTAGAACACTAACTTGTATTTGGTTTTAACCACGGTTTTGAAATAAGCCCTTGACTCTGATATAGCCATTGTTATTGTTATTTTTGTTGTATCTCTTCTATCTGCACCTTCAGGCAAGAATTTTTTTGCGAAGAAAGGAGACACCCATTTAGTTAGCTTGTTTATTTTATTCCAAGGTGCATGGATATCGCCACCTTGGGGCCTCTGTTAATTGTTCAAACATTTTCTAATTAAGGAAATATTGAATATTGTGTTGTATATTTTTTTGGAAAACAAAAATAAACGCGAGCTTGAAAAACTTAATCGATAGAAAGGACAACAACTAAAGTAACAATATTGGGGATAATTTCCTTGGGGGATTTGATGTCAATGTTATCATCCTTGTAGGAAATGAAGTTCAACATCAATTATTAAATTTGAAGGGATACTCTTAATTTCAAGTCGAAGGGTATATATTCATTTAACCCTTCCATGATGAAAATTTGAAAAAGTACTTGTCAATCTGTAAACTAACATGGATATTCCACTAGAACAATTTGTCAAAAATATCATATAATATTCCGAAATCTTAGACTACGCAAACTATTTTTTCTTATATCCTAGATTAACTAATTACTAGCTTTGCTTGAATTTATGAAATAATTGAAATATGAAAATGAAAGGAATGAGAAAAAGAACACACCATCCACACAAAAATGAACATATGATATATCCTAGGAAACTCAATATGAGAGAAAACTCGGTTAGAAGGTGAGGCCTATGTTATGTTCTCTTTTCTTCAATTATGGAATTGCAAATACAAAGAAAAAGGCATTCATTGTGGATTCGAATTTGAAATTATGGCTTTATGGATGCTACTGAATCTTTTCCTCTTGTATTATGATTTTAAAATACCACTCCTAGATTCTCTACTCAACTATGGAACAAATACAATGCTAAATAATGAAACTCTTTCTCCTCCTAGGGGCTTGGTATTTAACATAGACCAATAGTCGTCTAGGGTTAGGGTTTTTTCATCCTCAACCCTCAATTAATGATAAGGTTAGGATCTTCTAAAATATCTTTGCAATTCCACATATGGCTAAGCCCATATGTGTGATTAATTGGGGCGTACATGGAATTCACTCATAGCATGGTGGTCAACAAGGTAGGTCAACTTACAAAAGACATAACTTTCGCATACAATCTCCAATTGAGGTGATTTTTACACTGTTGGAAAGGTCTCAATTTATACATCAACATTGATGATGTGGGAATAAGTTTTGGATGTTGTAAACCTAAAAAAAAAAAAAAAAAATTAATGCCTCAAAGTGGATTTAGAAGGATTTGGACCCCAATTTTCAAAGTGGGACTTGCCACTAAAATGACCCTGCCAATGGATTCCTCCAATATTTTCCACCTATAAAGTACCAAGATAGATGATGATTTATATGATGATCCAACCTATATTAGTTGTACTTCAATTGACAAGAGTAAAATAGGTACATTTAAAAATATATATTATGAATAAAATATTTCCCTTCCAATTATTTAAAATGTTTAAATTTTGTGAACAATCAAATAGATAAGTTGAAATTTCAATAAAAAGTAATAATAAGCATAGTTTGTAATTTTAAATATAACTTTTTGATGGGTTATATATACATTATTAATAATAATAATTCATAACCATTGCACCACTTTTTCTCTGAAGGAATTTCAAAGTGTTAAAAATGACAATATAAAAATTTAGACACAATCACAAAATCAAGCATTTTTGTAAACACCCATTGTTCTAATCCCAATTATTGGTATTGTGATGTTGAGAAGGTTCATTTTGTTGAAGTTCATATCTAAACTTAATCAAGAACATACAAGCTAGAAAATTTCACCAAGCTCAATAGAGTTTTTAATCCTAAACATAATCATTAAATAGTTTCTATGTGAAACAAAGAAGAGCTATGCATTATCCTTATGATGAGCTCTGACCAAAATTGTACAAGATTTGTAAAGACCCCTCTTATGTTATGACTAAAAGTGAAGCAAAGTGATTTTTTTTTCTTTCTTCGGTACAAGACAACCACTACGATTACAGCTAAACAACACATATGATGGTGAGCACCACACCTGCAGAACATGCAACAGAAAACTACGACTTTGTGCATTGGCACAAGAGAAACTGGGTGATACATGTGTAAATCAAGATAGGAACGACTCCTCTCCGGACACACAATATGACGACGCTTACCCGCTAAGGAAAAAATTTCCCATCCCGACACAACGGCCTCAACTACTAGTAAATAGATCCTCTAAGATGCGCAACCAAACGCATGAAGGCGTTACGACCAAAACAACAAACAACAACATGCGCAATGGGAAGCACATACTCTGGCCAAGTTATAATTCACCTCTACCCAATAGGGCACACCACAATCCCCTAGTCAGGGATCATGCCATCCCCGGGCGATAGGCACGATGATAATCCCGGCGCAACGTAATCTATATGGACCATGGACTCCAGAAATATCCAACATGCTAGGGGCCAAAATAACTGACAATAATTCTAAGCCTATGCCTACGCCTCCAAGAAATAGGTCAATAAGACGCAAGACAACATTATTCAATAAAAATAAAAACACATGATATTACACATATTTGCCAACAAACAAAAACCATTATCGGTTAAGCGAGATGCCTAAGTGCTAAGGAATGAGCTATCATAATGTTATCATTACCATAAATGTGACCCATCAAGTGACCAAATTGCACAAAAGTT
This sequence comes from Picea engelmannii, assembly GCA_009831015.1. Lineage (NCBI taxonomy): Eukaryota > Viridiplantae > Streptophyta > Pinopsida > Pinales > Pinaceae > Picea > Picea engelmannii. The sequence goes on from ML776720.1 coordinate 749,065, forward strand.
ACTTTTATCACGAAGTTATCAAAGGGTGAATTAAAATGTGCTTAAATAAGTAATCACTTCACATTCAATGATCTACGGTGCTCATTAAACATTCGACAATGCTGACTATATCATTGTTGTCTAAACTATTTATGTAGGTATGCGATATTGCTATTTAGTAAAACTGAATTAAATCGCTATCTTGTGAATTCTCTTGTCTTGGAATAGCAAGAAAAAATGAAACTTATATACCGGACCTAAACCCTTTAGCGCAACTGGAACACAGATTACTCACCTAACTACATATCGAAGGTAAGTGTAAATGTTGTGATTCTTCAATCAAGTACATCGTCAAAAAGTGGGGGTAAAGGATGTCATTGATTTACAAGTCGATGTCCTAAAAACAATATCTAGATTTAAACAATCAAAAGTGGTTGTCCCTTGAACAAATTAGATTTATCATGTAAAATCATTGTCATACCATAAGGGATATAAAATCGTTGTTGTAAGAAGTAATATAAAATAGATATTACTCGATCTAGAAAATAGTTGTCATTACTAAGTGTAAAATCGTTGTCTAAAGCTATTATAATAAAGGCTATCTCTGGGTATAAATAACAAGGCAGAGTCACATAAATATATGGCAGAGGTAAGGCAGTGATAACGCAGATTTAAGCACATCATAACGCAAAGTGATAAAAAGGAAATATCGTCGGGTCTAACATGTGATAATGCAGACTTACTAGAATAGATCATAACCCCAAAGACGCTACCATTGCATCGTGGATACGCCAAGGAAGTAGCTAGGTAAAGGGGGTATTGCGGTATCTCAATTTTGCACCGTCATCTTAGTGGTATGGGTAAACCACAGTGATATAAAGGTCGTGATACAAACGTAGAGACGTAAAGTCAAATCGTCCGGGTAATACTGGACAGGATGCCAAAATTGTGGAGCCAAATAGTTCTTACTACCAATGCAAGTGTGGGTTAAAAATTGTGCTTAAGCCATTTAAAATCATGGATCAGAAATGAAGAGAGGTGTCAAAATAGTGAGCAGAAATGTTGTCGTCTGCCAACCATTTCACTGTTGTGCGTGACATTCAAAATGTTGAGTCTTAATAACGGAATTTTCTAAACTTTACCCTTCCGAATTCACTGAGTAAAACTAAGATATTGCATTCAATCACAGTAAAAAAAACGCTGCCAAAGAAAAAAACACAGCCAACACATATATACAACAATCACAATCACACTAGAAGGTATTGAATCATTGTAAGTTTAGGTGTAATAATGGTTAAATTCATTAACTAAGATGGTATAAATAAAGGGTAGTTTTTCTGGGTAAAATTGCCATCAATATTTAATGGAAACACATAGTATATTCGTCATTCGCCATCAACTATTATTTAAAACATCGAGTGCATTCACCATCAACTAAATAAAAACACAGAGTGTAGAGACCTAAATTAACTAAATTCTATTAAATCCATAAATTGAAACAGTAAACTACTCTTCTACGCAGAAAACTCAGTAATTTCTTTTAATCCAGCATATAAGCATGTTAAATTAATTAATGAACAACAATTTCATAACATAATAAGAATTACTTAATAGAATAATACAAATGTACCTCTTCCTAATGCTAATTTCTCCATTGACCCGGTTGTCCAGCCTGCTGCTTTGTTGTTGCCTGATGCGCTGACCAACTCTGCCCAAACCGACTATCCTCCTAGCCAGCTAGGAGCAGCCTGTCCGGATCCCTAGCTCTAGGAAACTGAAAGGAATCTTGGCCCCCGTGCCCAAAACCCCTAGCAACCCGATGCCCCCTGCAATGATACTCACAGACTGCAGAACTCTACCACAGAACTAGAAAAACCAAGCCAAGAAAACAATACTCTCGTCCCCCTCCAAAATGTTTTTTTTTTTTCCCAAAATAATGCCTTCCATCGTAAGATTCTCCCCGTCATATTCCCCCTTCACCAACTCCCCCTTTCATTAATTTCCTTATCCATTTATTTATTATCTTATCCCCTTGTATTTATTATCTTATCTTATCCCCTTATTAATATCTTATCCTAATGTTTAATGTCCTATCCCCTCCCATATACGTAAGTCTTTAACAAATTAAGCTTATTAACCCCTTTAATTCTTTACTCAATTAATTAATGAGTCAATTAATAATTAATTAATCCTTGACAGACCTAAACAAGTAATTAATAATAATTAATTGGTTAATATTATTTAAGAAATAATTATTGTTTAGCTAACTTTTTAAGACAGTTAGATTATTAAATTAATTATAATTAATAATCCTATACATCTATTTAAGCAGGGTTGTTACATACACCCACCCTTCAGGAAACTTCATCCCGAAGTTAAGGTATCTTATGGTACAAAGGAAAATAAACATGGTTCACACATTCATAACAATTAACCGACAATATCAGTAAGTAAGTCAAGAAAACTCATACATACTAGTGTATATGTACAAGAAATGCATGTGTAGCTAGTACATACAAGTCTTGTGCATGTACTAATAATCAATAACTATCATCCTTTAGTAATTTATGTATGCATCCAATCCAGTCAGCAAGACTAGTCTTTTATAAAAGACAACAAACCAATCAATTGTTTGAGAAATTCTTTAATTACTATTATCCAGTTCAATAATTTTTTATTAGACACCTGTGGTTTAGTTACGTAATTATGAATATTCATATATACACATTTCTCCTTCTTTTTTTTGAAGGGAAAACATTAAATTCTACCATCATACAAATCTCCATACTCTCTCAACTATTTCTACTCATCCTTCCTCCCTAACCTACTTCCATCTCCATTCCCATCCTTCCTCTGCTGGACTATCTTGGAGAGTCAACTATATTGACCTAACTCCAAATAGAACCCGTAAGAGGAAGTGTCACTATCTCGACCAAGCTTCCCCAGCAGGCAACTAACAGTCATCATCACACGTCTTGGGGAGCATGAACTAACACTCCTCCCATGACTTTATGTTTTGGAGGATACATGGTGGGAAATGCCTCCACGCCTCCTAATCATAACTAGGGTCCACACCCTACAATGGAATAAACAGTGGCACCATGTTGTTAGGGGTTTTGTCATCGTTTATTTGGTTTTGGGTAGTCTCTTCACCTGAAATCCTGCTATGGTCCACATATCATAGCAATGCATCCAAACTAATATAATTTCACATACAATTTTCATACCATAATATTTCTTGGCTGGTGGTCATGATATCCACTTTCATCATCATTATCCCTTGGCTATTTCATAGCCCATAACCTGTAGATTAGTCTGTAACACAAACTCATACATTTTTATGCATTATCATCATGTAATTGCATACTATCATCATTTCAATTTGGTATCCATGTACCGATAAATTAATATCAAAGTTTTCCAGTTAGAAATAGATCTCATAATATCCCATAATTCAATTTCGACACCCATTCATAAGATTATCATTTACCAAAATAGATTGCATCATATCCAACATCATTCTAATAGCATTTAACATTCATAAAATTCACATTCTCACAATATGTCACATCATATACATCATCATCAATAACATTTACTCATTCGTACAATTTACATTCACATAGTAGATCGCATTACATACATCATCAATAATAACATTTAAACATTCATAAAACTTACATTCACATAGCAGATCACATTATATACCTCATCGTCAATAACATTTAAACATTCATAGAAGTTCATACATTTTAAAGTTTAAGTGTATCATTTAATAGTTTCATTGTGACTAGAAAATAAAGTATATAGGTCTCAGGTAATCCTGGCTATCTAAGTCAAAAGATGGTGTCACATACACCCCACCTTCGAGAAACATATTCTCGAGGGGGTCAAAAGGTGAGGAATAGTCTCTTCATAGTGTCTCGACATCTTCCCAAGTAGCAGATCCTGGACTATACTTGTCCCACTAGACCTTAACTGGGTCTACTAGATGGTTCCTGAGTTGTCGGACTCTACGGTCCAATATGCGTAATGGTTCTACCGTGAGAGTTCCCACGTATGATACCTGCAATTCCTTCCAATTTTAGTTTATGTGGTTCATCAGCAACATAATGACGTAAAACAGATACATGAAATACATTATGAGTTTTATGCAAGTGGGGTGGCAGTACGAGACGAATGGCAACGAGTCCAATTTTCTCTTGGATTCAAAACGGTCCTATAAATCGAGGTGACAACTTTGTCCCCTTCCCGAACTATATGGTACTCTTATTAGGCCTGATACGAATGAAGACCTGGTCTCCCACTTCATAACTTCGGTCAGCCCTGCATGCATCCACATAACTTTTCTGCCTATCCTCTGCTTCCTTTAGTCTCTGCCTAATCTGAATCACCTATTCCTCCATCTCTTGAATCAATTCTGGCCCAACGGTTACTTGGTCTTCTAGTCTTTCCTTACTCAATGGTGTTCTGCATGGCCTTCCATACAAAGCTTCATAGGGTGGCATTCTGATGGAGCTATGATAACTATTATTGTAGGCAAACTCTACCAAAGGTAGGTACTTCTCCCACTGGGTTTGATTATCCATTACATACATCTTAAGCATGTCTTCCATGACTTGATTTACTCTCTCAGTTTTCCCATCTGTTTCAGGATGACAAGTTGTGCTTAAGTTCAATGGAGTCCCCAACACTGACTGTAAACTTGTCCAAAACCTAGAAGTGAATCTGGAGTCCCTATCTGAAATGATATTCTGAGGTATCCCGTGCAAATGGATAACCTCGCTTACAAACACATGTGCCATATCAGTGACATCGTAAGTGTCTCATACCAGAATAAAATGAGCACTCTTGGTCAACTTATCCACTATCACAAGAATGGCATTGTGTCTATGAGATGTGAGCGGCAACCCCACAGCAAAATCCATGGAAATGACTTCCCATTTGGACATAGATACATCATGTGGTTGTAGGAGGCCTGCTGGGTGATGGTGGTTGGCTTTCACTTGTTGACATTCTAGGCACTTGGCGACGAAATGGACTACATCGTGCTTCATGCCTACCCATAAGAAGAGTTTCCTTATGTCTGCATACATCTTCTTCACACCCAGATGCGCACAATAAAGTGCTCTATGGGCTTCCTTCAGTATGATGCTTTGAATATCCCCATTTTTAGGGATGTACATCCTTCCTCGATATCTTAACAGTCCTTCTTATTCTAGACTATATCCTTCATACTTTGGATCTAACTGCCTCTTGCTCTAGAGGTTTGAAGTAACCTTTAAATACCAACTATATCCTTGGAGTTGTGTCAACACATGTTCCCTTAGATTGAATTTTAAGGGTATCAAAGACAAGATACATGGTCTGCTACTCAAGGCATCTGCGACCACATTTTTCTTTCCCTTGATGTACGAAATACCAAAATCATACTCACTCATAAACTCACTCCATCTCCTTTGCCTGGCATTCAGATCTCTTTGAGTGAAGAGATGTTTTAAAATTTGATGGTCTGTTTTAAGCTCAAAGTTTCACCTAACAAGATAGTGCCTCCAAAGTTTTAGAGCTAGCATTACAGCTGCCAACTCTAAATCATGAGTCGCGTATAACTCTTCGTGTTTCTTCAACTTCCTTGATGTATAAGCTATCACTCCTCCATCCTACATTAGCACGGCCCCCAACCCTTGCTTCGAGGCATCCGTGCAGACTGTGAAGTCCTTTTCCATATCCGACACTCATAGAATTGGCGCACTAGTTAGTAACCTCTTAAGATCAATGAATGCACTATCACATTCTCCTGTCCATTCATACCTGACCCCCTTGTGTTGCAAGGTGGTGATGGGTTTCGCTATTTTTTTTGAGAATCCTTCTACAAATATCCGGTAATAACTTGCTAGCCCCATGAAGCTTCTCACTTCATGGGCATTTTTCGGCACTGACCACTCCATAATGGCCTTTACTTTTTCTGGGTCCACAGAGATTCCTTTGCCGGAAATGATATGACCTAAATAGTGAATCTCTTTCTGGTAGAAGGAACACTTCAACAACATCCCATACAATTTGTTCTCTCTATGGCAGGACAACACTACTCGTAAGTGTTCCTCATGTTCTCTTTCATTCTTGGAATAGATGAGGATGTCATCTAGAAAGACTTCTAAAAAACAGTCTAAGTACTTTCAGAATACATCGTTCATGAGGCTCATGAATATTGTTGGTGCATTGGTCAATTCGAAAGGTACTACAACAAACTCGTAATTTCCAAACCGAGTTCGAAAGGTAGCTTTTGGGATATCACCTTTCTTAATCCTTAACTGGTAATACCCTGATCGCAAATCGATCTTTGAGAATACGGATGCTCCTTTCATTTGATCGAAAAGGTCATCTATTCGTGGCATCGGGTACCTATTTTTTACTGTAGCACGGTTCAAGTCCCTATAGTCTATACACAGTCGCAAGGATGTATCCTTCTTCTTTACAAAAATTACTGGTGTTCCCCAAGGTGAGACACTGGGCCTTATTAGCCCTAAGTCCAGTAACTCTTTCAACTGCATTTTCAATTCACAAAGTTTCGGTGCTGTCATTCGATACGGAGTCTTGGAGATTGGTTCTGCACCAGGTTTTAGCTCAATAGTAAAATCAAGCTCCTTCTCATGGGGTAACCCTAGTAACTCGTTCAGAAAAACATGCTTAAATTCTAACAATACTGGGTACTGATCCACTGAGGGTCCCTTTCTTTCATTCACTGCTTCCACTACATATAATCGACACCCTTGTCTCAAGCATCTCTTAACCTTCATAGTTGATATAAAGCGTAATGGCACTTTTCTCCGTACCCCCTGGATCTTTAATGGCCTACCTCCGTTGTCGACACAAAGAACCCTCTTATGCAAAACAATCTACCATGGCTCGGTGAGCCACTAACCAATCCATTCCAATGATTAGGTCATACACCCCAAGAGAAGTGACGCATACCTTCAACCTGGTAGTACACACTCCCAGGTCTACTATACAATTATCAACACTAGGTCCTACCGCTTGTTTTTCCCCCGAAGCCATCTCGACTTGTTTAAAGTCATCGTGCTCATAGGCTACCAACCCACTCTTTTCTAATGCAGATGGTGAAATGAAACTATCTGTAGCATCAGAATCAAATAAAATCTTAACCTTGGTATGATTTAGCGTACCTGTTGACTCCACCACCATGGATTGATGTTCTGCCTGGCGATTATTAACCGTTGTGTAAATCTGGTGGCTGCCACTTGCTCTTCCCATCAGGGCCTTTCCTTCTCTATGCACAATCCTGATTGTAACTCTGGGCAACCACGCTAGTAACGGTGTCCTCCACGTCCCCAACAGGTAACACGGGAACGAACCTGCGCACTGTTCTGAGACTGTCTCTGAAATGAGTTCCTTCCCCTGGAACCCTTGCCCCTACTAGTTGTCCCCTGAAATGGTCATGGACCTGCCTGCGTCATTGGGGATGAACGAGACGCTCCACTCCCTACCATTAAAATCATTGCGGCTACTGTCCTTGGTGCGACTCTATTGCCATATGGAGGTGGTCTTGAGCCCCCTCCCTTTTATCTTCGTCTAAGTCCCTTTTTTTTTTAATTTCTTTAAAAATAGGTAAGGTGATTTACACCGTAATACCATATGTTTAAATCTTTAATTTAAAACATATATTATAACTTAAACATATTAATCTTACAATTAGCTTAACTTATTTAAAATTAATTAAGATTAATCTTAACTTAACTTAAAATTAACCTAACTCATTTCTTTAATTATTTAAAGATTTAAATTATATGATATAAATCAATTTAAATTTGAATCTCTTTAATTCAATTTAATTTAACTTAAAACAATAAATGAATATGAAAATATATACCCTATGTAATAAAAATATGTAAAAATAAATATATAAAATAAAATAAAATAAATAAAAATAAAATAAAACAAAATAATAAAATTTATGGAACACGCATCGTGGGTCCTCGCATGAGGCCCATGTGCCCCTTTGCCTCGATCAACACTACCCACAACCCTACGCATACTCCTCCTTTTTATCTCTTCAAACCCTAACCTTCTCCTCTTTACATTTCATTTTTTTTTAAGCGTTCAGGGTGAAGGATGAGGCCGGCAGCCATAGCCATCTCCCTGCTAGGTCGACCCTGGTAACTCATGTTCCAAGAATGGAGGGTGCGTCTAGCACAATGGCGTGTTCCCTCGTTCCTCGGTGGCTTCTCTTGGCACTTGGTCACTGGCTTTGGCACTGAGCTAGTATTATGTGTGCTGTTTTTTTTTTTATTGCAACTGGCTTGACTTGTGTGTGTTTTGTTGAGGCTTGGCGTTTGTGCTTGGAACCTAGCACTGGATGTGTGTGACCCAGGCTGTATGGTTCAGCATTGCGCTCTGTGTATGGTGGGTTTATGTCTTGGCTTGTGCTTGCGCTGGGCTGCGACGGGTTGTGATATGTAGAAGCCCTCGTGGGCTCCTCCCCCTGGCTTGTCGCATGTTTGGCGGGCTTGGTTCCTGCGCCTTTACTCCCATTTTATTGGTTTCCTTTACCCCCATTTATGGCTTTGATGCTGCTTGTTGAGCATCCTTCCTAGTTCTATTGTTGGTATCTCTGCCCGTTGCAGTGCTAGTATCCTCGTTGGTTTCAAATGTTGGAAGCATTGAAGCCTGATCTTGCCAAATTTTGAGAAAATGGTGTGTAACCAGAATAGAAACTTTTGAAGACACCCTTGGCTCTACAAACCACCGTGATAGAATGCCTTCCAAAATAAGAGTATCTGGACATTGCACCATATTCCTCATACCATACCCTTGACTTCTCACTGCATGAAACTCCTCCCAACTCATTTTCATCTTCTGAAAGTCATCCTTCGCAGGAACCTCCGCAGCGATCTGCAGCTCCAAACCCTCAACATTCAATTCCATGCCATCCAATTTCTCGACCACGTAATTCTTCCATTCTTCGAGCCTCTCATTCAAACTCCTAGTCTCCTCCCTCATTCCTCTCTCTACTTTCGATAAATCCCACAAATAGACTACCCCGGAGGCCAGGGGTTCGACTATCTTCCTCTTCTTCAAGTCCTTGAACTTCTCAATGGCAATGTCCCCGTTAGAGACTAAGATGGCGAGGGAATCCCTGAGGATATTTGTGAGTGAAAGCCTCAGCTTCCATTCATCGATAGGCTTGAAAAAAATGTCTGAGCGTGTGAAGGAGAGGAGGATTTTGAGCCTTGGGATAAGAGAGAGTTTGTTGCCCAGAATTAGCGACTTCATTGGCAGTAACTCTGGTTGCTTCACCACAACCATGGCCACTTGAATTCGTTGGTATCAAAGACTTGGTGTCATTCCAAAATTTAACAATCTGGCAAGATATCGGTGTCTAATCTTGTATAGAGAGTTGTCGCAATTTAGTGACAGCGCTCCACTTGTGAATTTAACGCTATCAAATAAGTGCATCTCAAGGCTCCCAGCATAGGGGATGTTCGGCCTGAGATATTTGCTGATGGGTTACACTGGAAAAAAAAAGTTAAGTTGTCGCGTTGTGAGCACAACGTATTGAGATTCTGAGGTATGTTTTTGGAAAAGTCCATCTATAAATGCACCAATGGCAATAGATAGGGCTGCAATAGATTTTGTGGGCAGTTTCAAAAGTCCTGGGGATCGTAGTTCTATCCGATCAGGCACTTCTCCCATCTCAGTTGATTTAGTGGACATAATGGATCAACCATCAGTTAACCCACTAACAAGGCTTCATTCATTGATACAGTATTCTTGTGCAACCACGGAGCTAGCAAATGAAAAGGTGTAACTTTTGCTTATCCATTTTTGTTAAAAATTGAGTTTCTCTTCTTTAGGAAATTTATTATAACCCTCCTTGACTCTGCAGCTCAATGCAGAGAAGCAATTAGAGGCATTTTTAAGTCAGCTTGAGTGCTTAGCTATTTGGAAGCAGGCCTTGCATAAATGCTATGATTGGGTTGCCTCTCCTACAGGAGGAAGTCCTTCATCAGAAGTCATTGTTGGCGAAGAGGCTCTGAATAGTAGTGCTAACATTGCTCACATGTTAGAAGAAGTAGGCTTCCAAGGAACAACTTCTTGCTCAATGATGGAATATGAATTTATTACTATGGTTGAGCATGCTGAAGAGCATGCCCCTTCAGATGGTATAAATGGATTCCATGAATGAAATTGTTTATGTTCATTTTTTTTATTTTTTATTTTATAGTAACTGAATTGCTAGAACCAATTTCATTCAATTGGTAAATGTATTTTTCTGTACCATATGAATTCTATTAGAAATGAACAAGCTTGCGCAGAGAGTGGAACTGGTCTATAGACAACTTATAACAATATTAATATATATCTGTAGCTTTCTATTTCTTTTATATATATATATATATATATTTATATATCTTTACTCTATTCTTATTTTTTTTTAGCGGTTGATTATATAAAAATATCACTCTGTACAAGTGAGGCTTCTCACAAGTTTGAAACTTTTACAGGTTAGGCTTCTTACAGGTCTGAAGGTGAACAGGCCTCCTTCAAACTTACAACAGTTTCTAGGGTTTTCTGGTTTATTTATGGGTTAATTCTAAGTAGGTGGGTAGGCCCTTGGTTCCAGATTTTGAACCAGGGCTCTGATACCATTGTGTAGAGACCTAAATTAACTAAATTCTATTAAATCCATAAATTGAAACAATAAACTACTCTTCTACGCAGAAAACTTAGTAATTTCTTTTAATCCATCATATAAGCATGTTAAATTAATTAATGAACAACAATTTCATAAAATAATAAGAATTACTTAACTGAATAATACAAATTTACCTCTTCCTGATGCTAATTTCTCCATTGACCCGGTTGTCCAACCTACTGCTTTGTTGCTGCCTGATGCGTTGACCAACTCTGCCCAAACCGACTATCCTCCCAGCCAGCTAGGAGCAGCCTGTCCGGCTCCCTAGCTCCAGGAAACCGAAAGGAATCCTGGCCCCCGTGCCCAAAATCCCTAGCAACCCGGTGCCCCCTGCAATGATACTCACAGACTGCAAAACTCTACCACAGAACCAGAAAATCCAAGCCAAGAAAACAATACTCTCATCCCCCTCCAAAATGTTTTTTTCCCCCCAAAAAGAATGCCTTCCATCGTAAGATTCTCCCCGTCATATTCCCCCTTCACCGACTCCCCCTTTCATTAATTTCCTTATCCATTTATTTATTATCTTATCCCCTTGTATTTATTATTTTATCTTATCCCCTTATTAATATCTTATCCTTATGTTTAATGTCCTATCCCCTCCCGTATACGTAAGTCTTTAACAAATTAAGCTTATTAACCCCTTTAATTATTTACTCAATTAATTAATTAGTCAATTAATAATTAATTAATCCTTGACAGACCTGAACAAGTAATTAATAATAATTAATTGGTTAATATTATTTAAGAAATAATTATTGTTTAGCTAACTGTTTAGGACAGTTAGACTATTAAATTAATTATAATTAATAATCCTATACATCTATTTAAGCAGGGTCGTTACACAGAGTGCATTCGCCAGCAATTGCATCAAAACACAGAGTAGATTCTCCAGCAATTACATTAAAACACAGAGTAATTATGGGTTCACACGCATTGCTCAAGGGTAAGTCTGATGCCTATCACTGGGTGATGTCCCTGAATTCCACAGGTTCTAACTAACGTCGTCCAAAAAAATTAAAAACTATCAATCGAGTCAAATTAAAGTGCAGAGGTAAAATCACAGGCCATAGGTGTGAAAACGTAAGGTAAAATTTTCACAGTAGAGGCAGTCTAGATGTATAAAAAACCACATAGTAAATTTTTCGGGAAAAGAATTAAAAATGAAGATGACATTCATTTAAAAATGTAGAGATCATTTCATTAAAATACAGAGATCATTTCATCAAATACAGAGGGTAATAAGTGGATCGCGGAAGGAAGGATAACAATCATAGAAGTACTCATTCGCAAAAGGAGCAAGGCGATCCATCAATCAGGAACTATCGACAAGGTTAGATAGTTGGGCAAGCATCCTTCGCTCATCATCCACGCACAGAAAAGCAGTGCATTAGAATCTATAGGTCGTTGTGCACTGAAGTGACGATCGTTGATTCGGCTCCTGGCCGACTGCTCAGGCATAGACTAATGAACTAGGGATGAGGATGAAGACCAGGCATAAACTCTTCATAAAAAATAATTTAAAACCAACAGGGCAGTCGCAACATCAAGGATCTAATGCCAAGTGAATCAAGTCGAGCAACGAGCTTAAGGCTATGGGAATTTAAGTTCTCGATTAAACTGCTAAGTCAAACACCTTCTTTAAACAGTTAAAAAATACAGAAATGAAAGTGTAAGGTCTATAATACTCTATCATGCAGAATCTAAGCAAGTGTACCGTAGCCCAAGTCGTCCGCTTTGAGTCGTTGTCTCGTGCGCTCCATGTAGCTCTCGCTTGCTGACCGATGAGACTTCACCGGTACCTCCCAGCCAATGCTAGGGGTACTCTTCTTCCCCCTTAGCCCCTCGAGCCGCAAAGGGGCCATGCACATTGAACCAGAGATTAGCTAGCTCCCAGATCGTCTCACAAGGCCGAGCTACCACTCCTCACCGAGCCAGGAATCCCAACTCCCAGAAGCTCAGTCAATCAAGTCTAAAATTTTGCAACGTAACATTATGCATAATAGAGGAGATCCATCCTCCTCCTCCTCCCTCCTTTATATAGAGTTTCCAAGTCATTTACTTTCCCAAATTCCCATTTAATTTATTGTTCAATAATTTAATTCCTAAAAATCCTCCCCGTACATGTGTCACCCATCCCTTTTATTGCACCATAAATTAATTTCATTAATTAATTAATTACTCCTATTTCCCTCACCCACCTAAAAATATTCCTAGAATCGCTCCTAGGTGTCCCCATATTCCCTTACACATTTTAATGACTTACCCCCTTACTAATTTACTAGTTGAGTTCAATTTATAAAGTTCTTAAATGCAAGATACCTTACTAAGTTAGTCATTCTGTTTTTTTCCTTAGGTTTCCCTTTCTCTTTATGTTTCCCCCTTTTTCCTTAGTTTCCTAATTCTTTTAAATTTCCCTCTTTCCCTTTTCATTTAAAACTCAAATTGGCAAGTGTAGAAAATTACCTTTTTCCCCTTTCTCTTTTTAATTAATAAATTTTTAATTAGCATATGTAACAAAACAATTATTTCCCCTTTTTCCCATCTTTTTAATTTCATCCCCCAAAAGATTTTTATAAATTAATTGAATTTCTTACCCCCCTCTCATCACATGATTAATGATGATGATTATTATTATTTATTTATTTTTATATAAATATATATTTTTTATCACAAGTATCACTTAGACCTAGATTTTGTTTTCCTAGGTTAGGCGACATTTTATTAGGGAAATTGTTTTAAATATTTCTCGTCACCTCATTCGTTCTAAGACCATCTAGGTTTATTCATTTATTAATTAACAACACAACATGCCCTTTAGAATGCTCTAGGTGCTCCAAGGGTGCCACTCGCCTCTTGACTGACTTGGTAGACATCCAAAACCCCTGGATTCAATACTCCGTCAGGTGATCTTGTGGGAGACTAAGGGCCTCTAAGGAATAAGGCCCCTTCCTTATTGTGTGCCCCTTAGAATCATCGTGAGCGACTATTGCAGTCTGCCCTCACGACATTGTGGGTCTTCTCGAACTAGTTAGTCGTTAACCTACAGTTCGAGCCACGACGGGAGTGCTAGTAGGTTGTGGCAAGGTTTCAATCCACACCTCTCCCTCAACGTCTCTGGTTATCGTGTGTGACCCCTCTACTCCACATGTGAGTCTGGTCAGCAAGCTATCGTTAGCCTATATCATCAACGAATCATGTCAGAAATAATATCCATAATCATATCATCTAATCAGATGCACAAATTTCATATATACAAAAATCAAACCCCAATAGAACAATCCCTGACTCGATCCAGAGTCCAAGGGGTTTCATCGATGCCTTTGCATCCTCGAGGTCCAAAATCCTGCATACTCAGGAAAATCGAGTCAATAACACTTGTCTATGTCAATACAACAAAATAACAGGTCATCAATCCATAATGCCTCATAATCATAATCAAATGCCCAATAGTATAATAATCCGGATCACTTGCAAGCAAGTGTCCTCAAAGAATAAGTTCGCTCAGTGCGCGCAAGAGCGGGATGTTACAAGATTGGTGAATTGTTGAGGGATTTACTTTTAATTCTTAATTATATGTTTTGTTCTCATTATTTATTGTATTAGTGGGGATGCTATGAATTGCATACTAAGTGGTTGAGAGGCCTTATCATATCAGATACCAAATCTATAACCATGACTAAACACATAACATTATGAATGTAATAAAATAACTACGAATCAACATGTTCAATACTACTAGTGAATATGTGACCATGAAATTTGCTCAATATATATAGTTTGCTCTTAAAAATTGGCATTCAACAACTCATTTGTAATTAATCTTACTAATAAGCCCCCAAGGTATTTACAATTTACATCCATAACCTATGACTAATTGTTTTGGTTTTTTACAAGCCAAGAGTGGAGGCTAAGATAACAAAGGAAATTATGTTATGGTGAGTGTCCAAGACAATGATAACAAAGTAAATGACATTATGGCGAGTGTGGGATTAAAAAACATGAAGTATGCAAACTAAATGTGATGTCAATTCCCATATCCACAAGAATAGACAATGATCATAACACATGAATTCAAGTGGGGATTCAAACAATGTCTAAGCGTCTTTGAGAAGTTTTCATTAAGTGACACATAAAATAATGCATAGAGAAATAAGTGGCAGGATATTTATCTAGGTGTGAGCTCTATGATGGATTTAATATTGTGGAAGGGTAGTAACATTGTATCATGGAATAGATAAGAAGCAACTAAAATAGAAATGGTTTTAGTCTTTATATGCAAGAGGCAAGTATTGTGTAATAAACCAATGCTTATTAACAACCCAATTATTATATTGAAAATCTGAACTTTCTTTTAACATTAGATGATATTTGTTATCCTTTCAAAATTTACATATTTTTTTAAACCTGTTTGATCCTTAACGAATTTAAACCCTTGGAAAGGCTAGAAAAAGGTTAAATTTTGATAATTGCTGAACATCTTTCTTCTACCATGCCAATGAGTGAATAGTACTCAAATTGCAGGTTCTAAATGGTAATAGTATAATCTACTTGCCTCTTGAAATCTAAATCAATGGAACAAAGTATGCCAGCGGGAACGAACAAGCATGTCAGAAAGCGTGGCAAACGAGGTAACCCACCCCCATCGTGATCGACTGTATGCTCCACGCCATTGATGCCATTTTCCTTGGTTTTTTGTTTCCTTCTGCCTTTCCCGTACATTTAAAAACAGGGAGTTCGTTGAATTCTACGACCCGTGCTAGAATTGCAATTGAGTTCTAATTAGTAAATCTAGTAGCTGTTTCCCCTCTCCAACAAAATACCCTAGATTCAATGCCAATGCCAATGCTAGGTTTGTTTATCTATAGCAACGTAACGTTCAGATAATATGAATGGAAACGAAACGAAAGTTTGGGATACATTACAACCGAGTATTCACAGTTTAGTTCGGACAGCTTTGGCAATTTAAATAAAATAAAATATGATACTACAGAAATCTTCTTGTTTGTTTGAGTGGTTTGTGTAAGAAAGTCAGCCTATATATATATAATTCCCCCGGAAACTGCAAACGTGGACAAATTATGGGCTGAAAAAGAGTTGCAGAAGTTGAATATAATGTGTATGGACATTCAGATGAGAAAGAAAAGTATCTGATCAGGCCGATTGCCATGCAGAAACGGAATACAAAGGCCTTTCCTCCCAGCAAATGGTGAGGCACCCTCTATCTTGTAGAAGACGGTAAGAGTCAGAGTAAGTGTGCAAGAGCCTGTTGGCATGTCTGACGGTCGTGTAGCCTAGGGGGAGTTGTGCGAATCCCGCTTCAACAAATCTCTTCATCCACCGTTGCAATTTCTCGTGTCTCTCCACCCTTTCGGATCCCTCACAGGCCACGATATTGTGTATTTGTTTTCCGAACAAATACTTCTCCAGCGTCAGCCGCTCTATGCTTTGTTGGGGAAGAGTGGACTCCAAGGAATCGAACATGGCACTGTAATAGTACAAAGCCTCCACAAATCTGTCCATGAGATGGCCACCGTTGTGGTTCGACTCCTGCTCCACAACGATCATCACCTTAGGCGACAACCCCCGCAACATTCGTAAGAAGCGCTCTATCCCTTCCAGATTCGACCTTTCACTGCTCATCCCTTCCAGATTCGACCTTCGACTACCTTCCAGACTCGACCTTCGACTGCTAATTGCGGCCTCAATCTCGGACGGGGAATACTTGGCTCGACCAACGCTTCCTTCTTTCTCCACCAACGCTTCAATATGATGATTGTTCATGTTGAACATAGAGCGCAGGATTAAGTCTTCTCTGGGTCGTTTCCTATTGATTGCAACTCTTTCCCCACCGCCGTTGTGATCAAAATCCTGCTCCTCCGCCAGCAGAGCATGAAACTGCAAAACAGCGCTAATAGCGACGGCCTCTCCGGTCTTGACAGCAAGCATGTCGTCGGTAAGATGGTCGAGGCGCGTTACAAGCTGGTTGAACTGGAATGGAATATCTAATCTCTCGGCTTCCTCTGTCAATATCGCCGCAGTTTGCTGTACGACTTCTTTCTTCTCGTTGATCCCCGTCATCTTCAGATGCGGAGGTCCCCCGAGACGCTGGCTCAGCGACTGCAAAAGCGGTATCCACTGCGCTGGCTCCGACGCGTCCAAATCGATTATGTGTACCACCTTTTCCTTTTCCATGGACTCCAGAATCGCCAGATGCACAGCGTTGAAAGCAAATTTCAGATAGGGGAATAGAATGAAAAACGCCTGCCGGGCCGACATTAAATCCGCGATAGAAGGCTGCAGGTGCGTGGAATTGAGAGCCCGGTGTAGGCCCGGCCATGACTTAGTGATCCGGGTGGCCAATCCTTCCATGAAGTAGGTGGCCAGGCGCTGCATGGGATCCCCAGTGAGACATGCCAGAACCGATATCTGCTCCAAACATACGTTCGTCTGCTCCATATTCCCATTACACACATACTTGGCACAGGCAAGCAAGAGCTGGATCAGACATAGCCCCCGCTCCTCCGACTTTAGCTCTTCAAGCCACCAATTACCTGCGTCCTGCGGGCTCAATATAGCGCTGCGTATGGAAGCCAGAGACAGTTGAGAGAAACATTGCAATGGCGCTGGCGGAGTACTAGCACCAGCACCGGCACTAGCACTAGCTGATGATCCTTGCTCCGCTTGAATCATCCCGGGCATGTCGTCGATCCCTCCTTGTCTGCAACAAATTTAAAGCCTTTCTGGTCAATTTACACATCCCGACAGCACAGCGCAATACATAGAATATTGATTAGTTGGGAAGAGACACGGCATTGACGAATTCCTGTTTGGCTCTTTCCATTCATGTCTTTACGTACGTGGTGGGATGAGATTGATATTCACATTCACATGAAGGTTGTTGCTCTTGTCCTTTACCATTCATCAAGCTGCATCCGATTCCTCTTTGTCCTTATCTATGCTAAGGATAAAACATCAATCCATATACGACGAACGCCGCTGTCGTTTCATTTTGTCCACATTCTGCCGCTGAGCTGTCAAAACCCGCACCTTCACCTACTTCAAACAATTCTCCGTTTCTCACAATTACATCTCTTTGCATTTTCTAACCTCCTTCCCTTTGTCTTCTATGTGATTCCCTTGTCTTCTATGTAACTCACCCGATTCCCTTTGTCTTCTTCTTCCATCTATGTAACTCACCTGATTCCCTTTGTCCTCATCTATGGAACACAAAACCAAAACGCATCTTTCTTCATCTCCCTAACTCCAACCACATAACAACAAACGTTTTCTCTTTCTCTGCCACCAAACCACCTCCTTCAAACAATTACACCGCCATTTTATTAATCTATTGTCATTGACTTAGGTAAGAGTAGAGTAACTAAATCACCATCACCATAC
>ML776720.1:777047-792731 GCA_009831015.1 Picea engelmannii
AACAAGTGAGAGGGAGAGAGCGGTTGGAGAGAGAGAGGAAGATAGATGGAGGTATGGAGAGGGGGGGAGAGAGAGAGAGAGAGATTTGGGGGTAGAAGGGGGGGAGAGAGAGGCGGAAAAGAGAGATATTTCATGTTAATAGGAACGCGTGCACGTTCCTATTCCTAACAATGCATACACGATTTAGGAATGCATGCACATTCCTAAAGCATGTGTGTGTTAGTTTTATTTCAATTTTTTGTTAAGAACGCACCCACATTCTTGTACACATGTTTCTCAGGAACACACACATGTTCTTGAGAATGTGCACATGTTCTTGAGAATGCGTACCCGTTCTTGGGAACATTCCTATGTGGCTTGTGTTGGAGATACTTCACACACACCTAGGATTTATTTTTCCTAGGTTTTTCCCTATGTTTATTAGTCATTATTCAGTCTTCTATAGTTTAGGGAGAATATTCCTCTCAGATAACATTCTCTTCAGTTCACACTTCAGTTTGATCAGTTGAGTGGAGTCTAGATGCTACATTGGGATCATCACCATGTAGCATTAGGATCATCACCAAATAATGTGAATTGTCCTTAGGATTATAACTAGTGCATTACTCATGATTCTCTGATCTCCTCCTCAATTCACTTTGTTTCAGTCAGTTAACCGAAGCATGAGAGACTAGTTAACTCAAACTAGATGGTAGTTCACTCTCGTAACTTCATGAGAGACTAGACAAGGTGGAAATTTACTCCCGTAACTGTTGGTGTGTGTCCATATTACTCTATACCACCACTGTGGTGCATTTTCTTCTCCTCCAGTGTGCATTATTTGAGTTATACAAAGTATATCATGTGTAAATTATCATTCATTCATTTGGTTAATGAGAATTCTTCCATTATTTCTCTCATGTTTCTCTTTTCTCATATTTTCTCTGCAAACTATGTATGTCATTTGCTATACAGATCTATTCTAGGCAGGCTAAACACATTTACATGGCATGATAGATGACAGACTGGTAGGGTAAAGACACACCATATTATTTTTGCAGGGACCGAAGATTGAAGACAACGAAAAAATGGAATTTCCAAAATAATTCATTCTTACACCATATAATTTCTTTGCATGGAAAAGGAAGATGACAATGAATCTTAAAGGTAGAGGGTTATACAGGTTAACCATGAACAAAAATACCGAACCCACATCAACCATAGAAAAATCCAAGTATTTGAATCAAATGGATGAAGCGTTTGGAGCTATTTGTAGTCTCATTTCTCCTAAACTCCTCTTTCACATATCCTCTTGTAAAACCCCCAATGAATCCTGGACCACCATGGAAGGGATTTTTGGAAAAAAGGATGAGATGAGGGGACACATGCTCCAGGTCAAATTTCTCACTTTGGATCCAAAAACCTTTGACAATATCCAAGATTTCTTTACCAAATATAAGGATTTGTTGTCGCAACTCAAGGCTTGCGGGGTTGATAAATCTAAAGAGAGAAACAAATGGTTCTTACTATTCTCTCCAAATTTGGTCTGAAATACTCAGTGTTTGTAGCAGGCCCTGAGGGTATGGTATGCCAAGATGGAATCCTATGTGCTATCACAGAACTTTGTATGTTGTAAGTCAGACCCAAATGTTTACATGCCCACGACCATTGACTCACTTCTACTCCTAGTTATGTATGTTGATGATTTTTTTATCACTGATTGCTAGAATTCAATGATTGTTGTATTCAAGAGGATTATGCATGATAGGTTATTTATGATGAACATGGGTCCACTACATTTATTCCTTGGACTCGATATCAGTTAGGATCCATCAGGAATCAAACTACCTCAGGCCAAGTATGCACGAGATACTCTTGAGATATTTCACATGGCAGACTGCAAGTCTTCCCTGACTCATTTTCTATCAGGTGTCAGACTTGAGGATGGCGAGTACGCTTCGCTGGTTGACAACACATTGTACAAACAACTAATGGGGAGCTTGTTGTATCTCACACACTCTAGACCATACCTCTCCTATGTAGTTGGAGCAGTCTCCAGGTTCATGCAGGAGTTGCATGAGCTACATTACAAGGATAAAAATCATATCCTTCGATTCATACAGGCCACCATCACCTTTGGGATTCACTATGCAGAAGACTCTACATTGGACCTCATCAAGTTCACTGATTTTGACTTGGATGGCAATAGTATTGATCACAAGTCCACATCTGGTTACTCACTTAGTCTTGGTTCCGGGCCTATCTATTGGTTGAGCAAGAAGCATGATGTTATTTCTCTATCTTCATCCAAGGCATAGTACATAGGGGTAGTTAACATAACCATTCAGGATACAAAATTTTCTCACTGAGTTGGGAATTCAGTTTCATTAGTCAATCGTCATCTGGTGTGACAACCAGAGCACTCTGAAGTTCTGCAGAGATCTAGTTCAGAGGCAGCAGACGAAGCACATCAAGATCCACATGCACAACATCCGGGACTTAGTACATGAGGTGATCATTGACCTGTAGTTATGTTTTTTAGCAGAACAGACTATAGACATCTTCACCAAGACCTTCATCGAGCATAAGTTCCATTATCTGCATAGTCGTCTTGGAGTGAAGAACACAATTGCCTAGCATGAACTGTCGGTTCTTCCTTTTACATACATTGTACTTTGAGGGGGGGGGGGTATTTTCCATGAGGTTTTCCCTCTTTCCTCGTTTATTTCAGTGTATATTTTGTATTTGGGTACCTAACATGGCCTTGTTGTTGGGATCCATTCTTTATTTTCACCATAGTGATGTTAAAAGGGGGTGTTGGAGATACTTCACACACACCTAGGATTTATTTTTCCTAAGGTTCTCCCTATATTTATTAGTCATTATTCAATCTCCTATAGTATAGGGAGAATATTCCTCTAGAAAAATATTCTCTTTAGTTCACACTAGTCTAGATGCTACATTGGGATCATCACCATCCAACATTGGGATCATCACCAAATAATGTGCATTTTCCTTGGGATTATCACTAGACTAGCTCATTACTCATGATTCCCTGATCTCCTCCTCACTTCATTCTATTTTAGTTAGTTAGCTAAATATTGAGAGACTAGTTAACTTAGACTAGGCGACAGTTCACTCCCGTAACTACCTGAGAGACTAGACTAGGTGGCAGTTCACTCCCGTAACTGTTGGTGTGTGTCCATATCACTCTATACCACCACTATGGCACATTGGCTTCTCCTCCAGTTCACATTAGTTGATTTATACAGAGTATATCATGTGTAAATTATCATTCATTCATTTGGTTAATGATAATTCTTCCATTGTTTCTATCATGTTTCTCTTTTCTCATATTTTCTCTGCAAATTGTGTATGTCATTTGCTAGCTAGATCTATTCTGTGTAGGTTTAAACAATTTACAACTTTTTGAGTGGATGTTCAGGGTTTTCCAAACCTATCACATCAGGAACACATGCATGTTCCTAGAAATATGCACACATTCCTTCTGACCCCCTTGCCACTTTTTCAGCCACCATCTTCGTGCACTAACCCTATAAATTTTGGATAACCTTAAATTCAAAGAAAAACACTCTTTAATACTAATAGGTCAATAATAACATTTCACTCATTTCCAAATCATTTAAATATAAACACCCCACTCATAATATTCAAAATAATTCGATATATGATACATACGAATAAAAAGTATTTGAATTGAGTCAATACTTGGCATTATATTTGATCCATAATTGAGGGACTACGAGTCCACAAAATTCACTAATATGGATTCTTAATGAATAATTCAATTTTTTTTTTATCAGGCTAAGAACAAGTTGAATTTGTCCTTCATTTATTGAAGTGAAATTCTAAATTCTCCATAGACATTATTGTTTATCAAGATTGTTGGATATTGAATAATTTCCTTCAAAAACCATTAAGAACTCACCACCCTGTTCCAAACTCTGATCCAAAAATTCCTTAAGCTCTTCATACCCATTTTCAAAAGGTAAAGGGAAATCTAAATCACTATCCAGATTATATACCATACACTGTTAATATTATGCAAAGCAAGCGAATGCCTACTCTCCACAAACCACCCAATTTCCTGACTAGTTTATTCAATATAATGTTGATTAGAGTGTCTACAGAATTAATAACAACCATGGAAGATGCACCATTTTGATGATAGTACCAAACCACACTCTTTCCTTTGCCCTCAAGTGCAACAAACAAAATGTTGATATCATAATTCCTGGTCATGTAATTGTGATGTATCTTCGAAACAAGTGAAAGGGGATTCCATGGGTTTGTGTGATGTTCCAAATAGAAATATTTAGAGAATAAATCACAAATTTTACTCATATATATACCAGAAAGAACAATGAATAATGGAAAATATGATACCTTTATTGATATAGAAGAAATTTTTTCTTGATTCTTCGAGGGGGAAACCTCCAACATAACAGATGTCATATTATAAATGATTTCCAAGAATTTTTTTACAAATGCTTCTATATATTTATATGGTATTTTCTATCCCCTAAGAATTTTCTATAGAAGGAAATTTATAGTAGATGGAACCTTATAATAATCCTTCTTACAATAATTATGTTCACACTACTACATAAGTCTTCTTATTTAATGATGGCCTCCATACGTAGAAATGCATAATAATCTATAAACTTAGGGAGTTAAGGGGGTTGAGGATCTAACATGCCATCCCCCTTAAAAAGTGGCCTTGTCCTCAAGGCTTGAGATGTGGAAAGTGTTGCAAAATGACTGTTGGTTCCCATTTAGCATATTTTGGGTGTGTATCCTTCCATTGTTCTAAAAATTTATGGATCATGCGTTAGCAGAGAGGATGTTATCATTTGATGGCCTCTGGATGCAACTAAATGGAAACTTCTTCATTAAATTAAGGTAGACTAGTTTGAACTTGACAATTGTATTTGACCATTTTATTTAAGCAGGAGACATGAAAGACTAGATGGATCTTAGAGTGGCTAGGAAGTGCTAATTTGTAAGCCACATGTCCAATAGAACCAACTTCTCATGGCGGTATTCTTTGAGGGATTTTTTTTTATATGATTATATATGAAGGAATAATTGATGGCCTTATTCAAAATAGTATTTAGAGCAATGTTGATCAACCTGTTTCTTCATCCAATTCTGATCCATGAATATATTATCTTTGAGAGTGTGTAGAATATCAACCCTAACTGTAAAGGTTTTGTCAACCTTTTTGTACCTTGGAGACACCTAGTAGGTTAGATGATATAGGTGGAGTATTTTGGCCATATATTTCCTCAAACAAAGACATGCGAGTGGAACCATGATAAGTTGTATTGTAGCACCATCCAACTAGGGGTAACCATTGATCCCATTGAGACTACCATTCAAAAGTGAAGCACCTCAAATATGATTCCAAACACTTGTTTACAACTTCCATTTGACCATTGGTCTGAGGGTGATAGGCATTACTAAGATTCAATTGGGTGCCATGTAGCCTAAAAATTATTGGAAGAAGTTACTAGTGAAAGTGGGACCACGGTTCATGACAATATATTGGAACATACCATGTAGTTTGAAGATATTATCCACAAAGACTTGAGAAATTGTGGAAGCTTTAAATGGGTGTTGGAGGGTATATAAATGAGCATATTTAGAAAGTTGATCGAACACAACCATAATCACTGAATTATTTTCATATTTGGGAAGTGCTAAAACATAGTTCATAGAAATGTTTGTCCATATAATAGGTAGAATAGATAAAGGTTGTAGTGCACTTGGGGTCTCCATTGTTTCTCCCTTGTGTCATTGGAAAATACCACATTCAAACACAAAGGTGTGGATGTCCTTTTTCATTCCTTCCCAAAATAAGGAATATTTGATTCATTCATATATTTTATGAAATCTAGAGTGACCTTCTATTTGGGATGCATGGAGTTTAGATAGCATAGTGGATTTAAAATTAGTCTGCTTGATCAAATACACATTCCCTTTATAGAGAAATTCATAATTGTTCCAAGTGTAGCCGGGAGATACACCAGAATCATGTTAAAGTTGTTGGATCAGGCTAACACTCTTGGTCTTGATGAACCATTCATTACATATTTCATTCACCCAATAAATACAATGTCTGACAGTGAAAAGAGGGACCCTTCCTCTTCATATTTTGTAGAAATATCATCAATCACCACATTCTCCTTATCCTTCTTGTAAATGATCTCTTAATCATAGGCAATCATTTTGGTAACCCTTTTTTGTTGCTCTAGTGATGAAATCCTTTTCTCCAAAAAGTATTTGAGGCTAATATGATCAATTTTCAATGTTCAAGAAAGCAAGGACACCGAAAAGTAAGGATGCCAGATAGATGGACTTTCCCAAGTGGATGTCACAAAATTGTTTATTGGTATAGGCCAAGGGTATTCCTTCTTGCATGAGAACTTATCCTATGCCTTTTCTTGAGGAATCACATTCCAAACACAAGTATTATTGAAATCGGGCAGGGAATGTATTGGGGTGGTACACATACATAATTCAATTCCTAGAAGGCTTGATATACATATGCTTTCCAATTGAAAGATTTTGTTTTAAGTAAGATAGTGAGAGGAGCCACAATTTCACCATAGTTATGGATGGAGTTTCTATAGTACCATATTAGACCAAGGAAACCTCGTAAACATTTAATATTTGTAGGATGGGGCCAATCCTTCATTGCTTCAATTTTATTTGGTTCCACTCATATGCCATCCTTACTAACAATATGGCCCAAATATTTAAATTCAGAAATGCCAAAGGCACATTTGGACCTCTTGAGAAATAATTGATGATGAGAAAGGAGTTGTAAAACCTAGTTTACATGGGTAACATGAGCATGCTAAGTTTTTTTGTAGATGAGGATGTCATAAAAAAATACCAAGAAAAAATGACATAGAAAGGGTTTAGATATATGATTCTTGAGACTCTAGAAGGTGGAGGGTGCATTACAAAGGCCAAAAGGCATCACCGAGAACTCATAATGGCCTTCATGAGTGTGAAAAGTAGTTTTGAGAAGATAATACTCTTTCATATAGATTTTTTGATAGCAATAATAGAGGTCAAGTTTGGTAAATAATTGGGCACCTTTAAATTCATCTAAAAGATCATCAATATCTAGAATGGGAAACTTTTCCTTGATGTTGATTTTGTTGAGAGCATGAAAATTAGGAAACATGTGTGAAGTTCCTTATTTTTTGAGTAACATGACCACTAGGGATGAATAAGGACTTGTACTAGGGAGAATACCCACAACTAAAATTTCTCGAACAATATTTCAATTTCATTTTTCTAAGAAAAGGGGTGGAGATAAGGGAAAACATTAGGTGGGAGGCTACCAGGTATAAGTGGAATGGAATGATAATGGGAACCACGAGAGGATGGGAGGCCTTTGGAGGTTTCAAAAATGGATTGGTGTTTGGTTAAGAGGGACTACATGTCAGTATTACTAGGTTGGGAAGGGGTATTGAATGCTTGTATAGCATGAAACATTGTGATAATGTCAGAATGAACTTTTTTTAGGAGTTTTTCCATACGATCTTTGGAGAACCTACAATGATTCCTTGAAGAGTGTAAAAATGCCCAACCTATTGGAGGCTCATGTATAAATTCTGAAAATCCATGGTGATGGGACCCTATGTGCACAACCATTCAACTCCCAGAACAATGTCACAACCACCCATTTCAATAGCGAACTTGTGGGATTTCAAAGAATAATCTCTAATTTTAAGGTGCACATTTTCAAAATGACCCCCACACTTCATGGAGATGCCATTAAAAATCATGATATGAAAGTTATTCATTGCATGGATATAGACACATGTCTCTTGGGTGATGTGATGATGAATAAAGATATGGATTATTCCACTATCAATTAAGACAATGAATTTATAGTGCTCGATATAGCCAATTAATTTATGTGTTTGGGGAGATGAAATATCAATCAAGGTGTGGATAGAGATTTGGGGTTCCATAGTGGGTGGTCAAAAGGAATAATGTCATCATCTAGCTGAGGCAAAGGTTCTTGAGGGAGAGCATCACCATCATATTAAAAAATGTCTTCGAAAATGAACTTACAAAGTTTTTTCTCCTTACATTTGTGCAGAGGAAAATATATTTCATCACAATTGTAACAAAGACCTAAATGTTGACATTTGGCCATTTCAACCTTATTTAATTTGTGGATTTGAAGAAGAGAAGAGGGAAGATAAGGATTGGTGGGACAAAGGAAGGGACTAAAGGATGCTTTTTTTTTATTTGAATAGTAACCACTTGTTGTGATTCCCTAGCTCAATGAGTGGCTTTGAGTGAAGTGTTAGGGTGATACATTAATATGTGAGCATGGATTTCTTCCTTTATATTGATAATAAGTCATTCTCTATAAAAGGTATTTGACATGCCTTTTGTGTGGAAATATAACCTCAATTATTCCAAGAAATATAATGTCAATGGGAATTCTTACACCATTTCCATTATTAACAATGCTTGAGATCTAAATATAAGACACCAACATGAAGTTTCACTAAGTCATCGATGATGTCGTTGATGCCATGAAGTGAAAAATAATGTTCCCTTTGATTGACCTAGGCAGTGAGCCATCAAATTTATTCACATCCACTTTAGGAAGGTACAGATCACAAACAATAATGTTAGAGTGAATCCCCATGGAGTGGGAGGATTCAACTCCTTCTTGGTGTAAAGTCCATTCCGGGTAGTTGGATTTTGTGAAATTGTTAAGAAATATAGATAGGATGTCCTTCATTCCATCTAGTGTGCTAAGATTGGTAGTAAGTGTAGCAAGATGGTCATTAACTGTACCAAAGTTTTTATCAGTATCAGCTTGAGATTTCATGAGTTTAGTGCCCAAGGCTTCACATATATTTTCCACGTTCAAAACATGTTTTCCAAGTTCTTAATTTTGGGTGGCCATCTAGAGGGGGTGCATAAGAAGAAAGGGAATGGGAGGGCGGGGATAGGGAGATGGGGCTAGTGGGTCCACAAAAAATTACTTACTAGAGAGTTGTAGGAATGCGATCAGTGTGAATTTATAAATTTTTTAAGATAGACAGTTAATAATGGGGCAAGTGGGTATACATAAAAAAAAGTGTTATGGAAGAGGGGAACCACTATGATCAACGTGACACCAGGATTCTATTGAGATATTTCCCAAATAAGGTTGTTGGTGGGTTCACTTAATACTCCTTTTTTTTTTACCTTTATGGAGTTATACTCTGAACTAAGAAATACTTCACTAACATAATGCTAAAATTATTAATACTAAATATTATGTAGGAATTCCCAAACTGGAAGTAGGAAATATGGTTTCCAGTGATCAAAATTTTAATATATCCCTTTGTTTCATAATTATTCTAGGACAAAAGTAAGAATTAGGGTTACAAGGGTCCTGAGGACAAAGGAGTGCTATGTGATATAACTCTTTGATATACTTGTAGGGTCTAAAAGTAGTACTCTACCTGATATATTAGGGATATAAATAAGGAGGTTCAATAATAACCTTAGTTGTACTACCCAATTTCCCAAGTATGAGAAAGTGATCTTCTTGAGTTATATATATAAGGGTTTTATGCTTAATATTTAGGGCTTAACATTCCCCTCCCCTTCAGATAGGTGTTTTCCCCAACACTTGACAACCACAAATGTGTTTGTGTGAAGAAATAATATTCCCATGTTGCCTCTTCCATTGGTAGGTTCTTCCATTTGATGAGGTACTCAGTAATTGCTCAATTTTGCAGATTCTTAATCTTTTTTCAATGATTGTTTTTGGTTCTAGTTGTTCAACAACACATGCATTTCAATAGAGGACGAACACCTTCTGTAACCACTCACACAACCAGATCAAATATCAACACACCAATATTTTGATGTGGTAAAACCCTACGGGGAAACATCCATGATCCCAGTCAACGCAACCACTTGGAGATATTTATTAATGAAAAGAAAAAGATTACTGAGAGATTTTACAAGAGATTTTATCACATTGTATCATCAACAAATGATCCTCCATGCTATTTAAATAGAGATCATGGACCAATCGGGTGCTAATACATTGATCAATGTATCCTTTAATATCGAGGAGCAGATCACTCTATGTCGAGAACATATCGTGACCATTAGATTTCCTAACGACAAATGCATACTAATGCATACTAAATAAAAAAACTAAAAAATACACTTATACCTAACGAAACATTAGACCAAGTAGATCTTAACTAAATCCTAAGTTTCTAAATATCCCAACATCCCTCATTAAGAAAAATTTGGGATAGGATTGAATGATTTACAATAGTGACACAATAGGAGAAGGAAGGAGGCATTAGAGCCTATCCCCCCCTTAATGTCAACTTCTTGAACTCCTAACATAGATTGAGGTTTGGAAAAATTTGCTTCTGTAAGAGGCTTTGTGAAAATGTTTGCAACTTGATATTCTATAGGGAAAAAGAGAACTTTAATAACTCCATCATGAATGAGCTTTATGTGTATGTTCATGTGTAGCTCGATGTGTTTCCTACACTGATGCTGAATTGGGTATTTGAAGAGCATCGACGGAACTTTGATTGTCGCACCAAAGGTTAGTCTAATGTTGCTACTTGAATAAAAAATATGAAAGGATCTGTTGAAGCCATAAGGCTTCCTGAATTCCATTTTATGCTGCTCATTACTCTTCTTTTGTTGAAGAAAGTGAAATAGCATATTGTTTCTTACAAGCCCAGGTGACAGGTTTTGAACCAAGGATAAAAAAAAAGATGCAGTAGACTTTCGATCATCAAGGTCACTGGCCCAATTTGAATCAGTGAAACCAACCAATAAATGAGTCCCCCCTAAACAATAATTATCCTGAACTGAATTGTACCCCGTACATACCGAAGTATCATTTTAGTTGCTTTCAAATTGATTTCATGGGGTTCTTGCATATACCGAGAAACAAGACCAACAACAAAGGAAAGATAAGGATGGGTATGTATCAATATAGCAACTAGTTTCCCAGGAGAAGGTTCAAAGGCCACAACCTATAAACACTTAAATTTTTTCCCAAGTCCAGGAGAAAAAAGAAGATTAAGAGGAGGAGCGACATCAACCATTAGATAGTCTGCAGGAAGAGATATGTACCATCAGATTAGGGTCTAGGATAAAGAAGGAACGTGAGAGGAGAAGAAATAGATTCCAGTCGTAGGATCTGAGCGTAGAGGATCGACAATCGTCTGATCCAGGTAAAGTTAATGGGCCTTATCCCTTTCTGTGCGTAAGAGAGTGGACTTGCTGAAGTCCCAAAGTCCCAAATTAAATAGGAACCATCCATCGTCAAGGTTGACAAGTGGCGTAAGATCCATAACTTCGGAGTAAGAGCATTTCAGAAGTTTATAGAGAAGGAGAGAGTGAAATCGCCGAAGAGCCGAACTAGATCCCGGCCATTGGTCGAGAAGAGGATACGTGTCAAAAGATATAAGGCTTCAGGGAAAATCACTTCAAATATTTCAGTTGAGGAGTTGAGACTTCCGAACCCCGAAGAGCCGAAGTGAATTTGGACCGTCAAATCCAGAGGGACGCGTGGTGTAAATTTGTCGTCTTCAGGTGAAATCACTCTAGGAGGAACGAGTGTGTAGGATTTTGAAACTCCCGAAGCCTAAGGAGAGAAGTTAAACATAGACGTCAATATGTGAGGGACATGCATTGACAGATCATCGTCTTTGGGTGAAATCACTCCGGGAGAAAGACAAGATTGAGAATTGAAACTCCCGAAGCCCGAAGAGTGAAGTGAATCAAAGTCATCGATTTGTGAGGGAAACACGTTGACAGATCATTTTCTTCGGGTGAAAGTACTATGGATGAAGAGAGAGTTGAGAGTTGAAACTCCCAAAATCCAAAGGGAGAAATCAATCGTATCGGTCAATTTGGAAGGAGGGCAGGCATCGATAGATCGTGGGGATCTGGGAGTGTGTGCAAAAGGAGGAGAAGTCTTGCTGACTGATAGTTGACCAAGGAAGAAGGATGATAGATCTCAACCATTTATTAATAGGCACTGCCCAAGATCATGAGATCAACAGTCACACTTGATTTCTAGGACAAAAAGTGACCGGACTTTAAAAATCCGAGAGCGGGCCGCAATCGAAACCATGGTATTACCAAAGGGATACATGGAAACTGGTAGTGAATTGTGGGGAGAAAAGTGGTGTGGTATCAAAACACTCTTGGCCACCCCATAATCATGTGTTTACATGAGGGAACAATGCGAGGTCATATGTGAAGGAAGGGACCTAGCGAGGGGAGCTAGTGTCTGTTATTCAAATTCTTTGAAGAGGCCAGGAAAGAGCCCGCGGGTTTGACAGAACCTAGACTTTGAAGAAAAGGGGACCTGTGTAGATTGATTGGGGTCTAATAAAGGCTCGAATATTTGATCTGACTCCTTGATTTGAATGATCCTATACCGGGAGGTCGAGCATCCCCGAGGGGAGAAGAGGGGTCTACATCAAGTGGTATCATAGATTTATTTCATCTATAGATTTTCGACGAAGGAGATAAAGGAGATACTCTGATACCATCAAGTGGTATCAGAGCATGATTTTTTTTGCAGAAAACAGACAAAGGAGACATATATAGTTTGATATCATCAAGTGATATTAAATCTTAAAATTTCTTGTAGGCAGCAGGCAAAGTAAAGAGAAGTCAGTCTGGCTACATCAAGTAGTATCAAGAGCTGAAATTTGTTTGCAGATCATAGGCAAAGGTGAAAGGAGATAATATGATAACATCAAATGGTATCAGAAGTTGAATTTCTCCTGTAGACAGTAGATGAAGAAGAAGACAAAGTATTGATGCTCTGTGAATGATGGTTGCATGTGTGCAGCAGCAGGTGAACAACCAGTTGGATTGTAGGGAGAAGTTGGAGATGCTCTCGATGGTAGAGTAATCCACAGACTTTCCAGGAGGGAAATAAGAGGGTGAAAATGGCTACTGAAGGTCATGAACGTGGTTGGAAAGAAGGCCACAACAAGAAAAGCAAGCTAGATATGGATCTGGAGCTCATTGAGATAAGGGAAATAATGGAGCGCTGACATTGAAGATACAACAAGTAGAAAAGGTACACTAGACATATGAATGGCCTTTAAAGAGGAGAGTAAAATGGCATGTTCAAAATTTGTTGGCCAGAAAGTAGCAACAAGAGTTGAGGAGGTGGCTGAGGGAAGTTGAAAACCTCAGTGACATAGAGGAGAAAGTGATTCACATTTGTGAACCAGAGATTGGGAGGAGCCTCAGTGATGAGGAGGAGGTGAGATCAGTTAAAGGTCTCATAAACTGATAGGAGGGGAGAGATGAAATTTCAAATTGCCAAGTGGGAAATGAGATGAGATCAATTGAGGATATCATAGATTGTCAGGAGGGCAGTATTGAAATTTCATATTGCTAGGGGAGCAATGAGATGAGATCAATTGAGGATCTCATAGACTACTAGGAGGGCAGAAGAGAAATCCCAGATTGTCAGGTGGGAAAGGGAGAAGAGAGAAGACTGTCTGAAGGTCTTGTGAACTCAGCTGAGAGTTCATGTCAGCAAGGAGATGTGGTGGAGGAGGATAAAAAATTCATTCTTATCATTGGGTGAATTCAAATATTCCTGTCAAATAGTCCAGCAGAGGATAGTACAAGTGTTGCACATGAGGAGGTGGTGCAACAAGAATCCAAGAAAGAGGCCATGAGGCAAAATGATTTTAAAGATAACTGTGTCTGTGATGTAGGTGCAATAGAGGAAAGGTAGCCAATAAAGACTGTCAAAGAGGAGGAGAAGGAGAATAAAATGATGTCATCCCCAACAAAAAAAAGGAGAATTCAGATGAATTTCTCACTCAATGGAAGCAAGGGCTGAAGATGTTGGAGGATTGGTTGGACAATCCAGAATCAGAAGATGGATGCTAGGAGACAGTCATGTAGATTGCAGGAGAAGAGCATTCAACATAATTGCTCAAAAATTTTAGCCCGAGAGCTGAACAGGAGATGACTGCAGCGCTAGAGCCTACAACAAAAGAGGAAGCAAGAATCATAGATTTTGCTGAGCTGTATGAGGAACTAGACGCCTTGGAGAGAAGGGTAAATACACAGAGTAGGAATATCCAACAGGTCAAGTTGGAAACAGGTCGAGGAGCATACCATCCTAGGGAGCATCTAGAGGAAGTTGGAGTTGAACCAACACAAGAGGAAATGAAAGAAATCAATCTGTCAGAGGAGGAAGTTGAGGAGAAACTCAGTGGTGAGACTGCAGAACTGAATTCTGCAACAGAGTGTCCAGCTAGTGCCACATGAGATGAAGATAAATTGAAGTGTCATATTGATCAGATTGGTAAGGAAGAGAAAGAGAACACATTTCAATGTGCCCAAGGGATGGAGAAAGAAGAGCATTCAATATAATTGCTCAAAATTTTAAACCAAGGATATGAACATAAGGCAACTGTAGAATTGGGATCTACAACAGAAGGAGATGAGCCATTGAGAATTTAGACGAATGGATCAAATTTTTTATATAGAAAGATGAGCAAGAGATAATTGTATAATGTGAACCTACAACAGAGGAGGAAGCAAAAAATAACATGGATCTTGTTGATATG
The DNA here is from genome assembly GCA_009831015.1 of Picea engelmannii. Taxonomy (NCBI): domain Eukaryota; kingdom Viridiplantae; phylum Streptophyta; class Pinopsida; order Pinales; family Pinaceae; genus Picea; species Picea engelmannii. Next base: position 791,681 of record ML776720.1, read on the forward strand.
TGTGAAGAAAAGGAGGCCCTGGACAGAAGGGTAAAGATGCAAAGGAATATTATCCAACAGGTTAAGTTGGAAAATGTTGGAGAGAAGATGCAACATATCATATTGCATGAGGAAACACATCCAGTGGACCAGCTGGACAAATAAATAGAGGGGACAAAGAGATTGATTTTGGAAGCAACACAAGAAGCAACCATCAGAGAAGTATGGGACGGAAGAAAACCTACAGAAGTAGCAAGGCATAAGAGGAAACAATAAAAAGGAGAATATGGACAAATCCAAGAGAAGGTATGGAACCCTGGAGGATCTCAACATCAGAGCAGAGGGAGCCATGAGAAGGAGCGCATGATTTTCCTAGCAGTGGATTATTATGTAGGAGCATCGTCAACAAGCAGAGGTGGAGAGAAAACTCAGCTCCTTAGTGTGCCTTTGAATCATTTCAGAATCTTAAACATTGGTGTTTTTCTGAAAAATATTTTTCTTTATTGATTGAAAACTAAATAATATCAAAACACTTGGGAGCAAATGATCTGGGAGTTTCACTCCTAGAATTTAATGTAACAGAACTTAAGTAGCTGTAATTTTTTTCTTCAAGAAGATAGATAGTCAGGGGGAACCCCAGGAATCCTCTTGTATATGTAGATGCACTGTATTCCCAAATGAAGTTGTTGGAGGAGTATTGTTACTGAATAGGAGGTAGCTGCAAGTTAGTTATAAATCCTCTGCGGAGGAAATAGGAGATAGAATAGTTCTTTGAGGGAGCTTGAGAGAGACGAGACTCTGTTACAGTCCAGCTTGCACATATTGTAATCATTTATGACTAATGATTAATGACATTTATGATTAATCAATGGTAATTATTTTTAACGTAGATTGTGGATCGCTAGGTAGACTTTTCCATTAAAGTTAATAAATTTACCGTCAGTAAAGCTATACTAGAATCAATGCATCTGATGTGAATAAAAATACTTCGATTTTCAATTTCATTTTCACCCTCCACAAAGTATCAAGTTTTATTTGATTGAGAAGCTCACACAATTCCTCTACAACAAGT
>ML776720.1:810998-824976 GCA_009831015.1 Picea engelmannii
CACACACATTCTTGAGAATGTGCACATGTTCTTGAGAACATGCACCCGTTCTTGGGAACATGCCTATGTGGCTTGTGTTGGAGATACTTCACACACACCTAGGATTTATTTTTCCTAATTTTTCCCTATGTTTATTAGTCATTATTCAGTCTCCTATAGTTTAGGGAGAATATTCTTCTAGGATAATATTCTCTTCAGTTCACACTTTAGTTTGATCGATTGAGTGGAGTCTAGATGATACATTGGGATCATCACCATGTAGCATTAATATCATCACCAAATAATGTGAATTGTCCTTGGGATTATAACCAGACTAGTGCATTACTCATGATTCCATGATATCCTCCTCAATTCACTCTATTTCAGTCAGCTAACTGAAGACCGAGAGACTAGTTAACTCAGACTAGGTGGCAGTTCACTCTCGTAACTTCATGAGAGACTAGACAAGGTGGAAATTTACTCTGTAACTGTTGGTGTGTGTACATATCACTCTATACCACCATTGTGGTGCATTTTCTTCTCCTCCAGTTCACAATAGTTGATTTATACAAAGTATATCATGTGTAAATTATCATTCATTCATTTGGTTAATGAGAATTCTTCCATTATTTCTCTCATGTTTCTCTTTTGTCATATTTTCTCTACAAACTATGTATATAGTTTGCTATATAGATCTATTATAAGAAGGTTAAACACATTTACATGGTATCATAGCCGACAGACTGCTAGGGTAAAGACACACCATATTATTTTTGTAGGTACCGAAGATTGAAGACAACGAAAAAATGGAATTTCTGAAATAATTAATTCTTACTCCGTATAATTTATTTGCATGGAAGGGGAAGATAATAATGAATATTCAAGGTAGAGGATTATATAGGTTAACCATGAACAAAAATATCGAACCCACATCAACCATAGAAAAATCCAAGTATCTGAATCAAATGGATGAAGCGTTTGGAACTATTTGCAGTCTCATTTCTCCTGAACTCCTGTTTCACATATCCTCTTGTAAAACCCCCAATGAATCCTGGACCACCATGGAAGGGATTTTTTGAAAAAAATATGAGATGAGGGGACACATGCTCCAGGTCAAATTTCTCACTTTGGATCCCAAAAACTTCGACAATATCCAAGATTTCTTTACCAAATATAATAATTTGTTTTCGCAACTCAAGGCTTGTGGGGTTGAGAAATCTAAAGAGGATAAACAAATGGTTCTTACTATTCTCTCCAAATTTGGTCTGAAATACTCAATGTTTGTATCTACATTTCATTAATTTAGGCTCTCCTCTTGAGACACCTGGAAAATTCCCTCTCTTGAGGCCTTTATCGAGTCTCTGACACAAGAGAAGAACAAGCTCATGAATATGGGAAAAATAAAAGGCCCAAACGCACATGCACTTACTATGCAAGATGGTAGAGTTCATGAATATAAGAAATATAAAGAAAAATACAAAAGGAAAGCACATGCAAATCCAAATAAGGAAAGGTACACAAAACTCTTCAACGATGCCCTTGTATCCAAAGGTGGAAAGGGAAGAAAAGGGGACAAATACTGCATGTATGAAGAAACAGATAGATCAAATGGCCCAAATACTTTAGAAAAACAACCTTGGACATCACATCATCGAGGGTGCTGAGAAGAATAAGCCAAAAGATCATAATCCCAAGAAAGGAAATTCTAGCCATGCTTTGATTTCCATCAACTCCTCTCTCGATGCTTGGATTGTAGATTCAGGTGCATCACACCACATGGAAGCCACAAAATAATTCCATTCTTCATTGGATGCATGAAAAGTTACTCCCATTTTGATGGGGGACAACACTCCATTCGAGATCACCAGAAAAGGTAGAATTGAACTCACAAATAGAAGCTTCGAGAATGTGCTACACATTCCCAAACTTTTCATCATTCTTCTCTCCATGTATCGGATGACAAACTCTGGAATAGGAAAGAGAGTCATATTCACACATGATGCAGTGGATATCTATGACATGCAAACCAATTCTAGGGTTGCTACCAGTGAGGTAAATCATCAATCTAGACTCTACACATTTTCTGAATTTATTGAACTAGATTCTACATTATTGCTTACCCATGCTGATGAAAGAAGTAGGATATGGCACGAAAGGTTCAGGAATTTAAATTTAATATATATGCGACAAATTAGAAAGTAGGGAATAGTTGATGGTCTACCTGACATCCACTTCTCCAAAGGAATTTGTGAGAGATGTGTTCTTGGAAAACACCCTCAAGAGAAATTCGACAAAGGAAAGACTCAGAAGGTGTCATGATCCATAGTGACCTCATGGGCCCTTTTCCACATCCATCAATTAGTAAATCAAGGTAAATGCTCATTTTGGTTTATTATTTCTCACACTTCACATGGATTTTCTTTCTTAGGAAAAAATCAGAGGTCTTTCAACACCTTGAAGATTTCAAAGCCCTTGTTCAGACACAGTCAAGAAAGAAAATCGAAGTCCTCCAAATAGATAACGGGGGAGGGTATGTCAACCATGAGATAAAAAATATTTGTCATGAGGTCGGGATTCAGTTGTAGCATGTGGTTCCTTATAATCTACAACAAAATGAAGTTGCTGAGAAGAAAAATAGATCTCTAAAAGAGATGGCATCTTGCATGCTACATGCAAAGTCACTTACACATAGATTATGGGATGAAGCACTTAATTGTGAAACCTACATCCAGAATAGATCTCCCCATAGGTCTATCAAGGATAAGACCCCCTATGTATCTTGGATTGGCCTCACACTGGAAGTGACCCACTTCCATATTTTAGGTTCACGTGCATGGGCCATGATTCCCTCTGAGAAGAGGAAGGAACTTGATCCCCAAAGCACATAGTATATCTTTGTTTGATACCCCGATGGTGTGAAAGGATACAAACTGATTGATATTTCCTCGTACCGGCTCATCATTGAGTGAAGTGTATAATTCAAGGAAAGTGTCTCACATGTACCTCAACAACTGCATGAAAACACTTTTGTTCTTCCACCTATCAGAGATGATGAGCATGCACATGTCAAATCTTATTCAGATGAGAGTTTTGATTCATAGGATTCAGATGATCCAGATACAAAGTCAGTACAATCATATGTAGAGTTAGTGCATGGAGATGCAGAGCCAGAGAAGAGGCCCAAGTGGGACAAGGCTACTCTTCAGTATGCAGGGGATCTTGTTGGGGATCCAATTTATACTAGGAGGAATCGATATGATTTCGAGGAGCCTCCTCTTGCATTCACTTAGAAAATTTCCTAGCATGAACTGTCGGTTCTTCTTCTTAAATACATTGTACTTTGAGGGGGGGGGATTTCCCATGAGGTTTTACCTCTTTCCTCATTTATTTCAGTGTATCTTTTGTATTTGGGTACCTAACATGGCCTCGTTGTCGGGATCAATTCTTTATTTTCACCATAGTGATTTTAAGAGGGGGTGTTAGAGATACTTCACACACACCTAGGATTTATTTTTCCTAAGGTTTTCCCTATGTTTATTAGTCATTATTCAGTCTCCTATATTTTAGGGAGAATATTCCTCTAGGAGAATATTCTCTTCAGTTCACACTAGTCTAGATGCCACATTGGGATCATCACCATCCAACATTGGAATCATCACCAACTAATGCACATTTTCCTTTGGATTATCACCAGACTAGAGCATTACTTATGATTCCTTGATCTCCTCCTCACTTCATTCTATTTTGGTTAGTTAGCTAAACACTGAGAGACTAGTTAAATCAGACTAGGCGACAGTTTACTCACATAACTGCCTGAGAGACTAGACGACAGTTCACTCACTCCAGTAACTGTTGGTGTGTGTCCATGTCACTCTATACCACCACTATGGTGAATTTTCTTCTCCTCCAGTTCACATTAGTTGATTTATACAGAGTATATCATGTGTAAATTATCATTCATTCAGTTGGTTAATGAGAATTCTTCCATTGTTTCTCTCCTGTTTCTTTTTTCTCATTTTTTCTCTGCAAATTGTGTATCTCATTTGCTAGCTAGATCTATTCTATGTAGGTTCAAAAAATTTACAAATTTTTGAGTGGATGTTAAGGGTTTTCCAAACCTGTCACATCAGGAACACATGTGCATTCCTAGAAATACACACACATTCCTGCTGACCCCCTTGCCACTTTTTCATCCACCATATTCATGCACCAACCCTATAAATACTGGATAACCTTAAATTCAAAGAAAAACACTCTTTAATACTAACAGGTTAATAATAATATTTCATTAATTTACAAATCATTTAAAGATAAACACCCCACTCATAATATTCAAAATAAGTCGATATAGGATACATAAGAAAAAAAAGTATTTGAATTTAGTCAATACTTGGCATTATATTTGATCCATAATTGAGAGACTGTGAGTCCACAAAATTCACTAATATGGATTCTTAATGAATATTTCAATTTTTTTTTATCACGCTAAGAACAAGTTGAATTTGTCCTTCATTTATTGAAGTGAAATTCTAAAATCTCCATAGACATTATTGTTTATCAAGATTGTTGGATGTTGAATAATTTCCTTCAAAAACCATTAAGAACTCACCACCCTGTTCCAAACTCTGATCCAAAAATTCCTTAATCTCTTCATACCCATTTTCAAAAGGTAAAGGGAAATCTAATTCACTATCCAAATTATACAATACACTATTAATATTATGCGAAGCAAGCCAATGCCTACTCTCCACAAACCACCCAATTTCTTGACTAGTTTATTCAATATAATGTTGATTAGAGTGTCTACAGAATTAATAACAACCATGGAAGATGCACCATTTTGATGATCGTACCGAACCACACTCTTTCCTTTGCCCTCAAGTGAAACAAGAAAAATGTTGATATCATAATTCTTGGTCATGTAATTGTGATGTATCTTCAAAACAAGTGAAAGGGGATTCCATGGGTTTGTGTGATGCACCAAATAGAAATATTTAGAGAATAAATCACAAATTTTACTCATATATATAGCAGAAAGAAAAATGAATAATGAACAATATGAGAAAAATATGATACCTTTATTGATATAGAAGAAATTTTTTCTTGCCTCTTCGAGGGGAAAACCTCCAACATAGCAGATCTCATATTATAAATGATTTCCAAGAATTTTTTTACAAATTCTTCTATATATTTATATAGTATTTTCTATCCCCTAAGAATATTCTATAGAAGGAAATTTCTAGTAGATGGAACCTTATAATAAGCCTTCTTACAATAATTATGTTCACACTACTACATAGGTATTTGTATTTAATGATGGCCTCCATACATAGAAATGCATAATAATCTATAAACTTAGGGAGTTAAGGAGGTTGGGGACCTAACATGCCATCCCCCTTAAAAAGTGGCCTTGTCCTCAAGGCTTGAGATGTGGAAAGTGTTGCAAAATGACTATTGGTTCCCATTTAGCATGTTTTGGGTGTGTATCCTTCCATTGTACTATACATTTATGGATCATGCGTTAGCAGAGAGCATGTTATCGTTTGTCAAGGATGGCCTCTGGATGCAACTAAATGGAACCTTCTTCATTAAATTAAGGTAGATTAGTTTGAACTTGACAATTGTATTTGACCACTTTATTTAAGCAGGAGACATGAAAGAAAGGATGGATCTTGGAGTGGCTAGGAAGTGCTAATTTGTAAGCCACATGTCCAATAGAACCAACTTATCATGGTGGTATTCTTTGAGGTATTTTTTTTTATATGATTGTATATGAAGGAAGACTTGATGGCCTTCTTAAAAATAGCATTTAGAGAAATGTTGATCAACCTGTTTCTTCATCCAATTCTGATCCATGACTAGATTATCTTTGAGAGTGTGTAGAATGTCAGCCCTAACTGTAAAGGTATTGTCAACCTTTTGTACCTTGGAGACACCTAGTAGGTAAGATGATATATGTGGAGTATTTTGGCCATATATTTCCTCAATAGAGACATGCGAGTGGAACCATGATAAGTTGTATTGTAGCACCATCCAACTAGGGGTAACCATTGATCCCAATGAGACTACCATTCAAAAGTGAAGCACCTCAAATATGATTCCAAAAACTTGTTTACAACTTCCATTTGACCATTGGTCTCAGGGTGATAGGCATTTCTAAGATTCAATTGGGTGCCATGTATCCTAAAAAGTATTGCCAGAAGTTACTAGTGAAAGTGGGACCATGGTTCGTGACAATATATTGGGGCATACCATGTAGTTTGAAGATATTATCCATGAAGACTTGAGAAATTGTGGAAGATTTAAATGGGTGTTGGAGGGTATATAAATGAGAATATTTAGAAAGTTGATCGAACAAAACCATAATCAATGAATTATTTTCATATTTGGGAAGTGCTAAAACATAGTTCATAGAAATGTTTGTCCATACAATAGGTGGAATATATAAAGGTTGTAGTGCACTTGGGGTCTCCATTGTTTCTACCTTGTGTCATTGGAAAATACCACATTCAAACACAAAGGTGTGGATGTCCTTTTTCATTTCTTCCCAAAATAAGGAACATTTGATTCGTTCATATATTTTATGAAATCTAGAGTGAACTTATATTTGGGATGCATGGAGTTTATATAGCATAGTGGATTTAAAATTAGACTGCTTGATCAAATACACATTCACTTTATAGATAAATTCATAATTGTGCCAAGTGTAGTCGTGAGATACACCATAATCATGTTAAAGTTGTTGGATCAGGGTGACACTCTTGGGCTTGATGAACCATTCATTACATATTTCATTTACCCAATAAATAAAATGACTGAAAGTGAAACGAGGGACCCTTCCTCTTCATATTTTCTAGAAAGATCATCAATCACCACATTCTCCTTACCCTTCTTGTAAATGATCTCATAATCATAACCAATCATTTTGATAACCCATTTTTGTTGTTCTAGTGATGAAATCCTTTTCTCCAAAAATTATTTGAGGCTAATATGATCAATTTTGATATGGAAACAATGTTCAAGAAAGAAAGGACACCGAAAAGTAAGGATGCCAGATAGGTGTACTTTCCCAAGTGCATGTCACAAAATTGTTTATTGGTATAGGCCAAGGGTCTTCCTTCTTGCATGAGAAATTCTCCTATGCCTTTTATTGAGGAATCACATTCCGAACACAAGTATTATTGAATTTGGGCAGAGAATGTATTGGGGTGGTACACATACATAATTCAATTCCTGGAAGGCTTGATATGCATCTTCTTTCCAATTGAAAGAATTTGTTTTAAGTAAGATAGTGAGAGGAGCCAAATTTTCACCATAGTTATGGATGGAATTTATATAGTACCCTATTAGACCAAGGAAATCTTGTAAAACTTTAATATTTATAGGATGGGGCCAATCCTTCATTGTTTCAATTTTCTTTGGTTCCACTCATATTCCATCCTTACTAACAATATGGCCCAAATATTCAAATTCAGAAATTCCAAAGGCACATTTGGACCTCTTGAGAAATAATTGATGATGAGAAAGGAGTTGTAAAACCCAGTTTACATGGGTAACATGGGAATGCTAAGTTTTTTTGTAGATGGTTATAAAAAAATACCGAGAAAAAATGACGTAGAAAGGGTTTAAATATATGATTCTTGAGACTCTAGAAGGCGGAGGGTGCATTACAAAGGCCAAAAAGAATCACTGAGAACTCATAATGGCCTTCATGAGTGTGAAAAGTAGTTTTGGGAATATAATCCTCTTTCATACATATTTTTTGATAACAAGAATGGAGGTCAAGTTTGGTAAATAATTGGGCACCTTTAAATTCATCTAAAGGATCATCAATATTTGGAATGGGAGACTTTTCCTTGATGTTGATTTTGTTGAGAGCATGAAAATTAGGAAACATGTGTGAAGTTCCTTATTTTTTGAGTAACATTACCACTAGGGATGAATAAGGACTTTTACTAGGGAGAATACCCACAACTAAAAATTCTCGAACAATATTTCAGTTTCATTTTTCTAAGAAAAGGGGTGGCGATAAGGGAAAACATTAAGTGGGAGGCTACCAAGTATGAGTGGAATGGAATGATCATGGGAACCACGAGAAGGTGGGAGGTTTAAAAAATGGATTGGTGTTTGGTTAAGAGGGACTACATGTCAGTATGACTAGGTTGGGAAGGGGTATCGAATGCCTGTATAGCACGAAACTGTATGATAATGTCAGAATGACCCTTTTTAAGGAGTTTTCCCATATGATATTTGGAGAACCTACAATGATTCCTTTAAGAGTGTAACAATTCCCAACCTATTGGAGGATCATGTATAACTACTGAAAATCCATGGTGATGGGACCCTATGTACACAACCATTCAACACCCAGAACAATGTCACAACCAACCATTTCAATAGCGAACTTGTGGGATTTCAAAGAATAATATCTAATTTTAAGGTGCACATTTTCACAATGACCCCCACACTTCATGGAGATGCCATTAAAAATCATGACATGAAATTTTTTCATTGCATGGATATAGACACATGTCTCTTGCGTGATGCAACGATGAATAAAATTATGGATTATTCCACTGTCAATTAAGACAATGAATTTATAGTGCTCGATATAGCCAATTGATTTATGTGTTTGGGGAGATGAAATATCAATCAAGGTGTGGAAAAGTATTTGGGGTTCCATAGTGGGTGGTCAGAAGGAATAACATCATCATCTAGCCGAGGCAAAGGTTCTTGAGGGAGAGCATCACCATCATATTAAAAAATGTCTTTGAAAATGAAATTAAAAAGTTTTTTCTCCTTACATTTATGCTGAGGAAAATATTTTTCATCACAATTGTAAAAAAGACCTATATGTTGACATTTGACCATTTCAGCCTTATTTAACTTGTGTATCTGAAGAATAGAAGAGGGGAGATAAGGATTGGTGGGACAAAGGAAGGGAATAAAGGATATTTTTATTTATTTGAGTAGTAACCACTTGTTGTGATTCCCTATATCAATGAGTGGCTTTGAGCAAAGTGATAGGGTGACACATTAATATGTGAACATGGATTTCTTCCTTTAGACTTCTAATAAATCATTCTCTATAAAAGATATTCGACATGCCTTCTGTGTGGAAAGATAGTTTATCAAAGTAGAGATATAGTCTTCAACTGTACCTGAATTTTTAAGTTTGGTTAAGGGACCAAATGATGAGTATTGGTGTCAAAATGATCATAAATATATACAACAAATTGATTCCAAGAAATATAGCCTCAATGGGAATTATTACACCATTTCCACTATTAACAATGCTCGAGATATAAATATAAGACACCAACATGAAGATTCACTAAGTCATTGGTGGTGTCGTTGATGCCATGCAGTGAAAAATAATGTTCCCTTTGACTGACCTAGGTATTGGGGTCTGAGCCATCAAATTTATTCACATCCACTTTAGGAAGGTACATATCACAAACAATGATGTTAGAGTGAATCCCCATGGAGTGGGAGGATTCAACTCCTTCTTGGTGTAAAGGCCATTCCGGGTAGTTGGAGTTTGTGAATTTCTTAAGAAATATAGATAGGATGTACTGCATGCCATATAGTGTGCTAAGATTGGTAGTAAGTGTAGCAAGATGGTCATTAAATGTACCAAAGTTTTTATCAGTATCAGCTTGAGATTTCATGAGTTTAGTGCCCAAGGCTTCACATATATTTTCCACGTTCAAAACATGATTTCCAAGTTCTTAATTTTGGGTGGCCATCTAGAGGGGGTGCATAAGAAGAAAGGGAATGGGAGGGTGGGGCTATGGAGATGGGGCTAGTGGGTCCACAAAACATTACTTACTAGAGACTTGCAAGAATATGATCAGTGTGAATTTATAAAGTTTTTAAGATAGACAATTAATAATGGGGCAAGTGTGTATACATAAAAAAAAGGCTTATGGAAGAGGGGAACCACTATGGTCAGCGTGACACCAGGATTATATTGATATATTCCCCAAATAAGGTTGTTGGTGGGTCCACTTTATACATTTTTTTTTTACCTCTATGGAGTTATACTCTGAACTAAGAAATACTTCACTAACATAATGCTAAAATTATTAATACTAAATATTATGTAGGAATTCCCAAACTGGAAGTAGGAAATATGGTTTCTAGTGATCAAAATTTTAATATATCCCTTTGTTTCATAATTGTTCTAGGACAAAAATATGAATTAGGGTTACAAGGGTCCCGAGGACAAAGGAATGCCATGTGATATAACTCTTTGATATACTTGTAGGGTCTAAAAGTAGTACTCGACCCGATATCTTAGGGATATAACTAAGGAGGTTCAATCATAACCTTAGTTGTACTACCCAGTTACCCAGGTATGAGAAAGTGATCTTCCTGAGTGATATATATATATATATATATATATATATATATATATATATATAAGGGGTTTTATGCTTAATATTTAGGGCTTAACATTCCCATCCCCTTCAAATAAGTGTTTTCCCCAACACTTGACAACCATAGGTGTGTCTGTGTGAAGAAATAATATTCCCATGTTGCCTCTTCCATTGGTAGGTTCTTCCATTTGATGAGGTACTCAATAATTGCTCAATTTTGTAGATGTTTAATCTTGTTTCAATGATTGTTTTTGGTTCTAGTTGTTCAAAAGCACATGTATTACAACGGAGGATGAACACCTTCCATAACCACTCACAAAAACAGATCAAATATCAACACACTGATATTTTAACATGCTAAAACCCTATGGGGAAACATCCATGATCCCAATCAACGCAACCACTTGGAGTTATTTATTAATGAAAAAGAAAAAGTTTACTGAGAAATTTTACAAGAGAGTTTCTCACATTATATCATCAAAAAATGACCCTCCATGCTATTTAAATAGAGATCACGGACCAATTGATTTCTAAGACATTGATCAATGTATCCTTTAAGATCGAGGAGAAGATCACTCTATGTTGGGAACATATCGTGACCATCATATTTCCTAACTACAAATGCATACTAAATAAAAGAACTAAAAAATAGACTTATACCTAACGAAACATTAGACCAAGTAGATCTTAACTAACTCTTAAGTTTCTAAATATCCCAACATCCCCCCTTAAGAACAACTTTGGATAGGATTGAAGGATTTACAATAGTGACACAATAGGAGAAGGTAGGAGTCATTAGAGCCTATCCCCCCTTAATGTCAACTTCTTGAAATCCTAACATAGATTGAGGTTTGGAAAACTTCGCTTCTGTAAGAGGCTTTGTGGAAATGTTTGCAACTTGATATTCTGTAGGGAAAAAGAGAAGTTTAATAACTCGATCATGAATGAGATTTATGTTGAAGTTCATGTGTAGCTCGATGTGTTTCCTGCACTGATGCTGAATTGGGTATTTGAAGAGAATCGATGGAAATTTGATTTTCAAACCAAAGGTTAGTCTAATGTTGCTACTTGAATAAAAACTCTGAAAGGATTCGTTGAATCCATAAGGCTTCCTGAATTCCATTTTATGTTGCTCATTACTCTTCTTTTTCTGAAGAATGTGCAATAGCATATTGTTTCTTACAAGCCCAAGTGACAGGTTCTGAACCAAGGATGAAAACATACCATGTAGTAGACTTTCGATCATCAGGGTCACTGGACCAATTTGAATCAGTGAAACCAACCAATAAAGGATTCCCCCCCTAAAATATAATTATCCTCAACTGAATTTTACTCCGTACATACCAAAGTATCCTTTTAGTTGCTTTCAAATTGATTTCATGGGGTTCTTGTATATACCAGGAAACAATACCAACAACAAACGAAAGATCAGGATGGGTATGTGTCAAGTATAAGAGGTTACAAACTAACTGACGGTACAAAGTGGCATCAAATTTGGGAGAAGCATAGGTGGAAGCAATCTTGAATCTAGACTGGAAGGGAGAAGGGGTTGGTTTACAATATTCCGTGTGGAAGAGATGAAGAAGGTCACAAGCATACTTAGACTGGGAAAGAAAAATTCCTTCATTGGTTTGAAAAAATTTGAGGCCAAGGAAATAATGAAAAATTCCTAAGTCTGTCATATAAAATTTCTTCTTAAGGATGGTTTTCACATGGTTTAAAATTTTTGAGTCACTACCGGTAAGGATAAATGTTGGTTGTGGAGCCTGATTATCTTCCTGATTCATAGGTCCTTGCTTTCAGCCGTGTTTATACCCCATGAAGTATTTACACCCCAGAAGTATGTACACTCTTCCACGCGGGGGAGTGTAAAGGGGGGGTACCCCCTCTGCGGGGTCTGGGGGGGCTATCCCCCCAGCTGGGGGCAAGCAGGGGTTTGGGGGCAAAGCCCCCGAAGCAAAAAAAATTGCCTTGTAAAAGTATATTGTAATTTCATTGTAAATATGGACCGTTCATTATAAGGTCGCAGATATAATGGTAGAGATTATGTTAGGGTTTTTTTCCCTAGAAGGCAACCCTCTTTTATGAGGGAAATGTATCGCGACTATGGTTGTTGGTGAATATTGTATTCTGAGAGAGGAGACTGTGAGAGAAAGAAGAGGAAGTTACAGGGGGTTTTGTTGTAGGTTGTATCCCTTCATTTGTTGGATAATAATAAAGGATGGACCTGGCAATTTCTCTGGTGGACATAGCCCACACTGGGTGAACCACATAAATATGTGTCTCTCTTGTATTGTGTGTCTTCTTTGTTTTGTTTCTGCATTTGTTTTATTTTATTTCTCCGCAGTCCTATTTTTCTAAAACTGGTATCAGAGCGTAAGGTAACTCGCAGGAAAAGAGGGTTCCTGGTTCGAGTGGGAGCAATGTCGGAAGATGGAAAGTTTAGGGTCGAGAAATTTAACGGCCAAAACTACCAGTTATGGAAAATGTAGATGGAAGACTATTTATATCAGAAGGATCTATTCCTACCATTGAGAGGAGTAGCAAAGAAGCCGGTGGCCATGAAGGACGAAGAATGGGAGATTCTTAACAGAAAGGATCTAGGAACGACACAGCTGAGCCTGGCAGCGTCAGTGGCTTTCAATATTTCGAAAGAAAAGACAACGAAGAGTTTGATGGACGCATTGGCCAAATTGTATGAAAAACCCTCGGCGTCGAATAATGTATTTCTAATGAAGAGATTATTTAATATGAAGATGTCAGAAGGTGGGTCTATTGCAGATCATTTAAATGAATTTAATACGGTTACTAATCAACTAAGTTTTGTAAAAGTGGACTTTGATGAAGATGTTAGGGCTCTTCTAATCTTGTGCTCACTGCTAGAAAGTTGGAATGGCTTGGTCATGGCTGTAAGTAACTTTGTCTCTAGTTCAAATACTTTAAAATTTGATGATGTTGTTGGTGTTATCCTTAGTGAGGAAATGCGACAGAAAAGCACAGGTGAGACATCAGTAAATGTGTTGAACATGGAGAATAGGGGAAGACAAAAGGATAGAGGAAAGGGCTTAGGAAACTGTGGAAATTCTAGGAAGGGCAGATCCAAATCCAGACATGGAAAGATAGAGTGCTGGAATTGTGGGAAGAAAGGACATCTAAAGAAAGACTGCAGAGCTCCAAAGAAACAAAGAGATGGACAACAGGAGAGAAATCAGGAAGAAAATGTAACAGGTGATGTGTTACAATATGCTTTGATTCTTTCTGTAGATAATATTTCTGAGTCTTGGGTAGTAGATTCAGGAGCTTCATTTTATGCCACACCCGATAGGAAACTTTTTCTAGATTATGTTCTAGGTGATTTTGGACAGGTTCATTTGGGTGATGATGCACCATGCAAAATTGTTTGAATGGGAAAGGTAAAAATAAAGCAACAAAATGGAAACCAATGGTTGTTGAAAGAGGTAAAACATGTTCTAGATTTAAGAAAAAATCTAATTTCAACAGGGCAGTTGGAAAGTGAAGGTTGTATATCCATATTTATAGATAAGACGTGGAAGGTCATCAAAGGATCATTGGTGATAGCGAAAGGAGAGAAGGTAGGTACATTGTATTTATGTACT
>ML776720.1:828715-844190 GCA_009831015.1 Picea engelmannii
GCCTTTGAATCATTTAATAATATTAAACACTGGCGTTTTTCTGCAAAATGTTTTTCTTTACTGATTGAAAACTGAAGAAGATCAAAATGCTTGGGAGCGAATGATCTGGTAGTTTCACTCCTAGACTTTAATGTAACAAAAATTAAGTAGCTATAAGTTTTTTCTTTGAGAATATAGATAGGTGGGGGGAACCCCAGGAACCCTCTTGTATATGTAGATGCATTGTATTCCCAAATGAAGTTGTTGGAGTAGTATTATTACTGAATAGGAGGTAGCTGCAAGTTAGTTAGAAATCATCAGAGGAGGAAATTGGAGATAGAATAGTTCTTTGAGGGAGCTTGAGAGATATAAGACTCTGTTATAGTCCAGCCTACACATATTGTTATCAAACATTAATCTTAATAGAAAAAGAAAGCAATTTTTCCTTCATATGAACTTTCTGTGTATTTATGTGTATCTTATAAATGTTATCTGTGTGTGTTTATGTATGATGTAGATGTATGATAGATTTCGTCTTCAGTAGGAAGATATATTTCTCTATCCCCTTTGAGTTTGAAATATTGTTCTAGGTTCTTAGGCTGTGCAAGGAGTGCACAAAAGAACATTGCAGGTTCTATAGCCAACATAAGGAGTGCACACCTGAACTCCGTGCAGTCAGACAAGAATGTGTCAGGAGAGCACTCTAGAGTGATAACAACTCAGGGGAAAACTAAAGGTTGTTGAACACCTTAGAAGAGAAACTATGCAGAGGAAGCACATAGGGACATAGTCACTGGGAACTCTGTAGATCTCTGTTGGGTGGGAATCGATCAGGTGCAAGTGTGCACAAGAAGAACTCTCTGTTGATTTCAAGAATAAGAGTATCAGAGGAATATACTCATAGAGTTTCTAAACACTTTGTAGAAAAATCTCAATAAGGTGTTGTTTGAGCGAGAGGTTGCTAGGAGTGCACAAGAACCCTTTGAAGGGAGTAGAAGGGCTGAGACCCTTAAGATAATGAGTGAATATGAAAGATTAGAAGAGATATATTTAGCAGAAACATAGCAATACCCAAGCAGTCGGGCTCGTAAGAGGAACAAGGAACTGAAAACTTATAACTTGACTAAGAAAAAGCTCAAGAGGGACAACGCAAGGAGTGCACGTAGAAGTGAATTTATTCCAAGTTCACAAGATCAAGAGGAATAGTGCAAGTTTTCATGCAGAGCACAAGTGTGCACCAGAGCCGAGATCAAATTTCATTGTCAATTTGTAGGAGGAAAAGTGGAGACGAGACCCTAGCAACTGGTTTTGCAGGAGAAGGTTCAAAGGCCACAACCTATGAACACTTAAAATTTTTCCCAAGTCCAGGAGAACAAATAATGTCAAGAGGAGGGGCGACATCAACCGTTAGATCGACTGTAGGAAGAGATATGGACAATCAGATTAGGGTCCAGGATGAAGAAGGAACATGCAAGGAGAAGAAATAGATTCTAGTCATAGGATCTGAGCGCAGAGGATCGATAATCGTTTGATCCAGGTAAAGTGAATGAGCCTTAACCCTTTGTGTGCATAAGAGAGTGGAAGTATCAAAGTCCCAAAGTAAATAGGGACCATTCATTGTCAAGGTTGAGAGGTGGCGTAAGATCCATAACTTCAAAGCAAGAGCACTTCTGAAGTTTGTAGACAAGGAGAGAGTGAAATCACCGAAGAGAGGAAATAGATCTTGTCCATTGGTCACGAGGGGGTTATGTGTCAACAAATCTGAGGCTTCAGGGAAAATCAATTCGAATATTTCAGCTGAGGAGTTGAGACTTCTGAACCCCGAAGAGCCGAAGTGAATTTGGACCATCAAATCTAGAGGGATGCGTGGTGTAAATATGTCGTCTTCGGGTGAAAGCACTTTGGGAGGAACGAGTGCATAGGAGCTTGAAAATCTCGAAGCCCGAGGAGTGAAGTGAACAATAGCCATCAATATATGAGGGACACACGTCGACAGATCTTCGTCTTTGGGTAAAAGCACTCCGGGAGAAAGCCAAGACTGAGAATTGAAACTCCCGAAGCCCGAAGAGCGAAGTGAATCACAGTCATCAATCTATGAGGGACACACATTGACATGTCGTCGTCTTCGGGTGGAAGTACTATGGAGGAAGAGAGATTTGAGAGTTGAAACTATCAAAATCTGAAGGGAAAAATCAATCGTAGCCGTCGATTTGGAAGGAGGGCACGCGTCGATAGATCGCGGGGATACGGGAGTGCGTGCAAAAGGAGGAGAAGGGTTGTTGACTGATAGTTGACCAAGGAAGAAGGAGGACAGATCTCAACCATTGATTAATAGGCACCGCCCAAGATCACGAGATCAATGGTCACACTTAATTTCTGGGACAAAAAGTGTCTGGACTTTAAAAATATGAGAGTGGCCTGCAATCAAAACCATTTTATTACCAAAGGGATACATGGCAACTGGTAGTGAATTGTGGGGAGAAAATTAGTGTGGTATCAAACCACTCTTGGCCACCCCGAAATCACATTTTTACGTGAGGGAACAATGCGAGGTCATATGTAAAGGAAGGGACCTAGCAAGGGGAGCTAGTGTCTGTTATTCAAATTCTTCGAAGAGGCCAGGAAAGAGCCCACGGGTTTGACAGAACTTGCACTTTTAAGAAAAGGGGACCTGTGTAGATTGATTGGGGTCTAATAAAGGCCTGAATATTTGATCTGACTACTTTATTTTAATGATCCTATACCGGGAGGTCGAGAATCCCCGAGGGGAGAAGGGGGGTCTGCATCAAGCGGTATCAGAGCTTGATTTCGTTTGTAGATTTCAAATGAAGGAGATAAAGGAGATAATCTGATACCATCAAGTGGTATCAGAGCGTGATTTTGTTTGTAGACAATAGACAAATGAAACATATATAGTTTGATATCATCAAGTGATATTAAATCTTAAAATTTCTTACAGGAAGAAGGCAAAGGCAAGAGAAGATAGTTTGACTACATCAAGTAGTATCAAGAGCTGAAATTTGTCTGTAGATCATAGGAAAAGGTGAAAGGAGACAATATGATAACATCAAATGGTATAAGAAGTTGAAGTTATCCTGTAGACAGTAGGTGAAGGAGAAGACAAAGTACTAATTCTCTGTGAATGATGGTTGCATGTGTGTAGCAGCAAGTGAACAACTAGTTGGATTGTAGGGAGAAGTTGGAGATGATCTCGATGGTAGAGTAATCCAAAGACTTGCCAGGAGGGGAAGAAGAGGGTGAAAATGGATATTGAAGGCCATGAACGTGGTCAGAAAGAAGGCCACAAGAAGAAAAGCAATCTAGATATGGATCTGGATCTCATTGAGATAAGGGAAATAATGGAGCAACTAACATTGAAGATGCAGTAAGAAGAAAAGGTACACTGGACATATGAATGGCCTTTAAAGAAGAAAGTAAAATGGTTTGTTCAAAAGTTGTTGGTCAGAAATCAACAACAAGAATTGAGGAGGTGGCTGATGGAAGTTGAAAACCTCAGTGACATAGAGGAGAAAGTGATTCACATCTGTGAACCAGAGATTGGGAGGAACCTCAGTGATGAGGAGGAAGTGAGATCAGTTAAAGGTCTCATAAATTGCCAGGAGGGTAGAGATGAATTTTCAAATTTCCAGGTGGGAAATGAGATGAGATCAATTGAGGATCTCATAGATTGTCGGGAGGGAAGTAGTGAAATTTCATATTTCCAGGGGGGCAATGATATGCGATCAATTGAGGATCTCATAGACTACTAGGAGGGCAGAAGAGAAATCCCAGATTGCCAGATGGGAAAGGGATAAGAGAGGAGACTGTCTAAAAGCCTCATGAACTCAATTGAGAGTTCATATCAACAAGGTGATATGGTGGAGGAGGATTGGAAATTCATTCTGATCATTGGGGGAATTCAAATATTCCTACCAAATAGTCCAGCAGAGGATAGTACAAGTGTTTCACATGAGGAGGTGGTGCAACAAGAATCCAAGAAAGAGGCCATGGGGACAAATGATTTTAAAGATAATTGTGTCTGTGATGTAGGTGCAATAGAGGAAAGGTAACCAACAAGGTCTGTCAAAGAGGAGGAGAAAGAGCATAAAATGATGTCTTCCCCAACAGAAAAATAGAAGAATTCAGATGAATTTCTCACTCAATGGAAGTAAGGGCTGAAGATGTTGGAGGATTGGTTGGACAATCCAAAACCAAAAGATGGATGCCAGGAGACAATCATGCAGATTGCAGGAGAAGATAATTCAACAAAATTGCTCAAAAATTTCAGCCTGAGAGCTGAACAGGAGATGACTGCAACACTAGAGCTTGCAACAGAAGAGGAAGAAAACATCGTAGATTTTTCTGAGCTGTATGAGGAACTAGAATCCCTAGAGAGAAGGTTAAATACATAGAGTAGGAATATCCAATAGGTCAATTTGGAAACAGGTGGAGGAGCATACCATCCTGGGGAGAAGCTAGAGGAAGTTGGAGTTGAACCAACACAAGAGGAAATTACAGAAATCAATCTGTCAGAGGAGGAAGCTGAGGAGAAACTCAGTGTTGAGACTATAGAACTAGAGTCTGCAACAAAGTGGCTAGCTAGTTCCACAGGAGATGAATATAACATGAAGGGTTAGATTGATAAGATTGGTAAGGAAGAGAAAGAGCACACATTTCAATGTGCCCAAGGGATGGAGAAAGAAGATAATTCGATAGAATTGATCAAAATTTTCAGCCAAGGAGATGAACATAAGGAAAATGTAGAATTGGGATATACAACAGAAGGAGATGAGCATTCAGATGAATGGATAAAAACTTTTAGCCAGGAATATGAGAAAGAGATAACTGTAGAATGTGAACCTACAGTAGAGGAGGAAGCAACAGATAACATGGATCTTGTTGATCTATGTGAAGAGGTGGAGGCCCTGGACAGAAGGGTAAATATGAAAAGGATTATTATCCAACAGGTTAAGTTGGAATTTGTTGGAGAGAAGATGCAACAGATCATACTGTAGGAGGAAACACATCCAGTGGACCAGCTAGAAAAAGAAATAGAGGAGACAAACAAATTGATGATGGAAGCAACACAAGAAGCAATCATCAGAGAAGTATGGGACAAAAGAAATCCTGTAGAAGCAACAAGGCAGAAGAGGCAACAAGAAAAAGGAGAAGATGGACAAATCCAAGAGAAGGTATGGGACCTTGGAGTATCTCAACATCATAGCAGATGGATCCATGAGCAGGAACGCATGATTTTCCCAGCAGTGGAGTATTATGTAGGAGAATCGTCAACAAGAACACGTGGAGAGAAAACTCAAATCCTTAGCGTGCCTTTGAATCGTTTCAGAATCTTAAACACTGGCATTTTTCTGCAAAATATTTTTCTTTATTGATTGAAAAGTAAATAAGATCAAAACGCTTGGGAGCAAATGATCAGGGAGTTTCACTCCTAGAATTTAATGTAACAGAACTTAAGTAGCTGTAATTTTTTTCTTTGAGAAGATAGATAGTTGGGGGGAACCCCAAGAACCCTCTTGTATATGTAGATGCATTGTATTCCCAATTGAAGCAACTGGAGGAGTATTATTAATGAATAGGAGGTAGCTGCAAGTTAGTTAGAAATCCTCAGAGGTTGAAATAGGAGATAGAATAGTTCTTTGAGGGAGCGTGAGAGAGATGAGACTCTGTTACAGTCCAACCTGCACATATTGTAATAATTTATGACTAATGATTAATGGCATTTATGACTAATAAATGATAATGATTTTTAATGTATATTGTGGATCGCCAAGTAGAATTTTCCATTGAAGTTAATAAATTTACAGTCAGTAAAGCTATACTAGAATCAATGCATCCAATGTGAAAAAAAATACTTCGATTTTGAATTTCATTTTCACCCTCTGCAAAGTAGCAATTTTTATATGATTGAGAAGCTCACACACTTCCTCTGCAACATGTAACCTCGTTATGTTCTCTCGATATTATGGCACCATATAAGATGATGAATAATACTGATGCAACTGGTGAAGGTTTAAATCCGAATGCGGACGTTCTGCCAGGCACTACGCCATGAGATATAGACTTTGTTAAATCTTGGACACAGGTGTTTGAGGTTCTAGAACATGAGATCATAAACTGTCCAGAAGATTCTGGTGGTGATGAAGATGATACTCATGAAGCTAAACTCATATATATAGATCAGTTAGAGCTACACAAGATAGCTACGCAGTCGATACTCATGTCGTATAACGACATGATAAGTTGGGATTTGGAGAACATCGACGTCCAAAACAAGAGCATCACCAACCATTAGAAGGTTGTCGTTGGTTCTTTCCAACCGAAGCACCTCCAAGTAATGTATAAGCTATCTCCCGATCCTAAATATAATTACAATGCTACATTTATGTTGGATTTTAAGAAACAAGAATGCATACAATACGATAAGAGTTATATTGATATAATCAAGTCATGGTGGGGGCACCCAGAGAAGTTCATGGCTGACACTCACGTAATGTATGCCACAATGTCATTGGACAATCACATGATTTACGTATCCATGATTCTCTGTAGACTATTTGGGAAGAATCATCCTACTCATTTCCTAGTGGAATGGGTATCGATGATGCACGAGGTGGCTGAAGGCTACAATTTTAATCTGGCCAAAATCTTGTCAGATAATTTGGCCAAAGAAATTACTGAATACAAAATGGAGAAATAAAATTGGAAGCCCGCCCCTTTTATATGTCTACTTATGTCATGGATGCTATCTATTTCATGACTCCTTTCCCATTGATGAATTAGAGCTGGACCCCAACCAGTGCAGAGCCTATCCACTTTTACCATTCCAAGTTGTGGGAGGAAAAGGCCAAAGATTTATTTTACGAAATATGTCACAATGTAGTGGTTCTTGTTCATATAGCCCTATATGGTCACCCACCTCCCCAAATTTCAGACAAAGTTATGGGAAATTTGGGCAAACTAGAGGACTGGTTCATTGAAGAAAACTTCTCTTATATCAATTTTTTTAGATGCTAAGTTCCTCCACATGCTCTCCCACGTTTTTAACTAGACCAACTAGTGTGTAGGGAAGTATCTTACCAGACAGTAACGGGAAACATCAACAAGGAGCTTAAGGTAGCCCGGAAAAAGGTATGGTTGAAATTCCCTATCCATGTTGGTATGTTTTCACTATTGTATTTCAGGCACTCCAAAGTGGAGGCTGCAACTTTAGAATGTGTCAAGTTGGTTGACATTGAGTTCAACAGGAATGACCCACACAAAATTGTGGAGAACCACCTAGCCCAATACAACCTGAAGAGATATGTGCATGAAAACTCCCCACATGATGAAATATTTAGGGGAGTTAGGTCTTATGAGGAGGTACTCAACATATTCCAAACCTTGTCCCCAGATCAACAGGCTAGTTTCTTTAGTTTCCAAAGACATAGGCAAAACATTTTTCCAAAAATACTACAAGGAGAATCGATAGCCGCTCCTCCTGTACATGAATCTATACCTACAGGTTTTGAACCAAGTACTCTGAAAAAAATAATATTGATGAAACCCCAAAGAGCTCTGAAGTTTTGACTAAAAAATTAGAAGCTTCATTATCAAGACCACTAGGCCCTCAGGAAATGACTTAGCTCGAAGCAATCCTAAAGAAAGGGTAGGATGCATCCCTGTCGACACCAGCCACACCTACTTCCAATACAGCAGAGCAACAACAATCTACAAAAAATGGTTCTCCTATTACATCATTGACACCTATGTAGCCTAGCTTCGAAAATCCTAGTTCCAAAATCATTCTTGTAAGTGATCTTACCCCAATCTTGCCTGAAGAGATGCCTCCTTCGTATTTATTCTTTAGAAATAAATGGAGGGCCATATTCAAAAGAGAATCACACCAGAAGGATGGATTAATAACCAAAAGGAAGAGGATGTTGTATGACGGAAATGATCGTGATGATTTAGAATTCGCGAAAGAAGTTGCAGGTTCATTGGGTGCCTTTGCCACTACAAATCAATGGTCTATGGAGAACTCAGCAGAGCAACTAAGACATAAAATATTATTGGTGGGGTAGTTGCAAGATCAAATACTGACCATGGAACAGACTGTAAAGAGTAATATGAGCCAAGACTTTGAACAAATCAGAGCTTATGAACAACATCAAATCCAATAGTTCTGGGCTAACTTTGAGGAGCTCCATCGAAATTCACAGGCCAACAAAGGATTGGTCACTCAACATGATGAGTTAATAAGGAAATTGCAATCCAAATTAGGCCTTATTGAAGGTACATCAGTAGATATTTCAGCCTTCCAGGCTCAAGCATTGGAAATAAATGAAAAACTGGAAATGGCCCAGTAGGATGTTTTTATAAAGGTTGATGCCATCCAGAAGTGCTACCAGGCAGTAAACCTTGCTCTGAAGGATTTATATATTAAGGAAAGATAAGCTCACTCATCCCGAGCTAAGTTTCAAGAATCCATCATATTGGCACAAAAATATAATGTCCCTAATTTTCCTCGGCTTTCTTCTTCAGAACAAATAAGAGGTGATATGGCCCTGAAGGTGTGGGAAACAAATTTGGAAGAGACCAAGAGATTAGCTCTGGAGGTGAAGGATGATTTCCAAGAAGTGTTATCATCCTTATAAAAAAAACTAATTGATTTTGAGGGAAGAAGTATCGCAGAGGCCTTGGGACAAATCGATATTGAAATGAATCGGCATATTTCTAGAAAGAACAAGGAAGAAACTCTGGCAACCATTCAAGAAATGAGCCAGTTTGATCTTCTTAAGATTAATAAATGGATAGTGGACCCAAGTTCATAGTATTAGGCCATAGTTTGAGGTGAAAAGGATCCAAGGAAAGATACCTCAAGTAGAAAGGAAATTATACACTTTTGAGGTGAATGAAACGATTGAGCCATCAAGGTTGGTGGTGGAAGTTTTAAATAGATGCAACCAATGAATTGAGCATGGAAAAGAAAGCACAATGGGGATCAAGTAAGAAAGTGTCATTGCATTACTGAATATAGCTGGAGATATAGATGGAAACAAAAATACAACAACCAATACATTATGCCGAACTATTGAGAATAACAGATGACATATGTGTCCAGCCTAAAGGAATGAGGAAAATAAATGTTTTTCAACAGGTGAAGAGACAGAAGAAAATGCCAGCAAGGCTCATCGGAATTTAGACATTGCTATGCTATTTCTAAATTATGTTATTTTAATTAAAAATTGTAAGAAGTCCAACCATTTTGAGTTGTGTGTAATATACCAGATATAAAAAGTATGCAGAACAAAAATAAAATGCTAGAAATGGAAAAATAACAACAATATAACCAGAACAATCACCACAATAACATTGAAATGATATAAGAATAAAAACATAAATAACACTTTGATTATGAGAGAAATGTTCACGAGCCTCTTCGAGGGGGAAAACTCCAGTCAACCAGAGATCTATTACAATAATATCCAAGCTAGGGTTCTCATGCCCTCGACTCCTATTTATACTAAATATGTCTATCAAAAGAATCATCTAGAGGAAGACACTTCTAGAAGCATAAGCTTCTATTAGGTCTTATTGCATTCAACTTATTCTATTTTATTGAAAGGCCTTATTAATATTGACCTTTATTACATCCAAATATATTGTTCTACCTATGTGCGGGTTAGGACCCTAACATGTCCTCCCCCTTAAAAACAACCTTTTCCTCAAGGCTTGAGATGTGGAAATTGTTGCAGAATGGTAGCTGGTTCCCAAGTGGCATATGCTGGAGTTGTATCTTTCCACTGGACTAACACTTCCTTGATGGCTCTCTGATGCAGGAAAATCTCACGCTGTTCTAAAATTGCTTTTGGTTGTAGCCAAATGGATCCTTCTTCGTCTAATTCGGGAAGGTTGGTTTCAATTTGGCACTTAGTTCCAATCACCTTCTTTAAGCATGAAACATGAAAAACATGATGTAGCTTAGAATGACTAGGGAAAGCTAACTGATAGGCCACGTGTCCCACATGCTTGAGAACGATATAAGGACCATAAAATTTGGGCGGTAGCTTCTGACAACGCTCGACCTTGATGGAATTTTGCTTGTAAGGTTGCAGTCGAAGAAACACCTGATCCCCTTCTGCAAATTGACATTCAGAGTGACCTTGATATGCTTGTTTCTTCATGTGATTTTGTGCCATGACCAAATTCTCTTTGATGGTATGGAGAATAACCTCTCGAAATGTAAGTGTTTGGTTAACCACTTGGACCTTCGAGACACCCGGTAAGTATGAGAGAACTGAAGGTGGATTTTGTCCATATACCACTTCAAAAGGAGTCATGCGTATAGCTGTATGGTATGAAGTGTTTTACCACCATTCAACTAGGGGTAACCATTGAGCCCACTAATTTTTCTTTTTCGAGGAAAAATACCTCAAATATGTTTCCAAACACTTGTTGACAACTTCCGTTTGACCATCAGTCTGGGGATGATAAGTTGTGACGAGATGCAATTGGGTGCCTTGTACCTTGAACAGTTCTTGCCAAAAATTGCTGGTGAAAGTTGGGTTACGATCATAAATAATAGAATGTGGCATGCCATGAAGCTTGAAGACTTGATCCATGAGAAGTTGAGCCACTGTGGATGTTGTAAATGGGTGTTGAAGAGAACAGAGATGATCATACTTGGAAAGGCGATCAACAACCACCATGATGATTGGTTTATTTCCCGATTTGGGTAATCCTGTAATAAAATCCATAGAGATATCCCTCCAAATAGCAGGTGAAATTGGAAGCGATTGTAGTGTGCTCGTAGATTTGACTGTTTCACCCTCTTTGTGTTGACACACATCACATTCAACGAAAAAATTACGAATGTCTTGTTTAATACTATCCCAGAAAAAAGAACGTTTGACCCTGTCATAGGTTTTGGTAAACCCGAAGTGACCAACTATGGGTGTTGCATGAAGCTCAAAAAGTACAATGGATTTAAGTTTTGATTGTTTACTTAAATACAAATGGCCTTTGTATCGAATCTCATCATGGAGCCAAGAGTACCTTGGGGAAGCTGGAACATTGGACTGCAATTGTTGGATCATATGCAAAATTTTGGGATCGTGTAGCCATTCCTGGCGAACGACTTGGAGCCAATATGGTATAATGAAGGAAAGAGAAAAAAGGGATCCTTCATCTTCATATTTTCAGGAAAATGCATCTGCAACCACATTGTCTTTGCCTTTCTTGTAAATGATCTCATAATCATATCCAAAGAGCTTAGTCACCAATTTTTATTGCTCCAGTGAGGAAATGCGTTGTTCCAGAAAATACTTGAGGCTTTGATGGTCTGTCTTAATTTGGAAGCATTTCCCCAATAGATAAGGGTGCCATAGAGCAACGACATGAAAAATAGCCAACATTTACTTTTCATACATTTATTTTCCCATATTTCTTTCAGACAATTGCTTGCTGGTAAAGGCCAACGACCGACCCTCTTGCATAAGGACAACACCAATTCCTTTCCCTGAAGCATCACATTCCAAGACAAAGGTATTTGTGAAATCGGGAAGGGCTAGGACTGGAGTGGTGCACATGGCCATATTCAAGGTTTGAAAATCTTGAGCAGCTACTGGAGTCCAAGTGAAAGAGTTCTTTTTTAGGAGTGCAGTGAGAGGTGCTGCAATCTTTCCATAATTCTTAACAAACTTGCGATAATAACCTGTTAAGACCATAAATCCACACAAGCTTTTGAGAGTCTTTGGGTGAGGCCAGTCTTGCATAGATTCAATCTTTTTAGGATCCACGTTGACGCCGCCCTTGCCAACTAGATGACCCAAGTACTCGACTTCTGAGGCACCAAAAGCACATTTAGATTATTTCAAGAAAAGTTGGTGCTAAGAGAGTAGATGGAGAACTCGATCCACATGAACAAGATGGTTTTTCTAGGTTTTTCTATAGATGAGGATATCATAAAAAAAACTAAGACAAAATGATGGAGAAAAGGACGAAAGACATGATTCATGAGTCTTTGGAAGGTGGAGGGGGCATTACACAAGCCAAAGGGCATGACCAAAAACTCATAGTGGCCCTCATGAGTTCTAAAGGTAGTATTGGGAATGTCTACCCCTTTCATACATATCTGGTGGTATCTAGAACGAAGATCAAGTTTAGTAAAGAATTGGGTGCCACTCAATTCATCCAAGAAGTCATCAATGACAGGAATGGGAAATTTTTCTTTAATGGTAAATTTTTTGAGGGAACGGAAGTCAGGACACATTCACCAAAAACCTTCTTTCTTTAGGACCATGACCATCGGAGAAGAGTAGGGGCTCGTAATAGGGTGGATAATGCATGAGTTAAGGAGTTCCTAGACCATTTTCTCAATTTCATTTTTTTGGGAAAAAGGGTGATGATACGAACGAATATTTGGTGGAAGGCTTCCTGGACAAGGGGAATGGAATGATCATGAACACCACGGGAAGGAGGGAGTCCCTGGGGAGTGGAAAAGGCCACTTGATGTTTAGAAAGGATGGATTGGAGGTCTTGCGGAACCAAGGGTGTCTTTGTTGCTTGGATGGCATGGAGTTGGGCAATAACACCAGAATGACATTTTTTGAGCAGCTTTTCCATGAAATGGGAACTAATGATCTCAGGTGAACCAACGGTGATGCCTTGGAACTTATATTGTTGGCCCTCCTGGTCAAATTTCATGGTTAATTCCTTAAAATCCATGAGAATGAGACCCAAAGTCCTTAGCCAGTCTGCACCCAACACAATCTCACAACCGCCCATGTCGATAGAAAAAATATGAGATTTCAGGTGGTATTCACCCATTTGGAGATGCATATTTTCACAATGCCCTCCACATTTCATGGAACCACCATTGGAAATCATGATTTGGAAATTATTAACTGTATGGATGTAGCAACAAGTTTCTTGGGAAATGCGACGATGAATAAAATTATGGGTGCTTCCACTATCAACCAGAATGATGACCTTCCTATGCTTTATGTAATCGATTAGCTTGAGGGTTTGGGGAGCAGAGAACCCAGTGAGAGAATTTAGGGAAATGACCGATTCTACTTCGGGAGGGTCTAAGGGAGGCGTTATGTCAGTGGTTTCAGGTGACTCCGACACAAGGGGAGTTTCAACATCCTCTTCCGAAATATCCTCCGATATGGGCATAAAAATCTTTTGTTCCTTACACTTGTGGCCCGGGAAATATTTGTCATCACACTTATAACAAAGGCGTTTGAGTTGGCGTTCAACCATTTTATTCCTGGTCAATTTTTGGATCTTTAGTGGAGCGGAGGGTTTCCAGTTTTTGAGTAGATACAACCTATTGTGATTATTTATCTCTTTTAGTAGCTTCCACCCAACTCTAAGGCTGATCCATGAGGACATGGGCCTGAATCTCATCCTTGAGGCCACTAATAAAACACTCTCGGAAAAAGGCATCAGACATGCCCTCTGTTGGAAAGTCTAGGAACTCAAAAGAAGCTATAAAGTATTCCTTTGTTCCTGATTATTTCAACTTTGTCAAACGGCCCAAATTGTTGGTGTCAGTGTCAAATCATTCATAAATCTCTGCCACAAAGTGTGTCCAAGCAATATACCCTTCACAAGAAGTTTTTCTCCATTGCCACCATTGCCAACATTCTTGATTTAGATGGAGAAAACCATACCGGAGTTTGGCCAAATCATATGTAATGACGTATAAAGAGAAATAATGTTCCATTTGGGTTACCCAACCAGTGGGATCCGAGCCATCAAATTTGGTCACATCCACCCGTGAAAGGCGCAGGTCACGTTGAAAGTGATGGTGCTGAAAATTATGGGAATGAGAGGAATTTTCAACTTCAGTATGTGGAGGTGGGTCAGATAAAGGGTTATCTATAGGGATATGCAGCTTGGTG
Organism: Picea engelmannii; assembly: GCA_009831015.1. Lineage (NCBI taxonomy): Eukaryota > Viridiplantae > Streptophyta > Pinopsida > Pinales > Pinaceae > Picea > Picea engelmannii. The sequence continues at coordinate 842,605 of ML776720.1, forward strand.
CAAAGCATCAAAAAGATATATTCAAGATGGGTGGTAAGGTCTTGTTTGATTCCCTCCATTAAGGATTGCATGGTTTTATTGATGGAGACAACATTGGAATTGAGTTGTTTGACTTATTGTTGGGTCTCGGTGAGATTAGATTGCAAGGTATTGAAGAAAGCTTCCAATTCTTGGCTACGGGTATGGGCCATGATGACAAGGGAACTGAAATGGGGCGGGTGGGGTCAAATTTTTTTCCTAGAAATGATATGTATGAATGTGATAAGGGCGAAGAGATGAATCCAACGGAATAGGTCTCAAATAATGGTGAAAAGCTTTCCATACTTGTTTTTTTTTTTACACCTGCGGAGTTATACTATGGTCTGAAGAATATTGTAGTGATGAAATTCCCAAATTCTTAACAAGGAAGAAATGTGTATTGATTTGGCAACCCAAACACAGTTGATGGTCTCTCATGATGCATTAGTGGCAATGCAAACCTGTAAAAAAAACAATTTGTTAACTTGGAGGGATTATTCAAGGTACTTTTAGAATGAATTTTAATATGGTGTAAAAATATTAAACATAGGAAATTGAATTATATTTCTGAATATTCAACTTTTATTCATAAACATTGTGAATAACTAGGTCAAATTTGATTTTTTTCTAATAGTGGTATCTTATTTTTCCAACAAAGTATAAGGTATATTTTTTTGTTTGTACATGTGTTGAGTGTCTTAACGAAATTTCATTCCAAAACTTTGTATACTTGTAGAGAACCCGTTTTTCTTGTGCCGTGTATTTTTTGGAAAATTTTAATATTAATTTTATATTTTTTTAAATTATCAAAGTCAACATATTCTTGAAATTACAATGTCTTTTGTTTGTGCAGGCTAAAAGGGTCTTAACATGATGAAAACATTTGTTTTCATTTTTTAAGATCGTTGGTATCGGTCTCCTCTAGTGCCTCATATAACTCATTTGTGAAATGGTTAAGATGAGAAAACGTTATAGCAAAAATAAGAGAGGTATGTATTCTAGGATTTTGATATATGTCAAGACAAAAATACATTAAAAATAGTACATTTTTTTTTAAATGTATAATATTTGGAATCTACACCAACTCTATTTGTGTATGTAGTTTCATCAATAACTGAATTGTGTAACCTATTGAAAAATAATTTCAAAGACAGAGATATGAAGAGGAATCCATAAAAATGAAGGTTTTTATGTATTTGCAGACTGAACCACTAGTTTTGTCATCCTAAACCTAAATCTGAGGCAACCAAATGAGAAAACACGTATGTTAGAGTTGTGACTCCTTCCCGAAAAATTTGAAATTCAAATAGCACACATGCACTTTAGGAATGCTCACATGTTCCTAAAGCGCACGCGTGTTCCTAAAACATGTGCATGTTATTAGCAAATAAATAATTCTCTCTGCCCCCCTCTCCCTCCCTTCCTCTATCTTCCTATCTTTCTGTTCGACTTCAATCTCCCTATCCTTCGCTCACTCTCCCGCACCATCTCTCTTCCCCCTTTTACCCTCTCTCCTTGTGTCCCTCTCACCCCCCCTCTCTCCTCCTTTGTTTCCCCTCTAATATATT
>ML776720.1:869450-922930 GCA_009831015.1 Picea engelmannii
CCATATCACAATCCTAAGTATCGAGGCCTTTCCTCAACCTCAATAGGATTTAAAATGCCTTGACCTCTATGTCCAAGGCCCTTTCCTTCTTCATAACCCATCTTGGTTAGTATTCTCAAACCTACACATTTTGTGTGTTTTTCGAATTCACCAAAACCAAATTGATGAGTATGAGGAAAATTTGATGAGTAACCTTCACTACATACCTCAGATGTGTTTTCTGAAACAGATGTAGAAGACACTTCCTTTAATGTTTCTTTTCCTTTGTTGTTCTTTGAAGCTTTCTCTTGAACCGTGCTCTTTCGTTCCAAGTAGTCTTCATACAACACCTTCACCATCTCGGCCATGGCAAACACTGAATCTCTGAATTCCTTCTCATCTTGAGAAATTCCTCCTGTAGATGCCATTTTCTTCCTTGAGATGAGCTCTTCCCTGGATAACATGCAAACTCAATTCCAAATGTCAACTAGCTCTGATACCACTTGATCCACCGGATCTTTTAATGACTTATGGTTGAGTTTTAATTTTGCATGCGTTAATTAACCATTTGAGAAAACTTAGTGAAAGAAATGAGGAAAGAAGAGGAATTATGACAGCCATATACATATATGCAGATCTGAAATGAAATAATAGATAGCAAACCATAACACACAGATTGATAACGGAGTTCGGCACAACTTTGCCTACGTCTCCGGGCCTTTTTCTCTGTGGGTGAGGCTTCTTTATTTCTGTTTGAAATCTCAATAGTACATCACTGCAATGCCAAATGGATACAAGATTGATCTGGTCATGTTCGCCCAGATCTCTAGAACCATGTACAAAAAAATGGCATGCAAAACGGACGTCCGAAGCTCTTAGAAATGATCCGACAACGTCTCCTCCTCAACAACTTCTCTGCCTCAAACTGGCTTTGGCTTGGCTTTACCTCAGCATTGTTCTGCTCTGAATGCCCCAAAATCTCCCCCATGACCTCAAACAGGCCTTGGTTAAATAGTTTGGAAGGTAGTTGCTCATTTCCAACTTCCTCCAAGAAGTTAGGCTCAAAAACCACCCAATAACTCCCAATTACATTAAAAATGAGTTTAATTAACAATAAAACTCAAAAAGTGGTTAAAAACCTACTTTTAACTATATAATATAGTTACATACAGGCTTAGCCCCCTTCGTTGGTGTGCACCCCTCTTGACAGGGTCAGATGGCTTCATAGGGCCAAGCGCTAGCCCAAAGGGCTAAGCGCTGGCCCTTCTCCACTTGGCGCTCGGTCTCGTGGCAACCATAGAAACCGTGGGTTATTGTTAACATACTCCCCACGCACCATTCCAAAACAGTGGTCACATGTCTTAACCACGGGCTTTAAACAAACCACGCGCTCCCATATAACCTCCTGTCGTGGTCACATATGATGCATAGAACCAGGGGTCGGGGCTAAGCCCCAGCCCGACCACCTTTCCGTTTCAAACAATAGCCAACATTAAATATATTCGAAACCATGTAATAAACATGAACCAATACAATGGCGCGTTGGCAAGTCGGAGGTTACAAAAACTTTGGCATAGGGAGAGGTCACCGGTTCGAATCCGGTCGACTTACAAAACTTTTGATTAATAAGCCAATTAGAAAAATGATGGGGTGCCATGTGGCAGCCCATGACTGGGCCATGTGGCACCTTTCCAACCAACCAGAACATGACACGTGTCAACCTCTGATTCGTCCACGTCTGCCACGTGTCAAACTGCCGTACTGCCTAGTCAGCCTGCATTGTCAGCCTGCCAAGTCATCGTACGGTCGCCATGTCAGATGTTGATATCATCCATGCCACATCAGCTGCTGACATCACCCGTGCCACATGTCACCCTTCCAGTGGTGACATGTGTCACCTCCAGATTGGTCCAACCATACGCCCAAAATGCCAAATATGGCTGACACGTGTCACCACCTGGAGCCGCCACGTGTCCTGTACGAACTTGCCACGTGTCCTGTATGGACCTGCCACATGTCCTGTACGGACTTTCCACGTGCCCTGTACGAAATTTCCACGTGTCCTGTATGAACCTGCCATGTTTCCTGTACGGACTGCCACGTGTCCTATACGGACTGCCCAGTCAACATTTTTTTTGCCTATTTGACTTTTCGAACAGAACGCGATATCTTCTCCATACGGACTCTGTTTGACAAAGTAAATATACCACCGGAATCAGGAAGACAAGATGGACGCAATGGTGTTGGTTTCATTGGATTCCAAGCACTTTCATTTTTGAGCATTTTTCAAGCCTTGACAGGCTTCTGAATCCGATTTCGGATCACTGGGATACCTTCATCAAAAGGTTTGAAGGGTATAACCTTCGCGTGGCTAAGGAATTCAGACAAACATTTGATGGGTATAGGGAAAATGTTGGAGATATCCAGTTGGAAGTAATTGAAGAGTTTGTCAGTGAAGCCACATGACTTCCATCCACTGGTCAGAAGTGGTTCAAGAACTCAAAAATCGAATAAGTTCCTTGGAGCCTCTTCATGACCTCTAGGAAAATCAATTGCCATGAAAAAGGTATCTTTGTTTCTCTACTTAAAGTTAGATGACATGGTCTCATGTCGGTCCTTAAATAGTTTGTGATGTGTGAGGGTCGTTATGGTCTAGTTTTTATCTATCATATACGGTTGATTATGCACTTCATAGGTTTTCATTTGAATGTGCCTTTCTATTTTCTCATAACCCTATACAAGATGTCTAAAAGGTATAAAACACAGAGTCTCGACTTGACCCTTTTTCACCACGACTTAATCAAAATTCTGTTAACTCACCATTTGAAAACCATAAGCGACTGTTGGGATGGATTTTTAGTGAGAAATGGTTTTGTTTCTACCATTTCTGTAGATAGCCCTAATTCAGGTGAATCGTTGGTAAAAGGACACTTTGACAGTACGAATATTAAGTCAGCCACAAAACCCATGGACGAAGTAATGCTTAGTCAATTAACACATGAGCAACAAGCTGTAGGGTGTGAGTGGAGTGAACCTCATGTGCCTAATTTGGATACTGGCCATAACGCCAATGTGAAACCCTATGTCGAAAATCTCACAAACAGTCAAAACAAAATCATGCAGCGTTAGGTTTTCAAAATAACAGAGCTGGTCGGATCATTTCAATAATTTTAAGGAATCGATCTAAACCTCATTTGAGCTCGATCAACCCGATCGAGGTCAATGAGGTTTTAGATCCCGAAATTGAATTTTTCCTCGCAGAAGAAGATCTAAATTGTCATAAATTGGATCCTAATCAACCTTATGACTTTGTTAATAATATTCCACTATGTCTCAAGGATAAAGGTGAGTTCATTGGTATTAGGCTTGGTCAGGGGCACGTAACAGGTGGTATTGATACAACCAACCTTGACTATATGCTCCATCAATAGATCATCTCTCCCGTGCAGTGTGACGTTTTACTACATTAGATTGAACGATACTATGCTAATATTCCCATCCCCCAAGATCGAATTAAAACACTCACAACTCACAATGAATTATTGACAAAATAAAATCATGACCTTAGAGAAAACGAGGAGAGACAAGCTAAACGTCTGAAGAAGACAGGCAACATTGTTATTAAAAATGTAGACAGTGTTAATGCTATAATCAATTCCGAGCTATCTTGATCCATGTTAGGTCATTGGTTGAAATGGTAAAACGATTTTTTCCCTCTTATTACATTCATATTATATTTTTAATCAAATCGGTTAAACTTTGACTTTTTTTTCCAATATAAGACTGGCTACATAATCTCTCGATTCTGTAGCCAAGTCATTTTTATATAAAATTTAGTAATTAGTTGTTAATAAATTATCTAACTTGTTCACATTTGATTTTCAGGACATGGTATATCTTGATGCTGATTTTATGAGGTGGAACATGTTCGACTTAGATGATTAGTATCTCTTTTCTGTTTATTTTGTAAATAAGAAAAAACTTTTATTAATTTTTGAAGATACAATTTGATTATGAGTGGTTGTAGGCCCTCCATATTTGTAATATTTTAATCTCATGGGATCTGATCCTATCCTAAGAGATAGGAAGATGAAATTTCAAAAAGACTCTTTAAATACTCTGCATTTTGTAAATGAAAGGCATCTTGGCCTGGAACCAAAGATGGACGAATGACTTTCAAGACTTAATGGAACAACGTACAACATTTTGGATTTAGTCCTTTGTGAATGGTGTTTCATTAATGTTTTGCTTTATTTAATCTTGGTATATTAATATGTCGTGTAGCTTTAAACTCAATGAAATGTTATGTTTCAGGATATCCATGTTATAAATATCGTTCATGATTTGTTGTTCCAGATATTGAGACTGTGATCATCTTTTCAATTTGAATATCATGATTTCTCTTTGATGTTTAGTTGAAACATGAGATGAATGTATTACACATGGATTTATCTGACTGCAATCATTTTCGATCATAAGATCATAGAATTAATATGTGTTCCCTTTTCGTTCTTAAATCCTGGCTTCCAATACATGTTGTGAATTTATTCAACAAAGTTCCAGTATAAGTCTATTGCAGATTTATCTCATAGGCGTGGCAACTGAATGCTCTTGATTCATACAAAGGCACAGACACATTTAACGAACTAATATCGGGTTAGCTTATTTGTTTCTAATTTCTATCATTTTATGTATTAGTGAAGCCAGAAAGTTTAGATCAACTTTGACTATTTGTACATATGTGTTTCATAACTTAGTTAATTCAAGTTTCGTTAGATTTATAATTAGAAAATAGGAAATATTCAAATGCTCTTTCTTTATCTTCTTCTGTAAAACAATTATTTTTACATTGAATTTGTAAGTTTCTAGTAAAACTTGCAACTTGTGAATTCTATTCATAAGCGATATTTTTATATTTTCCTTTTCTGCTCAAAAACACTTATACATATAATTATATTAGAGTTTATGTATATATTATTATTTAACATTAGTTAGTTATTATTTTTCTTTACTCTAGGACCTTATATTGGCTAATGGAGCCATTAAACCCGTTAGAACAGGTTACACCAAATGGCTTGGTTTACTTGGACAACCCTAGATCGGACCTGCTCTTCCAAGTTAACGACCTGTCAATTTCACCCGTCAACAAATGGTGCTAGAAGGAGGGCCTGATTTAAATTGATGGTACATGGAAGTCATAATACTCCTCCCCCACACACTCACTCCCCAATAGTAACACGTAGTTGCTCAGACAACAATGTTACTTCTGAAACAAAAACTACCTCGAACGAAAGTCCTGAGATTCCCATTGAACCGGTCACACCAAATCCTTAAGCGACCAACGTACACGAAATTGTTCATCAGTCACTCATAAGGAATCATAGTTCCCTGGCCCATATCAGAAAACCTAGTCGACCACTTAATCAAACCTTAGATTTCTTTGATATCCGAGAATAACTTGAAGGAACTAGTCTGCTTTTGAACCTTTTAGGAGATAATACCATAGATCCTACTGAAACACCTATCCTTGAAGCCAGAGGATCTGGTATTCCACCTTCCCCACCTCATTCATCTCCATCCTCTTCATGAGGAGAATCATCTGACGAAGGCAGTTCCTCATCTAAATCATCTTAGCCTTTGACACCACCAACACCCATGGAAAACCAAAACAATCCCGCTAGACCTTGGCTCGATCAAGATGTCGTGGCTATACCTGGGCCTCATCACCAATTACCAAAACACCTGGAGAAATGGTTTCCTAAGTTTGATCCAGATTCTAAACAATTTGCTAAGGATCACATAAAGAATTTTATGATGGCCATTAGACTCCAAAGTGTAGATCATGAAGATGTAGTATGCATACTTTTTCCTTATACATTTGAGGGCAATGCCTCCACATGGTATTTCTCCCAACAACCCCAGACCATTGTCTCTTGGGACAAATTCAAAACCTTCTTCTTAGAGAAATTTGGAGAAGATAAATCTCCTGAAGTCTTGGTTATGGAACTTTCCAGCCTAAAAATGAACGCTAAGGAGAAAGTAAAATATTTCAACCAGAGATTTAATACATTAAAAAATCAAATTCCCACAGATTCAATGCCTGTTGAGAGTCTAATTGTTGCATATTACACCAAAGCTCTACATAATAATATAGCAATTTGGGTTAAATGGTCTAAAAAGTCTACATTGTTGGAAGCCTTCAAGGAGGCAATCCAAATCAAGAAAGACACATTAAGTTTAAAGGATAATCTCAATAGTGAAGATGAAACAACTTCATCTTCTAAAAATAAAGTAGAAATCCTTACTAGGCCTCCTCACACTAAAAGTCAACCATAAGCTTTAGATCTAGAAAGCTTGCAAAAGGCTTTCCAAAAATTATCGAATCAAGTCATGGAATAGAATAGATCGGTCGAAGAGGCATTCTCAGGCAAAGGTGGTTTTAAACCACCTTTCAGAAAACCTTTCCATCCTAATCGGCCAAACCCGACCACTGAAGGTCTTAATTTTGAAAGCTTACAATACGCTTTGCAAACTATTCTGGAAGCATATCATAACTCTGTCCCTCCTGAAATTTTTGAAGACGTAGTTGATGAAGAAGTAGTTGAAGAAGAGGAATCATCTCCCAATATCTTCGGACACTTTTCTGACAGTATTTTTCAAGAAAACTTTGAAACTGTCCACCCTTACAACACGAGAAGAAAAACATAGAGAAAACCATCTTCTGAAATGAGTAATAGTGTGTCTCCAAAACAGTCGAAACAAGATTAAATAAAATAGATTTTAGCAACCCCAGTTCTATAATATGACTTGATTGAAGATCTAAAAACGCTAAGGGCTAATATTTATGTTTTTGAGCTTTTGAAATTTCCTCTTATTCTGCGGAAAATGCTTCAAAATATCGCGGAAAATAGTAAGAACAACGATCCTAGCAACAAGAAGACTGCAAAAATCAGTTCTAAAACAGCCAAAAAGATCCCTACCAAAACAACATCTGTACCTATGGATAAAATGGATTTAGCTGAAAAAACTACATCAAATCTAGATAAAATTGTTTTAGGGACAACGACAAAAAATCAACAAAATTTTGTTGATAACGCTCGTAAAAATGTCCCGCCTTTTTTGTTAACTTTTGAAATTTTTAATAGAAATGTACATAACTACATGGTTTATTCCAGTGCATCATCAAATGTAATGCCTTTATCTGTGTCAAAAAATTAACGTAGAAGTTCAACCTTCTGATCTCAAAATCATTCAACTTAATCGGAAAAACGTCAAGGTAATCGGTGAACTTAAGAATGTCTTGGTTAGGTTATCTTATAATCATAAGGTTCAACAAATTATTGACATTATTGTTGTTGACATCCCTAAAGTATATGGTTTTTTTTTAAGCAGGGATTGGTCCGAACAACTGCATGGTTATTTTTCCACAGATTGGTGTCATCTGTGGTTGTCGAAAAATGGACACCCCAATAAAATCACGATAAATCATGAACATTATCTCAAGCATACTGTGATGGATCTAAATAATGCAAACAAACCATTTACTACATCTACTGATTCGTTTGAAATGTAGGGAATGAACACCTTCTTTGGTAACTTCATGACCAAAATTTCACCTTTCACTGATTCTGGGAAACAATCAGAACTTATGACCTATACTCAGTCATCAACTTCACCAAGTGTGTCAAACACTGTCTATGAAGCTCAAATCTAGTTGTTGTACTTTGATGGATCTAAATCCAAAGAAGGAACCGGTGCAGGATGTGTACTCATCGACCCCGCAAGTAATAAGACTTTCATTGCCTGTCGATTAGAGTTCGAGTGCACCAATAACACCGTCGAATATGAAGCACTCTTGCAAGGACTTAGGAAATCCATGGACATGAACGTAAGGAATTTAATGGTATTTGATGATTCAAAAATCGTGGTTAGGCAGGTAAGAAACTCCATACATTGCTTGTCACCACATCTGAAAAGCTACCAAACTGAGGTATGGAGCCTAATGCAAACAATTTTAGAATTTAACATAAATTCCATTCCTAGACTAAGCAATTCAGAGGCTGATTTATTGGCTAATGTCGCTTCTAAACTGTTTCCCACAGAAGGTATTTCTCTTAATGCATTTTCGATTGAATTGTTTTTCAAGACGTCGATCCCCGATAACATTACCAATTGGAGAGTGTTTGACAATGATCAACAAATCATCAACTTATTTCATATGGAAGACACCTTCCAAGGTGTGGTCATCGATGAAGGAACTCATGATGAAAACCTTCGCAACTTCACAGTAATATCAGATCCTAGATCTCCAGAATCAACGTTCGATATGGTGAACTCTATCCCCAAATCTATTGTAAGACTAGAAAATTTTTATGACTTGCATGATAAATTTAGAGGGTCAGTTAATTGTAAAATGAACAGTTATTCCTTGACTTATGGAACGATAAATTTAGGGACTAATGATAATCCTCAAAAAATCAATTTGGGAACGAGATGCTCCGAGCAAGAATGATCTTCCTTCATAAAATTGTTTAAATAATTCAAAGATGTTTTTTCTTGGACATATGATTAACTGAAAACATTTGATCCTAATATAATACAACATGTCATTCCCATGAAACCACAAACTCAACCATTTTAGTAGAAGTTAAGAAAGATGCACCCCAAATTGGAACCCACTGTCAAGAAAGAACTGAATAAATTACTAAATGCAAAGATAATTTTCCCAGTCAGACACACACAATGGGTGTCTAATCTAGTTCCTGTAAGAAATAAAAGTGGTGAAATTCAACTCTGTGTCGACTTTCATAACTTGAACCGAGCCTCCGATAAAGATAACTACCCCATTCCTCCAATGGAACAAATTCTTCAACAAGTGTCTGGTTCTGAAAGACTATCTCTGTTAGATGGTTTTTCGGGATACAACCAAGTCCTCATGTCTCCCTCGGATCAACTCAAAACCACTTTTCGTACTCCATGGGGTAATTATGCCTATAGGAAGATACAAGGAAAACTACTCAGTTTCATAGTATCCAATGATGGAATGATCATCGATCTTGAAAGGACCCAATCCATTTCCAAACTTCCCCCTCCTTCCTCCAAAAAATCAATGCAATCCTTTTTAGGTCAGATTAATTTCGTCAGAAGATTTGTCCCAAGTTTCTAAGAAATGGTAATACCCCTACAAAATTTAATTAAAAAGGATATTCATTATCATTAGGGACCCCAAGAAAGTCAAGCTTTTCATTCTATTAAAAAAACAATAATAGAATCTCCTTCCTTGATGAGTCATGATTTCTCACGGGATTTCACTCTTTACACCTTCGCCTCTGATCGTTTTTTTTTTTTTTTAACTAAAACGGTTATGTATTTTATTAATTGGGAAATCTGGCTGGCCGAAGCCTTACATCCTTCGCAAAACCATCTTCAATATTTTACACGCTTCTATCCTTTTCAAGGAATACAAATTTTTATTGGGTCTCCGTCATTTATGCATAGTTTTCCTTGGGCCAAGAGGCAACCTTTATTGGCTAAAGTATTTTCTTCTTTGTTTGAGTCCTTGAGTATATGGTAGCAGTCAAAGGAGGTGAAGTCCCAGAGAATGTGTCTTAATCTTTGTAGGTTCTTTTTTAGGCCAACATCATTGAACTGTCCTCCCGAGTGTATCATTTTGATCAAGATTTCAGAGTCTCCAAACGCTTGTAGGTTCCGGTGGCCTCTTTCCTTGACTATCTGACATACTTTTATCAAACTCAATATTTCTACTTGGTTGTTGGTTCACTGTCTGAGTCCCCAACAAAAAGTTCCTAGGATTTTCCCTTCGCTGGATTAAATGATTCCTCCAGCTCCCGCTATACCAGGATTTCCCTTGGAGGCGCCGTCGAAGAATGTTGTAGTTATTCCTTGCTTCTGCTACCATCTCTGAAGAGTGTCATGATTATCTCTTAGCCTCCATTTTGTTTCGGAATGGGGTTTTTCAATGCTTCGTGCTTTTCCTGTAGGTGGCGTTTTGTAAATTTCGAATTTTGGCGCTGGGTATGTATTTGTGCAATAACGTTTTGCTGACAGGATGAGAAGGCTCACTGTGCATCTTCCACAGGATTTTGCATCCAAGTGCAGTGTTGACAAGAGCTGGATCTCTAATTTGGAGCCCACCTTCTCTCAGAGGCAGCTTTGTACTTTCCCATCTGACCAAATGGAACTTGTGTTGATTCCCTTTACCATCGTGCCACAGGAAATCTCTCAGCAACTTGTTGATTTGCCCAGATATCGATTTGGGTGCCAGGAGGAAGGCTGCTTGGTATATCGGCAATGAGGAGAGGACTGACTTTATCAGTGTTAATTTACCTCCATGTGTGAGCCAATGTCCTCCCCAGGCATCAATTTTTCCTTTAATTTTTGTTAAGACTCCTTCCCACAGATTGACTTTATTTATGCCCAGTGATAATGGCAGCCCAAGGTACTGTATCTTTTCCCAATCTGCATACCCTTTGAACCCCAGGGTGCGAGCAATCCTTTGAGTTTCATGTTCTGCTGCATTCCAACTATAGACAACACTTTTCCTTTCACTTATCAAGGCCCATGATACTTTGTAGTAATCTTGAAGTATGCTCTTGAATGCAAAGGCTAATCTATTTGAGGCTCCTCCTAGCATAAGAGAGTCATCCACAAACATAACATGATTAATAGGCTTAAGGTCCTTCGTAATTCTCAGGCCTGGGGTAGCTCCTATTAACCTTTCCTGCTCCAGCTTCCTGATGAGTGAATCCACCATTAAAATATACAGAAAAGGAGAGAGGGGGCAGCCTTGCCTCAACCCCCTCGAAGATTTAAAGAACTTTGTTGGCCTCCCGTTTACTAAAGGTGCTATCCATGGGCTGTGGGTACAGGCTTGTATCAGGTTTACAAACTCTTGCTCAAATCCGAAGGAGAGTAGCACTTGATATAGGAAAGACAACTTTACTCTATCGAAGGCGTTGGCCATGTCTAACTTGATCAACATGCCCTTCTCTTTTCTGAGATTGCTGGAATGCATAGCTTCCTGAACTAGGATTACATTGTCCAGGATGTGTCTCCCTTTGACAAATCCTCCCTGCGATTTTGAGATGAGCTTGCCCAGCAGTGGCTTTATTTTGTTTGCAAGGAGTTTTGCAATTATCTTGTAAGAGGCGTTACAAAGGGAGATTGGCCTGAATCTATCAAAGGAGGCGGGGTTTGTTTCTTTCGGGATTAAAGCAAGGAAAGTTGAGTTGGTGCCACCTCCAAGTTTTTCTTTCTGTAGGAATCCTTTTATCATTCTAATGAGATCAGATTTGATTATATTCCAACATATCCTGTAGAAGTGAATAGAGAACCTGTCTGGCCCTGGAGATTTGTCAGGGGCCATAGACCAGATGATTTTGCTGATTTCTTCTTCGTTGGTTGGGCTCAATAGTGTTGTGTTGTCTTCTTTTGTAACCAGTGCTAGGATGTTCTTGAGGAATTCCTTACTGCCTTCTTCATTATCGTCATTCTCTTTGCTGTAAAGATGGTGGAAGTATGAGACAACAACAGCCTTTATTTGATCTATTCCTTTGCAAATCTTCCCGTCGTTGGTTGTGATTTCAGAGATGTGGTTCCTGGAGAGCCAGGCTTTAAATTGACGATGGAAGTAAGATGTATTTCTGTCTCTGGATTCCAACCATAAGCTGTGGGATTTTAGTCTCCAGTATTCTTCTTTGATTCTGAAGGAGTGGTAAGCTTTACTTTGGATTGCTTGTTCCTTTTCCAGATCTGTATTAGCAATATCTTTTATTTCCATTTCATTCTGCAGCTTTCCCAACTGTTGCACTAGCTCCTTTCTTTGGGTGTTGGGGTTGCTTTCCGGTCTTTTTCTCCATTCCTTAAGTGTTGTTTTTGTTATCTTTAATTTTTGTTCCCAGACAAAGTGGGGAGACCCAGTAACTTTGGTGGACCATGCCAGTCGGACTATCTCATAGAAGCCACTCTTTTCTTTCCACAAAGGGCTGAATATGAACGGGATTGGGCCTAAATTTTCTTCTTCCTCTAACGAAAGCAGGATGGGTTTGTGGTCCGAGGTAAGCTTGGGGGGGATGGCTGTGGAGATTAGCTTCCTTTCCAGCAGCAAAGTGCTTTGGACCATAAACCTATCCAATCTGGCAGAGATGTGTTCCTCCCCTATCCTGTTATTGGTCCAGGTGTAAAGCCCTTTGCACGGTTTAAAATCTATTAGATCCCACTGCTGTATCAAGTCTTCTACTACATGGATCAATTGATCCTTGCTGGTCCTTCCTCCCCTCTTTTCTTTTCCATTCATTACTAGGTTGAGATCTCCAACAATGATTATATTGTTTGGGGAAATTAGTTCTAGATACTCTTTTAAAGTTTTCCAACAGTCTTTCTTTTCGGAATGCAAAGTTGGTACATAAATATTGAATAATGCAATGGTTAACTTACTTGCTATATGCTTCAGTTCTGTGAAGCTCCAATGATGAGTGTTGTAGGAGTTGACAAGGCTGAAGTGTTCTTCCTTCCACAGTGTTGCTATTCCTCCAGAGGAGCCCCTTGCACTGATTACTTTCCCTGTATTCTTCTGCCATTTGTTTTTACTTATCTCTAGAAGGGATTCCCCTTCGATTTTTGTCTCTTGGAGCATGAGAATGTATGTTGGTTCCACTTTCATCAGGTCCTTAACCGCTTCGATTTTCGTCGAGTTCCCCAGACCTCTGCAGTTCCAAGAGACGATTTTCATTACTTACTATTGGGGCTGGATGGGCCTCCTCCTTTTAGAGACCTTATCCTTGTGTTTTTGTCCATTGACATTTCTATTGTGGGTTGGCTTCCTTGGGTCTTTTGTCTTTCTGCCTCTTCCTCCCTTGCTTCTTTACGGGACTTCCTTCCTGCTCTTTTGGCTGGCCTTTCTAAGATCTCGTCCTCAGAGGAGCTTGATGGTTCTAATATTTTCTTTCTGGCTATGTCTGCATATGAGGGAGAGGGGGTTGCATCTTGGATTCCTGTTGTTTTCCCTTGTTCCCCTGTATCTTTCCTTTTGGGGGGGGATTTTGGATGTTCCCTGTTATCCATGATTATTTCTGGCTCTTCTGTTTCCTTATTGATCTTTTATGTTTGAGTTGTTGGTTGTGGCGTGGGATTGGGGTCCCCATCAAGTTGCTCTTTCTCCAGTTTCCCGGGGTTGCCATTCTTCATTGATCCTTTGCTTCTAGATCTTGTTGTCCCTATTTTCTGGACTATGGTCCACTGATTTGTTTTCGTGTTCTCACTCTCATCTGCATTCTTTTTTTTGCAGTGCCTTGCAAAGTGACCGTATCCATGACAATGCCGGCATTTGAATGGTAACTGCTCATAATCTAGCTCCTGGATGTGCGTCCAATATGCCGCGGTTAGTTTGATTGCCTCTAGTAATCCCACTTCCAGATCCACCTCCACACAGATCCGGGTGCATGAGTACTGATCTTTCCTTGGTGCTTGATCGATATACCTTCCAAGCTTGTTGCCGATTGCATGCAATGATTTTTGGTTCTAGCAGTGTAAAGGGAGATGGGGTAGGCGAACCCATACTGGAACGACGGATGGCACATCCTGGGCTGGATCGAAATCCAGGGTCCATTTGTTCAGATATAACCCCTGGGGTCCCATGAAATATGGGTTGTTTATGAAGATGAGGCTTTTATCTTCAGGATTTTCAAAGACAAAAACAAAGTAGCCTTTCCCTACAAAATGACTCTTTATCCCTTCTGAGATGAGCGGGCTCCAGTTCCTCTGCACCTAGGCTTCGACGGATTTGGGAGAGGGCCAGAGCCTGGTAAATTGCTCGATGAGGCCTCTGTCTACAAGATTGATTTCCAACCTGCAAGTTTCTTCTAATGGAAGTTCTATGCTTGGGATGCATTCCAGTTTCTTGACAAATTTCTACTGAGCTGCTGATGATGATCTCTTGGAAGCCTCGACCACGAGTTTCCTGAAAGCATCGATCTCTGACAAAGGGGGAGAGGTGGGTACGGCTCCCCCACCAGCGTCCATGGCTGGGGGGGCCCTGCTCACTACTCGCTGCGTTGATCTCCACACTTAGGTCACTCTCCTCACACCCTCACGCTCCTCACGCGATCCTTATATAGTTCATAAGGGCCTTTGATCGATCTTATGCCGCTGTGTTAACAAAAAAAAATGCTGAAACCAATGAAATACCCATTTCCTTCATGCTATCATCTTTCAAAGGGGATGAACTGAATTACCCCACCATAGATCAACATGTGTATGTTTTCTTTAAAGTAGTGAAACACTTCCGTCATATCTACTAAAATTTAGAACTAAAGTCATCGTTCCTTACCCTGCTGTGAGAAAATTATTAGTACAAAAGGAACTGGGTGAAAAATGGGAAAATTGGATGAAGTCGTTACAAGAGTATGACCTCAAAATAACTCCTGCACAAATTTTTAGAGGTCAGGGCCTATGTAAACTAGTGGCCGATTCAGTTGAAGAATAGGAAAAGAAAATTAACACCTCGACTGAAAATCAACACAATGTGAAACAAATCAACTGTGCACAAGATATTGCTAATTCTTGGTATGATGATATTAATTTTATTTGGCACATGGATATTCTCCTCACCATATTGATCCTAGAAATATAAGAGTGCTTAGGTTAAAATATTCATCTTTCCAGTTCATAAATGATGTATTGTTTCGAAAGAATTTGACGGTGTTCTTATGCGTTGTTTGGAAAAAGATGAAGCAGGGAAAGTGCTATCTGAACTTCATGCAGTTGAATCTGGTGGAAATTTTGGTGGGGACACCACTTCCCACAAATTATTAAGAGCTGGGTACTATTGGCCCACATTGTTTAAAGATGCCCACACCCTATGTTGCAAATGTATAATTTGCCAAAAGGCTGCTGGATGGGTGAAAAAGGCAACATTCCCTTTACATCCCGTTACTATAGATTCATCTTTTCAGCAGTGGGGTATTGACATCATAGGCCCAATCAATCCTTATTCTTCAAAACAACACAAGTATATTATTACAGCAACAGATTATTTTACCAGATGGTCCGAAGCTACACCTTTGAAAGTGGTAAACACGAATCAGATAGTATCTTTCCTTAATTCCAATATCATTAATAGATTCAACATTCAAGAATGTTTAGTCTTTGATAACACATATTATTTCTCATCCCTGGATATGAACATGTTTTCTTTAGAAAAAAGGATCAAATTAAAATATTCTGCCAGCTACTACCCCCAAGGAAATGGTCTAGCAGAATCAACAAACAAAAATTTAATCAAGATCATGAAGAGGATAATTTCTGAAAACTATAAGAACTGGCACAATGCACTATTTAATGCACTCTGGGCTGATAGAGTGAGACCCAAAACCTCTATTGGTAATTCTCCTTTCTTTCTAGTTTATGGGAGAGAAGCAATCCTACCTCCTCATGTTCTACTCCCATCTCTGCAATTATCACAGAAAGTGAAACAAGGTTTGTCCTCCTCTCGAAAATCGAATCAATGATTTATTAAAGCTGTAGGAAGTAAGAATGCAAGCAAAGAAGAAGTTGGATTAGCATCAACAAATTGTTAAAAACTAGTTTGATTCAAACTCTTCTTCGGATGGGGACTTTGAGGTAGGATACCTGGTTCTCAATTGGGATAAACCCCACGAGGGAAAAAGGGGAACACACCAAGTTCCAAAATATGTGGTTGGGACCATTTGCAATCTATAAAAAACTAGGTCCTAGTTATTTTCATCTACATGATTTGGAGGGATGGCCAGAAACTTTTCCAGTGAATGTCCAAGCTCTCAAGAGGTATTTTTCCTGATGATTCTAGATTCACCTCTGTACATATTTTTCTTTTTAAAATTTTCTTTTTTGTTTTTTTATTTTGGTTCTTTTCATTTTGCTTGTTATTACTGTTTTATGAATAAATTTATTTCGGTACCACCATTTAGTTCATGAAAAGAAACTAGAATGCATCATCATAAAGAAACAATCAAGGTCATTTCAAAGTATCAGTGTTGTAAATTGTTGAAACTCAGACTAGTAAAAGAAACTTCTTGTTTGTAATAATCTGTCTGGTTAATTGACAACCCTGTCGAGGCTATGGATAGAGGTGTCAGAGTGGGTTAATTGACAACCATGCCGAGGCTATGGATGACTCTTGGCAGCAATGACCTTTCCAACAATACCAGAGTCATTGGCTTAAATATAATCTCTCTCGTAACTAAAACTTGTCACCATATTGCATTTGGACAGAAAGACATCTGACACTAGACTGTGTGATGTTTTTGAGTTTGATTGGGATACTTTACTTACTATCGGTTGTTCTTTAATTTTCAACCATTCTGATCTTTCCTAACATGAATTCTCTGGTGATGCAGAGATAACTGCTTCGCCCAACAAGTCGCCATTGTTGGAAGCCCTACACGATTTCTCTACTTGAATGACAAACAACACTTTTTGTAGCTGCCTTCACCTCATATTATCATTTTGGGATGGTTACTGGATTATAAAATATGTTCAATAACTCTTTAATTTTTTTGCGTTTTCATGCTTTATTCATGAATGAAAACATGAATCAAACATGAAAACTTAATTTCGTATTATATTCCTATTCAAGGCATTCTTTTAAAAGGTCATTGTGCTTGTATCTACCCTATATTTAATACTTGAATGATTTTTCTATTGAGTGTGTTGAATGTTGATATGATACTTATGTTGGTTCGCATTTGAATTATAAACATGTTTTTATATTTAAACCCTTTTCAAATCAATCATTGTCGAGCTAGTTATGAGATTTAATTCACAAGTGTTATACCCTATACTTGATCCTTTTGCTGGCAGAGTAAATCGATGAGATTTTCATTATGAGTCGAGGTTTTTTGTCATGCCCTGTACGCAAGGTTTTCATTACCAGGAATGCTCAAGCCTCAACAACCGAAACCTCTATGTTCATAATATGATTGCGCAGGGGTTTTGCTTGGTTCGTTTCCATTTTATTCACTCAAATTTGTTCCTTTTACTCCTGCCATCTAAACCCAGAGCTATCTTGAGTCACCCCTATTACATTCCAGTCATATTTTTAATGGCTCCTCTTGTCCGAATAGAGATGAATGGCTCTCAATTATTGTTGTCTCATGATGATGGAGTTAAGGATTTGAAAGGCCAGGTCTGGGATACCTTCACCAAAAGGTTCGAAGGGTATAACCTTCGCATGGATAAGGAATTCACACAAACATTTGATGGGTATAGGGAGAAATTTGGAGATATCCAATTGGAAGTAACTGAAGAGTTTTTCAGTGAAGCCACATGACTTCCATCCACTGGTTAGAAGTGGTTCAAGGAATCAAAAATGGAATAAGTTCCCTGGAGCCTCTTCATGATCTCCGAGAAAATCAATTGCTGTGAAAAAGGTATCCCTGTTTCTCTGCTTAAAGTTAGATGGCATGGTTTCCTGTCGGTCCTTAAACAATTTTTGACCTGTGAGGGTCGTTATGGTATATTTTCTCTATCATATACAATTTCTTATGCACTTCATAGGTTTTCATTTAAATGTGCCTTTCTATTTGCTGAGAATCCTATACAAGATGTCTATAAGGTATGAAAAACAGAGTCTTGAGTCGATCCTTTTTCACCATGGCTTAATCAAAATTCTATTAACTCACCATTTGAAAACCATAGGTGATTCTTGGGATGGATTTTTAGTGATAAATAGTTTTGTTTCTATCGTTTTTGTAGATGGCCCTAATTCGGGTGAATCATTGGTAAAAGGACACTTTGACATTCTGAATATTAAGTTAGCTACAAAACCCATGGACCAAGTAATTCCCAGTCAATTCCCACATGAGAAACAAGTTGTAGGGTGTGAGTGGAGTGAACCTCCTGTGCCTAATTTGGATACTGGCCATAACGCCAATGTGAAACCCTATGTCGACAAATCTCACAAACAGTCAAAACAAAAGCACGCAGTGTTAGGGTTACGAAATGAAAGAGCTGGACGACTCATTTCGAGAAGTTTAAGGAATTGATCTAAAACTAATTTGAGCTCGATCGACCCGATCAAGGTCAATGAGGTTTCATATACTGAAATTGTTTTTTTCCTCGCAGAAGAAGATCCAGATTGTCATAAATCGGATCCTAATCAACCTTACGAATTTGTTAATAATCTTCCACCGTGTCTCAAGGATAATGGTGAGTTCAATGGTATTAGGCTTGGTCAGGGGCACGTAACAGGTGGTATTGATACAACCAGCCTTGACTGTATGCTCCATCAACAAATCATCTCTCCCGTGCAGTGTGAGGTTTTCCTACATTGGATTGAACGATACTATGCTAATATTCCCATCCTCCAAGATCGAATTAGAACACTCACAACTCACAATGAATTATTGACAAAAGAAAATCGTGACCTCAAAGCAAACGAGGAGAGACAAGATAAACGTCTGAAGAAGATAGGCAACATTGTGATTAAAAATGCAGACAATATTAATGCTATAATCAATTCCGAGCTATCTTGATCCATGTTAGGTCATTGGTTGAAATGGTAAAATGATTTTTTCCATATTATTACATTCATATTATCTTTTAAATCAAATCGGTTAAACTTATATTTCTTTTGCCAATATAAGACTGGCTACATAATCGAGAGATTCTGTAGCCAAGTCATTTTTATATAAAATTTAGTAATCAGATGTTAATAAATTATCTAACTTGTTCATATTTCGTTTTCAGGACGTGGTATATCTTGATGTTAATTTTATGAGGTGGAACATGTTCGATTTAGATGATTAGTATCTCTTTTCTGTTTATTTTGTAAATAAAAAAATACTTTTATTAATTTTTGAAGATACAATTTGATTATGAGTGGCTATAGGCCCTCCATATTTGTAATATTTTAATCTCATGGGATTTGATCCTATCCTAAGAGATAGGAAGATGAAATTTTAAAAAGACTCTTTAAATACTCTGCATTTTGTAAATGAAAGGCATCCTGGCCTCGAACCAAAGATGGACGAATGACTTTCAAGACTTAATAGAACAACGTACAACATTTTGGCTTTAGTTCTTTGTGAATGGTGTTTCATGAATGTTATGTTTTATTTAATATTGGTATATTAATATGTCGTGTTTCTTTAGACTCAATGACATGTTATGTTTCAGGATATTCATGTTATAAATATCGTTCATGATTTGTTGTTCCAGATATTGAGACTGTGATCATCTTTTCAATTTGTATATCATGATTTCTCTTTGATGTTTAGTTGAACCATGAGATGAATATATTACACATGGATTTCTCTGACTGTAATCATTTGTGATCATAAGATCACAAAATTAATATGTGTTCCCTTTTTATTCTTAAATCCTGGCTACCAATACATTTTGTGAATTTATTCAGCAAAGTTCCAGTATAATTCTATTGCAGATTTATCTTGTAGGCATGGAAGATGGATTCTCTTGATTTATACAAAGGCACGGACACATTTAACGAAATAATATCAGGTTAGATTCTTTGTTTCTAATTTTTGTCATTTTATGTATTAGTGAAGCCAAAAAGTTTAGATCAATTTTGACTATCTGTACATCTGTGTTTCATAACTTAGTTAATTCAAGTTTCGTTAGATTTATAATTAGAAAATAGGAAATATTCAAATGTGCTTTCTTTATCTTCTTCTGCAAAACAATTATTTTTACATTGAATTCATAAGTTTCCAGTAAAACTTGCAACTTGTAAATTCTGTTCATAAGCGATATTTTTATATTTTCCTTTTTTGCTCAAATACACTTATACATATAATTATATTAGAGTTTATGTATATATTATTATTTAACATTAGTTAGTTATTGCTTTTCATTACTCTAAGACCTTATATTGGCTAACAGAGCCATTAAACCCATCAGAACAGGTTACACCAAATGGCTTGGGTTACTTGGAAAACCCCGAACCAGACCTGTTCTTCCAAGTTAACGGCCTGTCAATTTTGCCCGTCAACAGTACCAATTGTATTCACTGCATGTATGAATCCCTCAACCACAGGTTTATGTGCATAACTACAGATCTTTGTGTCTTAAAGACTCTGGAATATGTCTCTACCCTGAAAAAAAATTTAACCCACAATTTCTGCCGAGGAAAGTTCTCTGATACCACTTGTAATATACTAGATAAAAAAAAGTATGTAGAACAAAAATAAAATGCTAGAAATGGCAGAATAACACCAATATAACCATAAAAATCACCACAATAACACTGAAATGATATAGGAATAACAACATAAATAACACTTTGACTCTGAGAGAAATGTTCACAGGCCTCTTCGAGGGGGAAACCTCCAGTCGATCAGAGCTCTATTACAATAATATCCAAGCTAGGGTTCTCATACCTCAACTCCTATTTATACTAAATATGTCTATCAAAAGAAGCATATAGAGGAAGATCCTTCTATAAGAGGAAGCTTCTATTAGGTCTTCTTACATTCGACTTATTCTATTTTATTGCAAAACCTTATTAATATTGACCTTTATTACATCCAAATATATTGTTCTAGCTATGTGCGGGTTAGGACCCTAACATTGTGACAAATTTTGTATAAATACATAGATGTAAGATCTATTCAAGGCGACTTCTTTCCATATGTAATAGAGAAAACTCTCATTTGTGAGTATTAATACAAGTGCAGACAAAGATTCTAAATTCTATTCAGTTTGAGTTATGTTTTTCTACTATATTTTAATATCTCTTAATTTCCTTATGTAATTTCTGACCAGCCTTATGTAATTTCCAAATAGGGAGATTTGTGTCACTATTGTAAATCCTTCAATCCTATCCCAAGTTGTTATTAAAGGGGGATGTTGGGATATTTAGACTCTTAGGAGTTAGTTAATATCTGCTTTGTCTAATATGTCGTTAGGTAAAAGTGTGTTTCTTAGTGTGTTTCTTTAGTATGCATTAGTATGCATTTGTATATAGTAAATACGACGATCACGATATGTTCTCGACATAGAGTGATCCGACAGTTCATACTCTCCTTGATCTTAACGGCCATTGATCCGTGGATTAACACCCGATTGTTCCATGATCTCTATTTAAAGAGCATGGAGGGTCATTTGCCGATGATCGATTGTGAGAAACTCTATTGTAAAACATCTTTGTAATATTTTTCTTTTGCATTATTAAACTTCTCCAAGTGGCCACGTTGGTTGGGGCCATGGATGTTTCCTCGTAGGGGTTTTACCACAAGAAAACATATGTGTCTTGATCTTTGATCTAGTTATATGAGTGGTTACTGAAGGTGTTTGTCCTTTGTTGGAATACCTGTGTTGTCGAACATAATGAAGGATATTTAGAAAAAGTGGAATTATGGGTTCCCAAGCGCTCGTAACGTTGAGGCATTCTTTGGCCCATTTCAATCAAATTCGTATCATTTGACTAGAAAATACATGTAGTGCTGGGGCCCCTTTTTCTCAACTTCGGGTCATTCTAGGCCCAAGTTTGACCAGCCTCGAACGAAGGCTATTTGGAGGAAGTGGATTTATGGGTTTAAAAATATAAAATAATTTTTTGATTCCCATTTGGGTTCCCGA
This sequence comes from Picea engelmannii, assembly GCA_009831015.1. Classification (NCBI taxonomy): domain Eukaryota; kingdom Viridiplantae; phylum Streptophyta; class Pinopsida; order Pinales; family Pinaceae; genus Picea; species Picea engelmannii. The sequence continues at coordinate 891,024 of ML776720.1, forward strand.
GCTCTCGCAACATTGAGGCATTCTTTGGCCCATTTCGATCAAATTTGTATTGTTTTAGGGTTGATCCTAGTTAACCCCGAATGAAGGTGATTTTTGAAAAGAAAAATTATTCATTTGCAAATATGAAATCATATTTGGATACCCATTTGAGAGTTGTACATGCGGTGTTGATTGCGAGCGAAGACGTGTAGTTCTTAGGCCTCTTTTTCTCAACTTCGGGTCATTCTAGGCCCAAGTTTGACCTGCCCCGAATGAACGTTATTTGGAAGAAGTTGAATTATGGGTTTAAAAATACAAAATAATTTTTTGATACCCATTTGAGAGATGCAAGTGTGTTCCCGAGCGCTCGTAATGTTGAGACATTATTTTGCCCATTTTGATCAAATTCATATCGTTTTAGGATTCTGGTTAGCCCTAAATGAAGGTGAATTTTGAAAAGAAAATTTTTTCATTTGCACATATGAAATAATATTTGGAAACCCATTTGAGAGCTATACACGTGGTCCTCATTGCGAGCGAATACGTGTACTTCTTTAGCCCCTTTTTCTCAACTTCGGGTCAATCTAGGCCCAAGTTTGACCAACCCCGAATGAAGGCTATTTGAAAGAAGTGGAATTATGGGTTTAAAAATACAAAATAACTTTTTGATACCCATTTGAGAGATGCAAGTGGATTCTCGACTGCTCGTAACGTTGAGGCATTCTTTTTCCCATTTCAATCAAATTCGTATCATTTTAGGATTCTGGTTAATCTTCAATGAAGGTGATTTATGAAAATAATTTTTTTTCATTTGCAAATATGAAATCATATTTGTAAACCCATTTGAGAGTTGTACACATGGTCCTAATTTCGAGCGGAGACGTTTAGTGCTTGGGCCCCTTTTTCTCAACTTTGGGTCATTCTAGGCCCAAGTTTGACCAGCCCCGAATGAAGGTTATTTAGTAAAAATGGAATTATGGGTTTAAAAATATAAAATAATTTGTTGATACCCACTTGAGAGATTCAAGTTGGTTCCGGAGTGCTCGTAACATTAAGGCATTCTTTGTCCCATCTCGATCAAATTCGTATCGTTTTAGGGTTGATTCTGGTTAACATAGAATGAAGGTGATTTTTGAAAAGACAAACTCTTCATTTCCAAAGATGAAATCATATTTGGATACCCATTTGAGAGTTGTATATGTGGTCCCGATTGCGGGAGAATACGTGTAGTTCTTGGGCTCCTTTTTCACAACTTCGGGTCATTCTAGGCCCAAGTTTAACCAGCCTCGAACGAAAGTTATTTCGAAGAACTAGAATTATGGGTTTAAAAATATGAAATAATTTTTTGATACCCATTTGAGAGATATAGGTGGGTTCCCGAGCTCTCACAACGTTGAGGCATTTTGTGGCCCATTTCGATCAAATTTGTATTGTTTTAGGGTTGATTCTGGTTAACCTCGAATGAAGGTAATTTTTGAAAAGAAAAATTCTTTATTTGCAAATATGAAATCATATTTGGATACCCATTTGAGAGTTGTACACGTGGTCTTGATTGCGAGCGAAGACGTGTAGTTATTGGGACCCTTTTTCTCAACTTCGAGTCATTATAAGCTCAAGTTTGACCAGCCTTGAATGAAGGCTATTTGGAAGAAGTGTAAATATGGGTTTAAAAATAGAAAATAATTTTTGGATACCCATTTGAGAGATGCAAGTGGGTTCTCGAGCGCTCGTAACGTTGAGGCATTATTTTTCCCATTTCAATTAAATTCGTATCGTTTTAGGGTCGATTTTGGTTAACCCTGAATGAAGGCGATTTTTGAAACGCAAAATTCTTCATTTGCAAATATGAAATCATATTTGGATACCCATTTGAGAGTTGTACACGTGGTGCTAATTGTGAGTGAATATGTGTAGTTCTTGGGACCCTTTTTCTCAACTTCGGGTCATTATAGGCCCAAGTTTGACGAGCCCCGAATGAAGGCTATTTAGAAAAAGTGGTGGTATGGGTTTAAAAATATAAAATAATTTTTTGATACCGATTTGAGAGATGCAAGTGGGTTCTCGAGTGCTCGTAACGTTGAGGCATTCTTTGGCCCTCTTCGATGAAATTCGTATCGTTTTAGGGTTGATTATGGTTAACCCCGAATGAAGGTGATTTTTGAAAAAACAAATGCTTCATTTCAAAATATGAAATCATATTAGGATACCCATTTGAGAGTTTTACACATGGTCCCAATTACAGGAGAAGATGTGTAGCTCTTGGGCCCCTTTTTCTCAACTTTGGGTCATTCTAGGCCCAAGTTTGACCAGCCTCGAACAAAGTCTATTTGGAAGAAATGGGATTATGGGTGTAAAAATATAAAATAATTTGTTGATAACCATTTGATAGATATAGGTGGGTTTCCGAGCTCTCGCAACGTTGAGGCATTCTTTGGCCCATTTCGATCAAATTTGTATTGTTTTAGGGTTGATTTTGGTTAACCCCGAATGAAGGATATTTTTGAAAAGCAAAATAATAAATTTTTAAATATGAAATCATATTTGGATACCCATTTGAGATTTGTACACGTGGTCTTGATTACGAGCGAAGACTTGTGGTTCTTGGTCCCCTTTTTCTCAACTTCAGGTCATTCTCGGCCCATGTTTGACCAGCCCTGAATGAAGGTTATTTATAAAAAGGGGAAATATGGGTTTAAAAATATAAAATAATTTTTTTATACCCATTTGAGAGATGCAAGTGGGTTCCTGAGCGCTCGTAATGTTGAGGAATTATTTGTCCCATTTCGATCAAATTCGTATCGTTTCAGTGTTGATTATGGTTAACCCTGAATGAAGGTGATTTTTGAAAAGACAAATTCTTCATTTCCAAATATGAAATCGTATTTGGATACCCATTTGAGAGTTGTACATGTGGTCCTGATTGAGGGAGAATATGTGTAATTCTTGGGCCCCTTTTTCTCAACTTCGGTTCATTCTAGGCCCAAGTTTGACCAGCCTCGAACAAAGGCTATTTGTAAGAAGCGAAATTATGGGTTTAAAAATATAAAATAATTTTTTCATACCCATTTGAGAAATATAGGTGGGTTCCCCATCTCTCTCAATGTTGAGGCATTCTTTGGCCCATTCCAATCAAATTCTTATCATTTTAGGGTTGATTCTGGTTAACTGTGAATGAAGGGGATTTTTGAAAAGAAAAATTCTTCATTTGAAAATATGAAATCATATTTGGATACCCATTTGAGAGTTTTACACGTGGTCTTGATTGTGAGTGTATACATGTAATTCTTGTTCCCCTTTTTCTCAACTTTGGGTCATTTTAGGCCAATGTTTGATGATCTAGATTTAGATCCAGGAGCTTGATGGGGCTCAGAAAGGCCTAAAAATCGATGTTCTTAGACTGATGTCAAAACAAACGTGTGCATAGGTCTCGTTGTTATGAACCCAACACAACTTCAATGGGCTCAAATAGACGTCGTATGCTCCTGATATCGCATTTTGTTCGAAAAGTCAAACAGATAAAAAGTCAATAGGTCAACAGTAAAAAATGTCTACGTTGATGTCAGCATGACATCATCATGCTGATGTGGAAGAGTAACACATGGCAGAGGTACAACTAATAAGTCGTATAGTTGATGTGGACCAACCAGAAGGTGACACATGGCACACTCGTATAGGTGTCTGTATGGTCAGTGGACACATGGTGGACAGGTGTGCTGATGTGGCGGTTGCTGACTGGAAAAAGGTATGGACATGTGGACCATATGGTAGATGAAAAGTGGAAAGGTATTGACAAAATTTTTCATCCCACGTGGCCCAATAGTGGGCTGCCACATGGCACTTGATTGCTGGTTCATTTTTTTTGTTGCAAATTTTTTTTGAGTTCATGAGTTTCAAACTCGTGATCTCCAATGGGAGGCTATGACTTGGGAATAGGTTGTATGCCAATGCGCTACCATGTGACTTGGTATTACAAATCCAAAAACTTATATTGAAAGTGCTGAAGAGTGTTAAATGGGAGTAGAAAAGGCTGGGGTTAGGCCCCAGGCCCCATTTTATTGTAATCCATGTAACCACAATACTAAAGGGAGTGGGTGCCATTCCGTTAAACCACTCGAGTGCGCAAGTGTAATACTGGTCCCCATATGACTCGAGGGTTAGAGCTAAAACCCAGGCGCGAGAATAGGGCGTAGTCCTATTGAATATAACCATATGACCATAAATAGTTGCGCGCTAGGCCTAAGGGGATTATCCCTATTATTATGGCACAAAGTGGGTTTTTGACCTTATCTTTATAGTTTTTATTTATTTTATTAACCAGTTTTGGTTATTTTTCCATATCTTGGTGGATATTGGGCCAAATTGAGTGCCACGAGAAGTGGGAAGTTGGGATTTTATCCCTCTACCTCATGGATATATAAACCAAACTATTGTGAGGTTTGAAACAAGTAAGAAATTGCAAAGAATCTTCAAGCAAGTCGAGGAAGAACTTGCCAAGGTCAAGTAGTCTTGAGCATTGCAGAGTAGCTAAGCTTTGGAGGCAGTTTTCGAGAGTTCTACTACTCCGTTTTTAGTATCGTCTGTTGCATCAAGTTTCTGAGACAAAGAAGAATATAGCTAGTCATTCAGAGACCTATATGATGTAATTTTAATGTAGATTGTAAGGAATTTACTATTGAATAGAGAAATTCTCCCTCACTGAAGACAAAGGCCTAGAGACGTAGGAAGATTTTACCGAACTCCTTTATTAACTTCTTGTGTCCAATTTGTTGATGGTTTGCTTCTTTGTGATATCTGATATTGCTCTTAATTATTTAAGTATTTGGCATTTTCATATTCACATGCACCGTCAGAAAAAGGTCTTGATAAAATTGAGGTCATAGTGTGTAATTGCTAAGCTTCGATTTCTGGATCAAGTGGTATCAGAGCAGGCTGACTTTTGCAGGAACTATGAATATGGGAAAAATCTTGAAGAGAGATAGACTCCAGGAGCTCAAGGAGATCAACCAAACAATTCAACGAGAGAATGTTGAATTGCGAAGATTGGTGCAAATTCTCAAGGAAGACAGGGAAAGAATGTGAACGTTGATGTTGACAACGGAAGCAAGGCCAGTTGGAGGAAGTCCAACAACTAGAAGCCCAAGCCCTATCAAGGATGATAGAACTCATCCATTTCGGAGGCAAGCTGATGAGGAGAATTCATATGCTACTCCGATTGAGGGGAAATCGGTAGGAGAGGCCATTGGCACATTCTCTTGACCAGAAGAAAGCATCCAATATACTTCAACATCTCCTATAGTTGATCAGGAGGTGGAATCCGACCATCTAGATATTGCAGAATTTGAGAAACATACCAAAGGAGTCGGTATGAGAATTCTATTCAAGTTCGGATACCGAAAGGGACAAGGCTTTGGAAAATATGGCCAAGGCAGAGCCAAGATGATTGAAGTGCGCGAGCATCTACTCCAGGTAGGATTGGGATATGCTGGTGAGTCTTCTAAGAATGACAGTCCAGTGATTCATTGCACACACTGTCAGAAGTTCGGACATGATGCTGACCACTGTTGGGAGAAACATCCATAATTGACACCGAAATGGTTTTGGACTCGGCAAGACAAATAGACAACTCGATCCAATAGCGACACAAACAATGAGTCGTGAAAGAAAGGTAAAAAGGTTGAAAGGTATAAATCCCCTTCGCCCACCTTTACTGATGAGCATGCTAGAGTCATGGATCTTATTAGAAAAATGATTCCATGCACGTTTTGTAGCAGCAATAACCATTGTGTTGCAGACTGTTGGAAACAAAAAATATATGGAAGAAATATCATGGCGACAAGAAGTACGCCAAGATGAGATGATGCGACACTGTAGGTCAAAAATAATCTGCGAGTAAAGTCAGCACAACCAAGGTGGGATTCAAAGAAATACAAGGGGGATTCGACTCAGTCAAGGATTGATTCAATCAAGTTTCTTTGATCAAGAAACAATTGCTCACATTATCAAAAGAGCGGACATTCTGAAGCATTGTGAAGATAGTTGTTGGAAGCTGGATCTAGAGTTGCGACACTCAACAAAGCCTGAAGGGCCTGAGTAGAAGACGGATGCTGCAAAGGAACAAAAGGACATTGGCCAGGAGCAGGATGCTGCAAAAGGATAACAAGTGGATGTTGTAGAGAAGTAGAGGAATTACCGTGACACTCCATTGGCAAGAGATGGGTCGTTCGACTGCAACTGGGCAGATTTTATGCCCTATATGTAAATTGAGTCAGTGTCATTGCCATTGATGTAATAAAAGTGATTTGATTTATGGAATCACTTATTGAGTCTAGTTAATGTTAAGTATAGGATGTTTTTCATTAGTCAAATGATGTAAGGATATAGGCAATTGATGTAATAAACCTTTTGGGGAACAAAAGGTCTTTAGTGGGAAGGCGTGATCCAGATTTGAATCCAGGAGCTTGATGGGGGCTCAAAAAGGCCTAAAAATCAATGTTCTAAGAATGACGTTAAAATGAACGTGTGTGTAGGCCACATCGATATGAACTCAACACAACTTTAACAGGCTCAAATAGACGTCCTATGCTCTTGATATCGCATTCTGTTCAAAACATCAACAAACAAAAAGTCAACAATGAAAAAAGTCAACGCTGACATCATCATGCTGACGTGGCAGAGTGACACATGGATGAGGTACAACTGACAGGTCGTACATTTTATGTGGACCAACCAAGTGGTGACACATGTCACTACTGAAAGGGTGACACATGGTACGCTCGTACAGGTGGCCGGTATGGTCAGTGGACACATGGAAGATAGGTGTGCTGATGTGGTGGTTGCTGACTAGACAAAGGAACAGACACATGGACCATCTAGCAGATGAAAAGTGGCAAGGTATTGGAAAATTTTGTCATGCCACGTGGCCTAGACGTGGGCTACCACATGGCACCTGATTACTAGTTCATTTGTTTTGTTGCAAAAAATTATTGAGTTCCCGAGTTTCGAACTCGTGACCTCCAATGGGAGGCTATGACTTGGGAATAAGTTGTATGCCAATGCACTACCATGTGACTTGCTATTACAAATCCGTAGACTTATATTTAAAGTGTTGAAGAGTGTTAAATGGGAGCGGAAAGGGTCGGGGTTAGGCCCTAGGGTTTATTGTAATCCATGTAACCAAAGTACTAAAGGGTGTGGGTTCCATTTCATTAAACCACCTGAGCGCGCAAGTGTAGCACCGGTCCCCATATGACTCAGAGGTTAGAGATAAAAGACAGGTGTGAGAATAGGGCACAGACCTATTGAATATAACCATATGACCATAAATAGGGGGCATGCTAGGCCTAAGGGACTTATCCCTATTATTATGGCATAAAGTGGGTTTTTGACCTTATCTTTATGGTTTTTATTGATTTTATTAACCAATTTTTGTTATTTTTCCATATCTTGGTGTATATTGGGCCAAATTAAGTGCCACGAGAAATGGGAAGTTGGGATTTGATCCCTCTACCTCATGGCTATACAAACCAAGCCAATGTGAGCTTTGAAATAATTAATAAGCAATAAAGAATCTTGAAGCAAGTCGAGGAAGAACTTGGCAAGGTCAAGTAGTCTTGAGCAGTGCAAAGTAGCTGAGCTTTGGAGGCAGTTTCCGGGAGTTCTACTACTCCATTTCCAGTGGCTTCTGTTACATTAGGTTTTTGAGACACACAAGAATATATATAGTCAGCCATATCCCTATATTATGTAAGTTTAATGTAGATTGTAAAGCATTGAATATTGAATAGAGAAAGCCTCCCTCACTGAAGACAAAGGCCCGGAGACGTAGGCGGATTTTGCTGAAATCTGTTATCAACTTCTTGTGTCAAATTTGTTGATGGTTTGCTTCTTTGTGATATCTGATATTTCTCTTAATTATTTAAGTTTTTTTCATTTTCATATTCACATGCACCGTCAGAAAAAGGTCTCAATAAAATTGAGGTCATAGTGTGTAATTGCTAAGCTTTGATTTCTGGATCATTTAACCAGCCTTGAATGAAGGTTATTTGGAAGAAGTGGAATTATGGGTTTAAAAATAAAAAATAATTTTTTTATACCCTTTTGAGAGATGCAAGTGGGTTCCCGAGCGCTCGTAACGTTGAGGCATTCTTTGGCCCATTTCGATCAAATTTGTATCATTTTAGGGTTGATTTTGTTTAACCTGAAATGAAGGTGATTTTTGAAAAGAAAAATTATTCATTTGCAAATATGAAATCATATTTTGATACCCATTTGAAAGTTGTACATGTGGTCTTGATTGCAAGAGAAGAGGTGGAATTATAGGTTTAAAAATTCAAAATAAATTTTTGATACCCATTTGAGAGATGCAAATGGGTTCGTGAGCACTCGTAACATTGAGGCATTTGTTTTCCCATTTCAATCAAATTCGTATCATTTTAGGGTCAATTCTGGTTAACCGCGAATGAAGGTGATTTTTGAAAAGAAAAATTCTTCATTTGCAAATAGAAATCATATTTGGATACCCATTTGAGAGTTGTACACGTGGTCCTAATTGCGAACGAAGACGTGTAGTTCTTGGGCCCCTTTTTCTCAACTTCGGGTCATTCTGTGCCCAAGTTTGGCCAGCCCCGAATGAAGGCTATTTAGAAGAAGTGGAATTATAGGTTTAAAAATATAAAATAATTTTTTGATACACATTTGAGAGATGCAAGTGGGTTCCCGAGCGCTCGTAACGTTGAGACATTCTTTCTCCCTTTTCGATAAAATTCGTATCGTTTTAGGGTTGATTCTGGTTAACCCCGAATGAAGGTGATTTTTGAAAAGACAAATTCTTCATTTCCAAAGATGAAATAATATTTGGATACCCATTTGAGAGTTGTACACATGGTCCCGAATGCGGTAGAAGACGTGTAGTTCTTGGGCCCCTTTTTCTCAACTTTGGGTCATTCTAGGCCCAAGTTTGACCAGCCTCGAACAAAGGCTATTGGGAGGAAGTGAAATTATGGGTTTCAAAATATAAAATAATTTCTTCATACCCATATGAGAGATATAGGTGGTTTCTTGAACTCTCGCAACGTTGAGGCATTATTTTTCCCATTTCGATCAACTTCGTTTCGTTTTAGGGTTGATTATGGTTAACCCCGAATGAAGGTGATTTTTAAAAAGAAAAAATCTTCATTTGCAAATATGAAATCATATTTGGATACCCATTTGATAGTTGTACATGTGGTCCTAATTATAAGCGAAGACGTGTAGTTCTTGGGCCCATTTTTCTCAACTTCGGGTCATTCTAGGCCCAAGTTTGACCAACCCCGAATGAAAGCTATTTGGAAGAAGTGGAATTATGGATTTAAAAATACAAAATAATTTTTTGATACCCATTTGAGATATGCAGGTGGGTTCCTGAGCACTCGTAACGTTGAGGCATTATTTGGCCCATTTTGATTAAATTCGTATCATTTTAGGGTGGATTCTGGTTAACCCCGAATGAAGGTGATTTTTGAAAAGCAAAATATTCATTTGCAAATATGAAATCATATTTGGATACCCATTTGAGAGTTGTATACGTGGTATTGATTTCAAGCAAATACGTGTAGTTCTTGGGCCCCTTTTTCTCAAATTCGGGTCATTCTAGGCCCAAGTTTGACTAGCCCCGAATGAAGGCTATTTGGAAGAAGTGGAATTATGGGTTTAAAAATACAAAATAATTTTTTGATACCCATTTGAGAGATACAAGTTGGTTCCTGAGCGCTCGTAACGTTGAGTCATTCTTTTTCCCATTTCGATCAAATCCGTATCGTTTTAGGGTTGATTCTGGTTAACCTCGAATGAAGGTGATTTCTGAAAAGAAAAATTCTTCATTTGAAAATATGAAATCATATTAGGATACCCATTTGATATTTGTACACGTGGTCTTGATTGTGAGCGAAGACGTGTATTTCTTGGGCCCCTTTTCTCAACCTCAGATCATTCTAGGCCCAAGTTTGACCAGCCTTGAACGAAGGCTATTTGGAAGAAGTGGAATTATGGGTTTAAAAATACAAAATAATTTTTTTAAACCAATTTGAGAGATGGAAGTGGGTTCCCGAGAACTCGTAATGTTGAGGCATTCTTTTTCACATTTTGATCAAATTTGTATCATTTAAGGGTCGATTCTGGTTAACCCCAAATGAAGGTGATTTTTGAAAATAAAAATCCTTCATTTACAAATATGAAATCATATCTGGATACCCATTTGAGAGTTGTACATATGCTCCTAATTGTGAGTGAAGATGTGTAGTTCTTGGGACCCTTTTTGTCTTTTTTGGGTCATTCTAGTCCCAAGTTTGAGTAGCCCTGAATGAAGGCTATTTATAAAAAGTGGAATTATAGGTTTAAAAATATAAAATAATTTTTTGATACCCATTTGAGAGATGTAAGTGGGTTCCCGAGAACCCGTAACGTCGAGTCATTATTTTGACTATTTAGATCAAATTCGTATCATTTTAGGGTTGATTCTGGTTAACCCCAAATGAAGGTGATTTTTGAAAAGATAAATTCTTCATTTCCAAATATGAAATCATATTTGGATACCCATTTGATATTTGTACAATAGTGGATAGGATTGAAGGATTTACAATAGTGACACAAATAGGATTGAGGAAGTCCCTAAAAAATCCTCGGAGACAAGCCCGGAGACGAGCGGAAAAGAGGTAGAAAAAATGGCCAAAATCAAAATCTTTGTCCCATTCAATGAGCTTATTAGAAAGGGAGAGTATTATGAACAAATCATTAAAATTTTGAAAGTGGGACGAACCCCCAATACTCTAAACATTCCAGACGACCACCCCGCCATCTTGTTTGGTCCGTGCGTCGAAGAGGCAAGCGATGATGAAGATGTCCCCCCTTTCTATGTCAGTCTGAAGATCCATGATCTGAACTTGCATAATGCCATGCTTGATTCTGGCACATCACACAATCTCATGCTGAAGGTCGGCATGGACGAGCTGGGTTTAGAGGTCACAAGACCATACAAGGACCTTTTCTCCTTCGATTTGAGGAAAGTTAAATGTTTGGGTCTTATGAAAGACCTAGTCGTATCGTTGGCTCAAATCCCCGCCAAGAACATGGTCATGTACATAGTTGTCGTAGACATACCTCTGAAGTTCAACATGTTTTTCTCAATATCATGGGCTGCGAAGTTGAAGGGATTTTGAAGATCGACACCCCGCGCAGTAAAAAGGAGGTACAATATTTCCTGGGTAAGGTGAAATTTTTGAGGAGATTTATCCCAAACTTGGTGGAAATCATAAAGCATATAACTTGTATGCTCAGGAAAGGAAATGAGATTAAGAAGAACCCAGAGGCTAAGACATCCTTTGAATATATCAAAGTGGCTCTGACTAAAGCCTCGGTGTTACCTAGCCTAGACTTTACGAAGGAATTCCTCCTTTTTTCATTCACCTCATAACACACTATTGTCGGAGTACTGTTGCAGAAGGAAGAACATGATTTCAAGAAACCCATAGCCTAATTTAGCCGAACGTTGCATGACACTTTCCTAAAGTATGACATCATGGAAAAATAGGTGTATGACTTAGTAAAATATTTGAAGGAATTCAGGACATACATATTGCACTCCCATGTCATCGCCTATGTACCCGACAGTTTAGTAAAGGACATCCTAACTCATCTTGATCCAGAAGTAAGGAGAAGAAAGCGGATAGAAGCTATGATAGAATACGACCTTGAGATCAAGTCAACAAAGCTGGTCAAGGGTTAGGGCCTCGCGAAGTTGATGGTGCAATCGCACTGCGACGCTATAGGTATGAACTTCATTGTCAAACTTTCAGAGTGCCCTCAAGAAGAAAAAGCTGTGCAGATGACTCAACGTTTCATTGATTCATCATGGTATGCATATATCTTGTATGTATTGGAGAATCTATAGGCCCCTCCAGGCGTGAGTAAGAATAAGGCAAGATTCCTCAAGCTTAAAGAGGTTAATTTCTGTGTTTTGGACAATTCACTGTATTGGAAAGAACCTGGAGGAATATTGTTAAGCTATTTGTTGGAAGACAAGGCGAAACATGCCATACAAGAGTTTCATAGAGGAGATTGCAGAGGGCACCACTATTGGAAGACCACCGCGCACAAGATCTTGAGGGCGGTTTATTACTGGCCGACAATTTTCACTGACATATATAAAGAGGTCTCCAGCTACCATGAGTGCTAGATTTTCAATGGGAGAAGAAAGCTACAACCCTGTCATTAAATCCAATCTCAGTTGATATGCCTTTCATGCAGTGGGGCCTGGATTTCATAGAAGAGATAAACCCACCATCCTCCATGCAGCATAAATGGATTGTCATGGCCACTGATTATTTCATGAATTGGATTGAGTCAGTCCCCACAAAGAAATCCATCGACGTGGTCATCATACAGTTCCTAGAGACGAACATCTTGTCAAGGTTCGAGTGTCATGTTAAGATCATAATAGATAATGCGACGACATTCAAGTCAAAAGGATGGAGAAGTTATGTTGGGATTATAACATAACCTTGGGGCATTCCACGACATATTATCCACAAGGAAATGGGTTAGCGAAATCCTCGAATAAGAGCCTGAATAGGATCATCAAAAGACTCTTGCAAGACAACAAGAGAGCTTGGCATAAGAAGGTCATCTACGCTCTGTTAGAATATTGGATTACCACAAAAAAATTCCATATAAATGTCACCTTTTCATATCATTTATGGAACAAACATGATCTTCCCTACTGCGCCGGGACCACCTATCAGGAAATTGTTGCAAGAGTAGGAGGCCGAGCCAAATGACGCACAGAGGAGGATAAACCAGCAGATTCACACGCAGCAGGCGAGGGAGCAGGTATATAATCGATCTCAACTCCATTAGGAGAGGATAAAGAAATATTTCGACAAATATTCCAATTAGGAATATATTCAGGTGGGATATCTGGTACTGAGATGAGACGTGAGAAATGAATATAAAGGAAAGCATGGAAAGTTTGATCACCTTTGGACAGGGCCATACAAAATTGGCACGTATTGCAGAGACAATTCTTATTTCCTGAAAGGACTGGATGGAGAGTGTCTTGGTAGGGGGCCTGTAAACAACAGGTTCTTGAAATGTTACCTGATGAAGTAAAATCTATTTAAGTCATTTGTCATTGTAAATATTCATTTATTTTGCATCGAGTCAGTAGGTCAGCATAAATTTGAAGCCCGAAGTGAAGGCCCTAATTTTATGCTGAAGTCTTAGAAGTTGTGTCAATGAGTCTAGTTTGTTTTCCATCCGTCATTCATGTTACTTAGTGTATATATTTCGAATAAATCCCAATGGTTAGGCACTCGGTCTACTATAATTTTCTACCTCATAGGGAGGACAACAACCCCGTTGGAGCCAACTGTTAGCGCCTCCATTTTTCTTTCCATTTAGAGTCAGTTTTGAGTCATGTAATGATCCATGCACCCAAACATGTGAATTCAGGTACATAGCACTGTGAGGTTAAAGTAATTAAATGGTCGGTTGGCCCTTGGAAATGGGAAAGGGTTTTAGAGTCGAAAACTGTATACGTGGTATGGGCATGTCTTTTCCCAAAAGGTCGAAACCCGTTAGGAAACTAGTTTTATATGTACCTCAGTCGAGTCAAGTGGTTAATAAAGGTCACATCGGCAAGTGCAACAATTATTATCAGTTCATCATGAAGGTCGAGGGAATGAAAAATCATGGCGTTCATATTATACATGCCCAACAAACCATATCACCAACATTCCACACGCAGAGATTTTCCATGAACGACCTGAAATTCGATTTGAAACATCTCGTTGCCATAAATTCATTGGTTCCCAACATGTTTTCCTCTCTCGTCCAATTTGTTATAAATCTCAAATGCTCGGCGTGCCCTCCAGTCATAGAACCAGGACTAAGATCTTTTCACAGTTCCCCCTTTCCAATCCATTTGGTTCAGAACCGCTCCCTAGTGCTTTTTATTTGAAACGCTGCGCATAGAGTGTATCTGTGTGGCTCTTGCCAGTGCACAAAAAGATAAAGTTTAATGGGAAACATTTTCTTCACGACAGTTTTGGAGTGATATGTGTCCTTTAAAGAATCTTACCATTTTGATAATGGTTACAAGAATCTGAGTTTTTGACCGAAATTTAATGCAAAGTTCCTATGATTTGATGAAAAGATTCTAGTTGTGATAGTCGGATGTATTATGTCTCTTTCTTTGCGTATGTGTTTCCTGTTACCCTTTATTTCATATCTTATATTGTTTATTTCAGAATGAATTTTTGAACCTGTGGATTTGTTGTACCGCACCCCTTTTTCGTGCCACTTAGACAAAACATTTTCCTCTCAAGCTAAATCTGAATTCATCCATAGCGGCACTCTTGAGTTACTTCCTATATTTTTCTCCCACCACTCTTTACAGTTTACACTGAAGGTTGTTTCTCGCCTAGCCTTCTCCTCTCAAATCAAGTCACTGAGTCATTTTTTCCATCTCTTCCTCGAATTGACCCCATAACCCGAGTTTTACTTTCTACGCCAATATAACCAAAAACCATTTTACCATAAGTGTTAGGTCTAGCCATTGTTTTCAAATCCATATCCAGCGCGGAGACCGCACCATCTCTGAGAGGTCCCTCTCCAGATCCAAAAGGCTAGTTTAGGGTCTCAAAGTTGGTTGAAAAAGTTACCTTTGTCGTATGTTTGTCAGCCGAATAGATTTACGGAGTGCTAATAGAGTTCACATCCCAAATGCAATCCATTGCATGCATAGTTGGTGCTGATAATTTAGGAAGATACTGAATAATATACACCATTGATTGATATAACATATATCCCTCCACCATAGAACCCTCAGGACGTGCTCTTTGTCTAACCAATGCCTTCAATGATTTCAAGTGCCTCTCCACCATCCACATTGACCTTGTGTGAACAAGTCCAAAAATTTCAATCTCCTCAACTTGGTGTATGAGGTAGTGTTCTTGTGCATTGAAAAATGTTGGAGGTATATAATTTTTCATTTCACACATTAGACGAGGAATTTCTCTCTTCCAATACTTTATATCATCTTCATGGATTTATTTTAATGACAACCATCTACAAGATATCATGATACAATAAAATAACATGTTTCAGCATAACATAATATAATATATTACATTACAAGTAAAGCACGTGTCATTAAGTACAACAATAATTTGAAAGAACATTTTGCATATAAATCAGAACTACTTAYCTCATGTATTTTCCAAGATCATATATAATTTGTTTGGYGTTGTTGTCAAAGTCGTCTGGGAGAGATAGTGGTAGAACATACTGTAACAAAAAAATGAATTGTTATTTGTTACGACCAAAGTAGACAAGAAAAAAAAATAAAAATAAAAGATGCATAAGAATAATATATATAAATATGTATACCAAAATTATTACCTTAATGAAGGTATGCCAATCATGTGTTTTTACCCCACCAAATTCACCTTTCTTCGTTAAGATATTATTTACGTTTGAAGCAAAACCCGTGGGAAATTTAATTCTTTGAATCACCCCTTTTACATCATTTCTTTGTTGCTCTGTTAATAACCATGGAATGTTATTTCAGTCTAGTACTCCATATGATCTATTTTAATATTGGATCACACTTCACATTGCATGATTGGCTTCCTGAATGTCAGTACAAATTTTGACAAATTTTTCTTTGTCCCTCCTACCATCTATGATTCGCCATAATGTTTCAGTCACATTCTTCCCTATATGCATTGTATCAAACAAATGAGCTATTTTTAGCTCCTCATAGTAGGGAAACCTCATGAATTGAGTGGGATAACATTTCACTCCTCGTGGAAGCCCATTATTAATACCTTCATGATGATTGCAGCCTTCATGAAGCATAAAAGAAATCAAAAAAATAATTATCAAATACAGTAAAATAAATTCAATGATTAAAATAAACATTCAAAACATTACATGATCTACGATACATTATGAAATTGAGTACCTTGATGATTTCTATTATATTCCAACCTCCATAGGTGAGGTGTCATTCTTCGTGGTTTTAAACCAGTCTCTTCTTTCCCATTGAAAAGATGTTTTTCAGTAGTACGATACCGGTGGTTATTAGGAAGAAGGTGCATATACTCATCAAACACCATCTTTCCTAAACTTTTTGAATGACGATACTTCATCTTAGGGCCAAAAACTGGACATCCAAATTTACCCTTTGTTTGAATACCTGCAACAAATGGATTAATGTCAATTATACAATGAGATTGTTTAAAAATTAAACATTCACCATGATAACATTAAAAAATTATATTGTATTAAAGAGAAATATTAGAATTCTACGTACCACAAAAATGTGTTAGTCTAGGGGCATCATGAATTGTCCATAAAACTATTCCACAGAATGTAAATTTCTTCTCCCCGATTGGTTTACATATGTCATACATTGTGATGCTAGCCCATAACTTTAGTATCTCGTCGATAAGAGGCTCGATATATACATTCATATATTTAACCTGGTACTTACCTAGTCATTTTAAATTACACATAACTACAATAGGAATGATATCATGTAATATATATAAGTAAATAAATAAACAAAATATATTATGAAAAAATTGAAACAAATGAAAATGTTACATTCAAAAAATTAATGTAAAAAAATACCTGGAACAATCATTATCAAGATTATGTGCTCCCTCTTTGTTGACATCCAAGGAGGAATGTTATTGTTGATAAAAAAAAATAGGCCACACTGAGTAAATAGACCTAAGCTCTTTGAATGGATTAACATCGTCATCTGCCAATGAAAGCCTAACATTACGAGGTTCATCTTTGAAATTTGCCCATTTTCCCTCAATTTCCCTAAATTGAGAACCATTGGCAGGCATTCGAAGAATGCCATCTTCACTTCTATTACGTGCATGGTAATCCATAAATTGTGCTATGCTTTCACACCTGAACAATCGCTGCAAACATGGAATTATGGGAATATGATGAAGAACCTTTTGAGGCACCCTTTTTGTTACTTGATTGGTTCGATATCTATTGATAAAACACTGCAGACATTCTATTTTCAAATCATGTTGTTTATAATATATAATATGGTCATTAGGACATGCATCTATAGTTTGATAATCCATTCCAATGTCTTTCATAATGGCATGCAAACCTTGATATGTGTGAGGTAAAATATTTGACTATGGTAACAAAAATTCACATAACAATCTACAACATAACAAATAACTAGTTAATGTAAGAATATTAATTGTAAAAATTGCATTCTTATTTTACACATTAATTAACACTAAAAACAAATAGCAAAAAAATCAACATTTATGTATAATTTGAGATGAAACATATTACATACCTTAGGATCCATGTCATACAAGTGTTCGACAAATTATTCATAACCTTTAAGTTCACTAGCAGCAATGTAGCAGAGAGAAGATTTGCTCTTGATCCTTCATAAATTCATTTATTTGCCTTTTCTAATAGAGGTTCATCATAAATACCAGCATTGTCCCCATCCTCATCTGGCTGCGAAAACAAATCTTGGATCATTTGATTTGTCCCATCATATTCTTCCATGGGATCATTAACTTGATGTGTCCCATCATATTCTTCCATGAGACCCTCATTTTCTTGGTCGTGATGTTCCTCAGCTTGTACAACATCATTTCTACTAATACTTGGTGAAATATTCTATGGAAAGTTAGAGGGAAAATCTAACTTTATAATAGAAACAATCATGCAAAATTAGTGTATACTATAACAAACATTCAAACAATATATATACATATATATATATATATATATAATTTTATATAAAATTGACAAAATAAAAAAAGATAATGAATATACAACTAATTACCATAATAAAAAAAGACAATGAATATATAATAAAAAAAGACGATATTCATTCGATCCGCCATCAATGTACCCATATTTCCTACAATGTTTTGTAGTTGTTGCTATTAAAATTCTTACGGGACGTACGAGGCAACATTTTTTGCAAGCGCAATAACATCTATCATCACCCTTTTCACCCGCTTTACTTTTTTCTCCACCTCTAAATATATTCTATGACAATCTTCTGCACAAAAATACCCTTTAGAAACCATAGTTGTTATAACAATATTGTAGCAACATATTTAAATCGTCAAATATTTATAGGTCAATTTAGGTCGTTGGCGTCACAATGGCGAAGAACGTGACCTAAAGATTTCTTTTTTTTACCTATTTATTTGTTATATTTAGGTCACTTTGTCGAAGACGGGAATGGTTATAATGATGTATTCGTCACGCTTGCGACTATAACGGTCAAAATTTAGCGTCGCTCTTGCGACGAAAACACAAGTTTGTCGAAATTGAGACAATAGTCCACCATATTGACGATTGTTGCAAAATCAATGATAGTTTGTGTCCATCGATAGAGCAACGAATACGGGTTGGATTTAGATCAAAATTGAAAAATTGAACTTTTTCTCTTGAATTTTGCAACGAAAGAGTACTTTCGTCGCAAGTAGTCGTTGTAATGTTTCCAATATGTAGTAGTTCTCTAACTACCATTCTTGGGCTGACCCAGGTTCAGATCTACTATTGTTTCCAACAAAACACCCTAAAGCTATCGACCCTCGTGGTAAACCAGAAGACAACACAGTGCAAAGAATGCACTACATAGTCTCACCCGAGATAGTTCTTATGGGTGGTTTCAATGCTCAGGTGCTTGCAGCCTGGGAATGAGTGGGGATCTAGGATTACACTTTGTGATCTTCATTTTTCTACTCTAACATTCAACTTATATTGAATATTCTATCATTCTTATTCATGCATTAAAATAACCGATCTAACTAAGTCATTCATGCATTTATCTAATATATAATCAATGAGAGTAAAGGAAATACACAATATTCAATCACATAACACATGACCTATCGTGGTTCACCCCCCCTTGGGATACATCCACAAAGATTTGTCTTCTCTGCTCTTTTATTATGGTGTTTCCAAAGCTACAGTGGCACGCGCATTACAAATCTACATCAAATGGGTCGAGATATACAATGAGGCGGACTAGATCACACTAGGTTCCCCAACTTGTGATCTAACCTTCAATATCTACTTATTTCCTCTCTTGATATCAACAAATTACAAAAGGAGACCAGATTTTACATACATTCTGACCCATAACCAAAAACCCGAACCAAACCCTTCATAATATTCGAACCCTGACCTAGACCTCCTAGGTAACTATTTATACATGTTTTCGGCTTACCATCCATTACATCCTCTTACCAAAACCCTAACCCTAGCATGTTTAGGTATTATTTCATGTGTGCCTCACATGATTTCCTCCTCTGCATGTGCATTTACCTTGCACATGTTTCTTTTCCTGCCAGTTGTATTTTCCTTTTTTGCACTTTATTCTCCAAAATTAGTCTTTACCCCAAAATGGGCCTGTGCCCAATAGGCCCCCAACACTAACATGTGTAACTTCTCGAGCCACCTAGGTACTGCACACTCCCTTGACAACCTCTGCTATACTATGGAACTTTTCTGCAAGTTCCCTTCCTCGTGTTTGTACCTGCACGAACTTTTCCATGAGCATTTCTACTTCTTTCACTATGATCTTCTCCTGTATCAATGTTGTGCACTCTTCCTGTTCTTTCACCATGTTACCCTTTTCCTCTTCCAATTGCATGATCATCTGCGTTGTTTGGTCTTGAAGAGGTTCCATATGCATCTTTCTTTCCTGATGCTGCACCTGTGTTGCTATCAATTCTGGTTACAACTTCTTCATATCCTATGTTCCCTTGAGGCGTTCGGTGATAGTCATTATTTTATACCTTTGTTTGAGGTCCTGTATGGATTTTATTATCTTTCCTTATTCTTGATCCCAATGTTGGACATGTTCAACTTCCTCTAGTGTTTTCCATAGCTGTGTTTCCCTATCGAAAAAATCCACAACTGCGCTGACTTGTCATTCTATTTCATCCATTGTTCCTGTAGCTTCTTGCCTCCTTTGTTCTTTCACCTCCGGGGGGGTCGTAGGAGTGATTTTTTCCTTAAGGTTTTCAATCTCCTACAAATATTGATCAATTGTTTGCACAATGTGATCAATCTTTTGCATTGTGTTGGGATCTGCTATTTTCACGCTATTGGGATTCTATCATAGGCTGCAGTCACTCCCTTCTCGATCCTATCCACGTGCTCTTTCTGTTCTTATTTATCTATAGTCAGTTGGTCGCATGTTATTTGGAGCATTTTTGCGACTCTTCTGCCTACCTCCAAACTAGTATCATATGTTCAAGCCCTCAACTGCACTTCCTTCATGAGACTCACTTGTAGCCTGTAGAGATATTTCGTAGGTATCTGCGCTAGTATTATCTCCATCTCTTTGACCTCCTGCAATGGTGTCTACGTCATTGTAGGATCCAACCTGATAATTTCACACGTGATGGTAAATGTGCCGCTACTATGAGTGGAAAATTGCATCGTCTCTTCATGTTTCTTCTGTGAAAGTGGCCTTGGTACTTCCTTATACTAGTGCACGGTAGCCTAAGACTCTGCATAGCCTCGTAGTTGTTGGATGTTGTCATGGAATTCTATCAGTTTATCCATGATATGATCTCGTTGTGCCTCTGCATTTTTGACTACTTTCTCACTCCTGTCTTGGATCTTGTACACGACGAGATCTACATCATCCCAAGTGAGGGTGATGTCTGGGTCCTCTATGTCATATTTATTTTTACCGCATGCATCAGTTCAATGCACATTCCCCTTTTTGGACTATGAGGATTGTGCCCCACTGGTTGTGCCTGGGCCTTATTCCTACTGACCTTGTGTTGGATTCTTTGTCGCAGCCTTTGGTTGGCTTCTTGTTCATGATGTTGTGGGATTTTTCCTTGGTTTCTTCAGGATTGTGCTCCCACTTGGCAATGTTCGCGTTGTTGTTGTTTGAGTAGAACCAGTCGAACTCTCTGTTCATGGTGATGAGCGTAGCTTAATTGTGTATTTAGGTTTAGCAGAATATGTCATACCTGTCTTAGTGGTGGGTTTGGTTATGGGTTGTTTCCACTACGCAAGACAATCTTTGATGATCCACTCCACCTCCTCCTTGGTCACACAATACTGCATCTTCAACCATGATTTCTTTGGATCCCTCGCAGATTGGATCCATGTATGGTGTAGGGATGCCTTGAACTTCGCAATCCCCTCGATTTATTGTGCAACCTCCCTCGGGATGCGCCATGTGTTAGAATTATGTTGCTAAATTTCCTCTAGCAGCATTGCTTTGTTGTCCTTCTCCTGTCAGAGGGACTAGTACCTGGATGTGTAGCACTTCCATATCCTAGTGATGAAGGCGGCTTACTTGGGATCCTACCACCTTGAGAGAGCGACCAATATCATCAGCCAGGAGTAATGTAACTCATTTCCATTATCCTATGTGTCATGACAGTCTAGTAAAAATTGGTTCAACAAATATTGTGCCTAGATGAACATCAGTCCTTTTGCCCATTGTGCTGCTCCTACGATTACACCCGCAGGGGCTTCCTCTCGGCGACACTTCCTTACTATATTGCATGATAGGAAATTGTTGGCGAACCTAATCACGTCATCATTGATTTCTTTGATAACTAGGCCTATGCTCCCTCGCGTCATGTCAAACTGTGCCTTCACCTTCTCTTTCAGTTCCTTCTCGCGGCATGTCAACTGTGGGAAATCCTATAACTTTGGAAATAATTTCCACGTCTATATATATGGGCCTGTCCATCCATAGGATGCTCCCATGGACCTAGGACACTAATTGTTTGATGCATAGGCCGACATTGTTTCCTCTCCCAAAGTGTGGAATATCCAGCAAATTCATGATGTCGTAGTTGTATAGCCCCGTAATACACTCCGCGGGACCTAATACTTGCCTTCCTAGAGGCCCAATCTCCCCTATGTTGATCAAATATCATTCCTCGTCCAGCTCCAAGAACTTCTTTGTGTCGCACACGTCATGGTCCGCGTAGCGCAACTTAGTAACCTTCCCCAACATATCCTCAACAGTGGGGACTGTGTCTAGGATGAAGGGTAGGGAAATATATAGTCTCTTGAGGATCTTTCTCTTCTTCCCCACTATGGATGTGCCCGCCTCGACGACTTCTACACCCTCCTCGTCCCTCGATGATTCTGGTCGGTCTATTATGTCCTCGACCTGGACTTCTTCTCGTGACTGGGACGATCTTGGTTCCTCTATTTCCATTGGTCTTATCAACTCCTCTAGGTTAGGATTTGAAACCTGATTCCCAACTCTGTATCTCTGCCCTATGTAAATGAAAATTTACTTAAGATGGTGAGTTATTTGAAATCATTTTTTATGCACCTTCCATGGTATAGTGCGCACATGTACCAGGCACTAAAATTATGAAGTGTGCACATTCAAGGATATTGTACACAACAAACTTAAGTACATGTATATGTTGTGTTTTATAGGCTAGTGAGACAGTTATTATAATCTTGGAGGCTTATGTGTGGAATTAGTCCAGAGCGCCTAGATGCTAAATGCCAGTGAAACTATTTTTGTATATTTATTATCATTAATATAATACATCGTCACGTGTAGACCGACCATGATAAAAGAGTATGGGGGACTAAAATCCACTAGTTAGGGAAAGGGGAGGGATAAAATTAAGGAGAAGGGGATAAGCTAGGGAGCTTAAGAAAAAAAGAAATATTATATTAATATTACTTAAAGTATAAAGTATGGATAATTATTTTATCCTAAGTTCTAAGGTTGGGGACAAGTGGGAAACAGTGGTTCTCAACATGACAAGTGTCAAGTTGGGAACATGCATATATATAGCTTGGATTAGTTCATTTTCCAGGGGGATTCGATGATCATTCACTCACTCATTCAACTATCCTTCGTACATTCTTGTACCTGTATATGTACCTGTACATGTACCCATATCCGTACCCATACCTGTATTTGTACCTGGTTAGATTGGGAGATGGAGGGAAGAAGCGGGTTGTCAGGCCCATGGGATATTGAAGAGGTGGGTTGTTAGGACCGTGAGAAATTTCTCTCTAGGTGAGAGAATTATTGGAATTGATTTCCTGAAGGTGCCAAACTGCAACTATAGGGCTCTTAGACTTCCTAGCCAGCCTGTTGTTGAAGTCTAGAAAGGAAGTGGGCCAGCCGAAGGATTGCTGAGCAGAGAAGGGGCACACTTCCTAGGGTGGGAAAAGAATGTGGGGAATGAGGGACTGTAGGCTGTTAGTTTGAGTAAGAACTTGTGACAAAGTCTTTCTTGTTGTCTGGGATACATCAGCCTGGTTAGGAACCCATTTACCCGGGTGGAGTTTAGTCCCATATCGGGGGTGACCCACTGCTGAGAGTGATGAGAAGCGTGGTCTAAGGATGGGATATTCATGGAAGGTTTGCACGTTGTTGGTGATATTTTTACCAAGATAAGTGTCCATTTTGTGTTAAATTACATGTTGCATTATTATGTATGTGTTTATTTTTATGGGTTTTTCCTGTGTGTGGTTTAAACCTGTTTTTATATTTATGAGTAATGCCTATCTATGATGCATGTATACATTTATTGTTATTTATGTATGAATTTGTGCATCACAAAATGTATTTGTATTTTTTAAGTTATATATATAAAGTTTCATAAGAGTGTCTATGTGTATATGTTTAATTTGAATACAATTCAAAAACTTTATGTGGCATAGCCCAGCTAGATGTTGTGGATGTTACACCCCACCTATCCTCGTTGCACTATGGCGAGCTCTTCCTCCACCTACGTCGAGCTAATAGACTCTGGCTCTGAAGTGGTCACGTCCTCAAGCTCGATGATGGGCTCAGGTTGTATCCTTTCCTTGCGCCTCTGACTTTGTTGGGTGACCCTGATAAACTGGCTTAACGACCCTGACTTTGGTGGAGCCATGTTGTGCGATTGTCGTAAACTTGACTAGCTACGGTGACGATTTTTAAATTAGGGCACAGATTCTTCTAATCGTTGTGAGATCAAAATTCGCTAAGTGTTGAATAATTGTGCCTTTTTCACCCTTTATATAACTTTTCGCGGTCATTTTTCACTTTTTGCGTACATTCGCACCAACTTTTCTTTTTATTGTGCGTTGTATTATGATATCTGGCATGGTAATTACTACACACACCTTTTTATTTTATTTTTAATTTTTTGTGGTTTGTATTTTTGTATTTTCTTTTCTTTCTTTTTCTCTTTTTATTTGATTTTGTCATTTTTCTATCTAGTATCTAGTATTGTACATTATATACATACTCGCCTTACTGCGTTGTCCCTGTTTATACTTGGTGCGGTCGACTGTCCTTGTACAACTTCAGTCGACTCTCATTTATCATTCCCTTTAGTTGAATTCCTTCTAGATCCTTTAGTCGCACAGATCCTCCATCTGTAACATGTTGGACTTCATATGGCCCTAGCCAATGCATTCTAAATTTACCCAGATGTTGAAAGATTTTTCTGTCATATAACAAGACTAAGTCTCATTCCTTGAAAATTTTGTGTTTGATATGTCTGTCGTGCCAATATTTGTGTCTATATTTCTGTACTTCCTGGTGAAATCCTTCCAGGATCCTATCCTCTTCCATCTCCATCAACTGAATTATCCTTTATTTTACTACACATTTTTTTATCATGTTGGTAATCGCTGCTACGTGCAGACTGGGTACCAGGAATTCTAATGGAACCACTGCTTCCTATCCATACACCAACCTGAATGGTGTCTGTCCTCTCAACATTTTGCATGTAGTCATGTATGCCCACGGTACTGCTGGTATATTCAAGTCGTAGTCATCCCTGTTAACATTGTAGATATTTGTCAAGTCATTTTCTAGGATCTTATTAAAGGATTCCATTGTTCCATTTTCTTGAGGGTGATATGGTGTACTCTTTTGATGATAGACTTCAAACTCCTTAGTCATAGCCTTGATATTAATATTGATGAAGTGAGTGCCTTGTCACTCATCAAAATCCTTGGGAATCCAAATCTAATGGTCACTTTCTCAAACATGAAGTGTGTTGTTGTATCTATGCTACAATATTTTACTGGTGTTGCTTCTTCCCATCGCGCTAATTGGTCCCACAAAGTCTATTAACCATTTGTCTAATACATTTAAGGTTAATTGTGGTCTTAGATCAATCTCATATCGTTTATTAGGTTTACCAACCCTCTGAAATACATCACATCTCTGGTAGTAGTCCTTTGCATCTCTGTGAATGGTCGACCACCATATTTCTGCGTGCAATACCTTCTGCACGGTAGCTTTTTAGAAATAATGTCCTCCATCTATTCCCTCATGATAATTTTCTAAAATCCTAGGCCTCTCATGTTCTATTACACATATTCTCAAAATGTTGTCTGCGCCCATCTTGTATAAGTTTCCTGCAATCAATTGATAGTCTGCAAATCTAACTACAATATTTTTCGTCTGTGCGGTGTTAAAATATTGTGGTGCAGTCCCTGTACTCAAGTATTCAATGATGTCATAAAAATATTCATCAGCTACTTGGACTGAAAATAACTGTGCATCGGGGAATTTTTCCTCTAAATTTGTAGGTTCCTCTCCATTGGTGATCCTTGACAGGTGATCGGGTCTTGCATTCAACTTCCCTAGTTTGACTATCACTTCAAAGTCAAATTACTGAAACAACAATAACCATCTACATATTCTCCCCACCAACACTGGCTTATTGAATAGGTATTTGAGGCTAGAATGATCTGTGAACATTTTAAAGTGTTTCCCAAGTAGATAGTGTATGAACTTCTGTAGTGCATATACCATTACTAGGCCTTCTCTTTCTGTAGTATTGTAGTTCTTCTCTGTCTCTGACAGTTTTCTTCTTGCAAATTCTGTAGGATGGTCTAACTGTCATGCCCCAAGTGCTATGGTTGATGCATATACAAGCACATGAATTGTCTTTTCCCGGTCTAGGAATACTAGTATATGTGTTGTGACCATTTTTTTTTTATTTTAGAGTGTCCAAACCTCACTGACAGTCCTCATTCCACTGGAATTTACTATCTTTATTCAATAGTTTCTCCATCAGTGCAGTGATATGTGCATACCCTTTTATGAATTTCCTGTAGTATCTTGTGTGTACCAATGTTTCTCTCAACTGGCATACTAATTTTGGTGGTGTTAAATTGACAATCACTACAATCTTGGTAGGATCTACTAGCAAGCCTTGTTTTCACACTATATGGCCCAGTAGTATTCCAAATGGTGTCCCAAAAATGCACTTCTTGATATTCAATGATATTTGACACTACCTACATCTTTCCAACATCATCCTTAACACTTCCACGTGGTCCTTTAACATGCTATATATGGTCTAATCATCCAGATACACTTCTAAAAACTGATGGATGAATTCTTTGAATGCAACTATGACTACTCTTGGGAATATTTTTGGTGCATTCTTCAATCCAAAAGGCATGATTGTGTACTGGTAGGATCCCCATTCTGTGGAAAAAGTGGTCTTGTACCTATCTTCTGGGGCTATATTAATCTGATGCTATCCTGAGAATCCATCTGTGAATGAGTATGCTTCCTGGCCTCCTACATTCTCTAATACCTCATCTATGAAAGGGGTGGGAAAAGGGTCAACACATATCTTTATGCCTCCTTGCTTCTTCTTCCGAACTACCATAGGGCTTACCCATTTTGATTGTTATACTAGTTCTATGATTCCATATTCCAACATTATGTCAATTTATGCTTTTACATTCTTCTTATATATTGGGTTCAGTCTATATGGTCATTATATGACAGATCTAGCCTCAGGTTTAAGAGGTATCTTCATCTCTCCTAGCTATCCTTCTATGCCTTTCATCTTTGTAAAGTTTGTTGGGAATGGGGCACTGTACTTGCACAGTAACTCTATATTCTTTCTATTGTTTGCTCATCCCAGTAGTCTCCAATACTGGCCATTTTGGGATTATCATTTGTCCCAATATTTACTTTCTTTACCTTTTTTGGTTCAAAACATTCTTCTGATTATAGAGATGGGCCTTCCACCTCTCTTTCTCCTTCAATTTATGTAATTTGGATATTGTGCAGGTCATCTTCATCTGTTGCTTCTTCCTGCACGTGATAACATGACAATAGTTCTTTCATTGTTTTTCTATTAAATTCAAGCTTTGGTTCCTTAATAAATATAACCCCTCTGATTTGTTTGAGTGTTGAATCAATGCTGGGGTTATCATGTTCAAATGAGAAAGTGACTATAAAATTCTACTGCGATGTTGTCCATTCTACAGTGCCTCTACGCTATTCCTGGTCTACATACCAGTTTGTCGGAATTCCTTCCAATGTGTGAATGAAGTGATGAGGCCATTCCTTTGGTGGTGTCATTATCCATAGTGTTCTGAACTTCTCCAAGTGTTCTACTAGTGTCCCCTATCCATCATATCTTTGCATCTCATTTCTTCCCCATTCTACGCCAAATATAATTCTCAATAATCACTTACATTGGTGTCATCCTTAACTATCTCTTTGTGTGCACCCCACCATCTTGCAGGTGTTTCATTGAGTATTATGTCTAGGGCTAAGAGCCTCTGATTTTATAACACTTCATCTTCGTATATTGTTAGGAATTCTTCTAAGTCATTCACCCCATGAAAAGTAGGAGGTTCTCTTATCGCTGTACCTACCCATCTTACTGTGCGATCTATTCTTGCACACCTTCTTGTGGATACTTCATGTAATATTTGTTTCCAATTCTCCAACCATGTATATGAGTCCGAAGCACATGATGCGATACTTATCCAAATGAGTACCCCATTTCCAGTTGGATTCACATAATCTTCTTCTCGTGCGATGGTTCTATATAACTTGTTTATTTCCTCCAAGTCTAAGAAAGTGGGTTCTACAAACCTTTCTCCTTCTGATGGGTCTAGTGGTGCAACGAATCTGTATTATCCTGACTCGAATTTCATCTTCCTTGTCTTCAAATTTATTATTGCTTGGTTGTCAAATTCCCAATCCAATACAAGAAATGTTGGATACAATGTTGTGCCATCCACTATTTCTATCACTTAAAAATCGGCTTTAGTGTGCACTCCATCCAGATCTATTGTCACACCATTTAGCCTTCCAATTTGCAGAACCTTGTGTTGATTTTCTAGTTTCATCTGAACAGATGAATATCCTAATGTGGGGTCTCCCATACATTTCCATGTCTTCTGAATTCTCTGCTTGTTCTCCTCATTGTATGCATATGATTAACCATTTTATTCTCTAGCTTCCCCTCTAATGTGTTACATATTTATACCATATTTTGTAATGTTTTAACAGATGATGGATCAATTAGTAGTTTAACACAGGATTTCAGAAAATCCTTTATGGTACTTACTTGTCCTAGGGGTTGTGCTTCATTAGTATGATCCAATGATGAAGGGATATCGTACATTGGTATGTACTGAGTATGTCATGCAATTGATGTAGATGCAATGTTTGGCTTCAAGAATTCTTATCTGGCTTGCTTGAATGTCTCCTTTTCGTTCTCTGCATCAAACTTCTTCTATTGTTTGGCATTATTATTCA
This sequence comes from Picea engelmannii, assembly GCA_009831015.1. NCBI lineage: Eukaryota > Viridiplantae > Streptophyta > Pinopsida > Pinales > Pinaceae > Picea > Picea engelmannii. The sequence goes on from ML776720.1 coordinate 919,591, forward strand.
CCTATTCATGTCATGCTCGATCTTTTATTACTGGGTCATCTCCTATATTAGCTCCTATGCATGTAACTATGTTGATATTTCTTCCATCATCCCTTGCTTTTGTAGAAATCCATTGAACATTCTAATTTTTTTTATTTATCTTTTCCTAGATCTTCCCCAATAGTGTCAGACAATCTTCTGTGTCATGGTATGGTGTGAAACAATACATACATGTTGTAGGTGGAAGTGGACATTCTCTTTCATAGTGTCCTAGTTGTTGAAAGTTATTTCATACCATTGATCCTCTACCTCTTCCAAAGCCTCCTCTACCTCATCCTCCACCTCTGTAGCCAACTATATCTCCTCATGGGGCATTATACTAAGGCAACTAATTATATTTAATGGTATTATATTGTGACTATGTGGTATTGTAATGCGATTGGGAATTGTTATATTGTTGTGGCACAATTCTGTATGGGGATGGTACTTGGTTAAATTGTTGTTCATATTTCCCTGTCATCATTTCTTCTTGCACCCTATAAGTGTCTGATGTTCTTTTGGAATATACCAGATATAAAAAGTATGCAGAACATAAATAAAATGCTAGAAATGGCAGAATAACAGTAATATAACCAGCATAATCTCCACAATAACACATAAATGATATAAGAACAACAACATAAATATCACTTTGATTCATAAAGCAATGTTCACAGGCCTCTTTGAGGGGGAAACCTCCAGTCGAGCAATGCTTTGTTACAATAATCTCCAAGATAGGGTTTTCATACCCTCGACCCTTATTTATTCTAAATATGTCTATCAAGAGAAGCATCTAGAGGAAGATATTTCTAGAAGAAGAATCTTCTATTAGGTCTTCTTACATCTGCCTTATTCTATTTTATTGAAAGGACTTATTAATATTGACCTTTATTACATCTGAATATATTGATCTACCTATGTGCGGGTTAGGACCCTAACATGTCTTCCCCCTTAAAAACAACCTTGTCCTCAAGGCTTGAGATGTGGAAACTGCTGTAGAATGGTAGTTGGTTCCCAAGTGGCATCTGCTGGAGTTGTATCTTTCCACTGGATGAGCACTTCCTTGATGGTTCTCTGACGCAGGTGATGCTCACACTCGTCCAAAACTTCTTCTGGCTATAGAAAAATGGATCCTTCTTCAACTAACTTGGGAAGGTTGGTTTGAACTTGGCACTGAGTTCCAATCACCTTATTTAAGCATGAAACATGAAAAATAGGATGTAGCTTCAAATGACTGGGCAGAGCTAATTGATAGGTGACTTGTCCCACATGCTTAAGAACTGTATAAGGACCATAAAATTTGGGCGCTAGCTTCTAACAATGCTTGGCCTTGAGGGAAGTTTTCTTGTATGGTTGCAGTCGCAGAAACACCTGCTCCCCTTCTACAAATTGAAGTTCAGAGAGACCTTGATATACTTGTTGCTTCATGCAATTTTGTGCCATGACCAAGTTCTCTTTGAGGGTATGGAGAATATCCTCTCGAACTGTAAGCGTTTGGTCAACCACCTGGACCTTCGAGGTACCCAGTAAGTATGATAGAATTGAAGGTGGCTTCTGTCCATATACCACTTCAAAAGGAGTCATGCGTGTAGCTGTATGGTAGGAAGTGTTGTACCACCATTCAACTAGGGGTAACCATTGAACCCACTGATTTTTCTTTTCAGAGGCAAAACACCTCAGATATGTTTCTAAACACTTGTTGACAACTTCTGTTTGGCCATCAGTCTGGGGGTGATAAGTTGTGCTGAGATGTAATTGGGTGTCTTGAAGCTTGAACCATTCTTACCAAAAATTGCTTGTGAAAGTTGGGTCATGATCAGAAACAGTAGAGTGTGGCATGCCATGAAGCTTGAAGACCTGGTCCATGAAAATTTGAGCCACTGTGGATGTAGTAAATGGATGTTGAAGAGCGCAGAAATGAGCATACTTGGAAAGGTGATCGACAACCACCATTATGACTGATTTATTTCTCGATTTGGGTAAGCCAGTAATAAATTCCATAAAGATATCCTTCCAAATAGCAGGTGGGATCGAAAGCAATTGTAGTGTGACTGAATATTTGACTATTTCTCCCTTGTTGCATTGACACACATCACATTCAGCGACAAAATTACGGATGTACTATTTCATACCATCCCAGAAAAAAGAACGTTTGACCCTGTCATAGGTTTTGGGGAACCCGGAGTGCCCCGCTGTGGGTGTAGCATGAAGCTTAGAAAGTACCATGGATTTAAGCTTTGATTGTTTACTTAAATACAAACAACCTTTGAATCAAAGCTCATCCTGGAGCCAAGAGTATCCTGGGGGAGCTGGAGCATTGGTATGCAATTGCTGGATTAGATGCGAGATTTTGGGATCTTGTAGCCTTTCCTGGCGAACAACTTGGAGCCAGTATGGTACAATGAAGGAAAGAGAAAAAATGGATCCTTCATCTTCATATTTTTGGGACAATGCATCTGCCACCACATTATCTTTGCCTTTCTTGTAAATGATCTCATAATCATATCCAAAGAGTTTAGTCACCTATTTTTTTTTCTTCGGGGAGGAAATGTGTTATTCCAGAAAGTACTTGAGGCTTTGATGGTCTGTCTTAATTTGGAAACGTTGTCCCAAGAGATAAGGGTGCCACAGATCAACGACATGCAGAATAGATAACATTTCCTTTTCATAGATGGGTTTGCCTAGATTCCTTTCAAATAGTTGCTTACTAGTGAAGGCCAAAGGTCGACCCTCTTGCATAAGGACAACACCAATTCCTTTCCCTGAGGCATCACATTCCAACACAAAGGTCTTTGTGAAATCGGGAAGGGACAAAACCAGAGTGGTGAGCATGGCCATATTCAAGGTTTGGAAAGCTTGAGCAGTAGCTGGAGTCCAAGTGAAGGAGTTATTTTTTAGGAGAGCGGTGAGAGGTTCTGCAATCTTTCCATAATTCTTAACAAACTTGCGATAATACCCTGTTAAGCCCAAAAATCCATGCAAGCTTTTAAGAGTCTTTGGGTGTGGCCAGTCTTGCATAGCTTCAATCTTTTTTGGATCCACCCTGACGCCATCCTTTCCAACCAGATGACCCAAGTATTCTACTTCTGAGGCACCAAAGGAACATTTAGACTGTTTCAGGAAAAGTTGGTGCTGAGAGAGTAGATGGAGAACTCGATCCACATGGGTAATATGGTATGTCCAGGTTTTTCTATAGATGAGGATATCATCAAAGAAAACTAAGACAAAATGGTGGAGAAAAGGACGGAAGACATGATTCATGAGGCTTTGGAAGGTGGAGGGGGCATTACATAAGCCAAAGGGCATGACCAAAAACTCATAG
>ML776720.1:924892-948129 GCA_009831015.1 Picea engelmannii
TAGGTCTCAAATAATGGTGAAAAAATTTCCATGTTTTTTTTTACACCTGCAGAGTTATACTTCAGTCTGAAGAATATTGTAGTGATGAAATCCCCAAATGCTTAACCATAAAGAAATGTGTGTTTACTTGGCAACCCAAACACAGTTGCATGGAAATAGATCCTGTCTGTGTTAATTTGTTTATGTTTTTGTCCCCCAAGGGTTTGGTATTCAAAGGTTCTATAGACAAGGGTTTGCCCTATTCTATAGCTCTCTGATATACGTGCAGGGTCCAATAGTAGTACTTGGCCCAATATCTCAGGGAACTAACTGAGGATAGACCATACCCTTAGCCGTACTACCCGACTACCCAGGTACTAGAGAATATCTTCTTGAGTGTTGTTCTCGGTGGCACTATAGTAGTCAGGCCACCGATCGGTTTATCTAAAGAGGGATTCAGGAAATCTAGGTCGATCCATACACAGGTGATGTCTGATGCGCTACCACTCGAAGGGGTATCAACAGGGGTTACAAGGGTGACCAACAGATGTGCGCTTAAAAACCACTTGTATTTTTTGCGTGTATGAATCACTCAACCATGGGTTTATGCGTGTAATGATAGATCTCTATGGCTTAAAGACGTTGGAATATGTCTCTACCATGAAAAAAAAATTCCCACAATTTCTGCCAAGGAAAGTGCTTTGATACCACTTGGAATATACCAGATATAAAAATGCAGAACAGAAATAAAATGCTAGAAATGGTAGAATAACAGTAATATAACTGACATAATCTCCACAATAACACAAAAATGATATAAGAACACAACAAAAATAGAAATTTGATTCAGAAAGTAATGTTCACAGGCCTCTTTGAGGGGGAAACCTCCAATCGAGCAATGCTCTGTTACAATAATATCCAAGCTAGGGTTTTCATACCCTCGACCCTTATTTATACTAAATATGTCTATCAATAGAAGCATCTATTGGAAGATCCTTCTAGAAGTGGAAGCTTCTATTAGGTCTTCTTACATCTGCCTTATTCTATTTTATTGAAAGGCCTTAATAATATTGACCTTTATTACATCTGAATATATTTCTCTACCTATGTGCGGGTTAGAACCCTAACATCTTTCCCTCATCAGCTACATTGTCCTGCAATCTTTGTCATCATGGCCCACTGACTTGCAAAAGTTTCAATATGAAATCTTAGGCACTGTCTGGTATTTATGCATCATTGTAAAATGATATAGATCATGCCCTTGTATCTTACATATATCACACCATATTCCTCCTGATGGAAAAGGGTTTGTCAGTCCTGTTTCCATGTACTGCGCGAAAGTTGGGAATTCATTCTTGTGGTGTCCTTCTATCCTACATGTGGTACACCAAAAAACTTATCTTTTGTCCTTACCCATGTTCTGGTTTAGTTGAAATGTTAAATTCTTCAGATCCTCCTTTATCTCCTCTATTGTTGGATCTATCTTATGATATTGGTTCTCTTCCAGTTGTAAGGATTCCCGTAGAGCCTCTTCCTGAGTTTGAAACTTATGTTGTCTCAAAGGGTATTTCAAGTGTGGTAGTAGGTAATTCACAAATACATGTCAATGTTGCATATATGTCTTAACATACTTCACCTTTCCCTTCAATCGTTTGAATCTATGGTCAATCTCCCAGACAAATTCTCCTGGTTTCTTTCTGATCTCTATAATCTCATTAACGTATTGATCCTCTGAGATAGGCTTCTAGAATTCATTTATTGACAACTTATTGATATCTACAATCGTTATGGTTGTTCCTGGTAGATTGTTTGTATCTAATCTCATGTACCAATCTAGTGCATGGTCTCTTAGTGTGCTATCTAACTACACAATTTTTGTACTCTCATCTGTGATCTTCTTTGCTTCCAAGATATTTTCACAGATGAACAAGTGATTCTCAGGGTCCTCAGATGCATCTCCCTTGAATTATGGTAACCTGATGGTGGAATCATGTCCTGGCATCCTAAATGATGAACTAATACCTCCATGCGGTGTAGATCATTGAATAATACTTCATGAACTGGCTCCCCCAGTTGTTTCTCGCTATGTAGATGTACTTTCTACTGTGTTTCTTCCACTAAAACTCGATTATCTAAACGGTGGTGTTCTTTATGGTTATTAATCACAAATGGGTTTATGGGTTCCACACTGAAACTGATATGGATAGGAGTTATGCCTTCGGTTCCTGCCCTTGGAACTCTTGTCTTCCTTTCATATGTCCTGTGTAGTATCTCCTCAATAGTCTCCATAGTCTGGAGATCCTCTAACTCTTCTTCATCACTTTCAAATCCTTCCATTGCGGCTATGGCTCTCTTCTTATTATTCATCTTTCATTGGTAGGGTGATCCACTACACGTTCTTCCAATTGTTGTTGGGATATGCTTGATCTGGTCTTCCTCCATCATGATTGAGTCCAAGGAATCCTCTTTCTTTCCTTTATCCATCTCTTCCTCCATTTATCAAGTTCTTGTCAGTGCTTCCCCCCTTCCCCCATGCATGCAGGGAAGTTTAGTTGTATGATGTCATTGTCATTACACCTTTGTTATATAGTAAAATATTAATGGAAGTATACAATGATATGATATACCTACTATTGGCACAGGGGTAGACCCAAGGTTCAACGCTCAAGAGCGCACCAACAAAGCCCTAACTATCGGCCCTTTCAGAAACACCTGCGAAGCAGATGAAGTCTCACCTGAGGTAGAAGCAGGGGTGGTTGCAAGAATCAGGTGTCTTCAACCTTATCTGGGACACAGATATATGATTATATTACTTATAGCGCACTCAACATCAATAATTCATCAATATTCAACCCTTATTATACTTCGCAGTTAGCACAAAGCATCGCATCATTCACTTAGATCTAAGATATTTCAGCACTTAGCAACAGTAAAATAGATCAGATCCATTAGATCAAGAACTAAGCATATTCATACACATCATATCTAGCATTCATATGCATCTAAGAAGCACAAATCATCAGTAGATCTATCTAAATATATCAAAGAACTTAGCAAGAAAGGCATAAACACATCAAGATAAAGCATAAAGCACAACACACAATATTTACATGGTTCACCCCCACCCTGGGGTTATGTCCACCAACTCTTCTTCTTTATTAGCTTCAGTCAATCAGTTATAGGCATAGAGCTTATCAAAACCCTAATCCGCGTAGGATAGGAGATCTATGTACCTCGCTGGATCCTCCTTCCTTGAGTAGATCTGGCACACAACCTTCCACAATATCTTACAACAACTTGCACTTGGCTCTGCAAGTTTCACACAGAATGCACAAATCTCTTACAATCACATAGATCATCTCTTAGCACTAAGCCATCCTCTCTACTGCACTAATCAATCAGCTTCTACTATTCTTACATTGCCTAAGTATCTATTTATACATTAAAAAAGTGGGCCTAAAGTGTGGGTAAACCCATGGGCCGACATCCCTTTCCCATTACATTAACCCAAAACCCTAAAAGGGCCCAAAAGTGGACCGAGATCCCATGATATTTTCTTCGCCTGTTGCACTTCTTGAAGTTCACCCTTGATTCGGCTGAATACCTCCTCCTTCTTTGCTTGTTTCATTTCTGTGATCCCTAGTGAAGCATCATTCAGCGCAACGATTAAGAAGTCGAAGTCATCCTGTGTGAGGGTAGTCTTAAAATTAGTCCGAGTGGCCTTAGTTTTCTTTTAGGATGAGATATTTGGTGGGGTAATCTTCCTTTTCTTAGAGGGATCCTCCTCCTCTCTAGGCAGAGTAACCTCACCTTTGTTTTTCTCAACTTCTGTGCCACCTAGTTCTTCACCATCACCTCCCTGCGCAGGTGAGATTAGAGTAGTCTTCATGGATGTGCTATGGACATCTTGAACTTCATAATCCTTCTTAGTCTTTCTTGGTCTAGGTGTATCTGGTATAACTTCAGGGATATCCACGTCAGACATTTCTGCGGGTTCCATTGGAATAAGGAGGTACGCCGACCATTCCTTGATAATCTTCTCCGAGTCTTCTTCTATCAACTTGTAGTATGACTGGAGCTGTTGTTTGTGCTCATCAGCACATGTTGTTATATAGGTGAAGTGGTGATCCACACTAAATTTTATCAAAGGTTTAAACCTATGAAGTGTGTTTGGGGTGAGGCATGGTGTAGACTAGATTGCATTCTTCAATTGGTTGTAATAGGTGTGGAAGACAAAATTGGACTGCCACTGCTTGTTCGTGTCGCTGGAATACCAAAACATACAGAACTTTGTGACCAGTGGTTCGAAGAGTTCAACCTCCAGAAAAGTGGCACCTTCTGGTAGCTCCCAAGTGATGAAAGCGATTAGTATGAGAAACCAACTAAAGTGGAACTCATACCCTTGGTCTTGTGCTTCTCTGCAGTCCAGTTCTAGTTGATTTACCAAGTTTTTGGCCCAATTAATTTGTAGTCCCTCCACGCACTTCCCTGCGAGGTCAACTACAAATCTAGTCACCTATGTTGGTCTGTTCTTGTGGACTAACTTTCCTGCAATCATCTAGAAACTGAAGCACATTGCTACATTATCGATGGAGGCTACCTTGTAGCCTCGCGTTCCCTTCTCTACATCTCCATACATGTCCTTTATTCGTTGGGAGAGAGCATGATCTGCGATCTTTCCATGGTAAAACTCCCATGGGTCAAGGCCCTGCATGCTTATCCCTGTGATCTGATTGATCAGAATCGAATCCACAGTGATGCGGTGGTCCAACCATAATTATCCTCCATGATAGCAAGATAGAAGCAACTTGACGCATGCATTCACTTCTTGATGCCTCCTGAAATGAGGAATCTTCATTACATTGAGGAGGGTTGACTGCACAAGGTTATGGGTCCATTTCTAAGGGAAAATATTCGGGTTCTTCCCTTTTGTGACAGTTAAGTACTTGTACAAGGCTAACATACTATAAAATTTACGATCTCCAAGGTTAAAATCACTAAATTTCAGTGCTGCGAGCTTATCTTGGTCAGCCTAAACTGCGAGCACCCCTTTTGGGAGGTACGTAGTGACCAAAGAATATTTTAAGTCTCTGGGTACACTATCTCAATTCACTGTGCCACTTAGTGGTGGAATATATGTAGGTAATATACTTGGGATCATCTTCACAGTTGCGAAATCATTCCCGAGCTTAGATTGTCTTTCCGAGGGCGGTCGGGATGGTCCTGCCTAAGCAGTGGAGGGGGAAGCTGGCAGTGATCCTAAGGATGATGCTTGTACGCCTATAGACACTCCTCGCTATGACATGACTCTCTCAGTCATTAAGTCAATCAAAAATTCTTCAAATCATTTCTCAACAACGCTCAACGCTTTCGACATACATACTCAGGTCAGGGTAAACAATTCGTGGGATCGTGGGACAAATCAGATATGGTAATGAGATAGAAAGCGAGGGTACAATGATCACTATATGAGCTCAGTTCAGGCTGTGGTCTTGAATTCTTAATTTGGAAAAAGTGTTCTTTGTGCATGGAGCGACGAGCTAAATAGGTAATTTGACAACGATAGGCTTGCAACGGTTATGATCCTTCATTAACTTCTGTTCGATCCATTATGGCGCGTTCCAATGGTTGGATGAAAAAACTTTATTGCTTTTCTGCCCATTTGGAGTGGAATTCGAATGAATATATCGGCCCCAATGACTATATTGCTTCGTCATGGTGAAGTACTCTATGTCGTTGTTCTGATATCTCGACGAAGCTCCAATTCTACAATTTTTCTTTCGGGGAAGTATCCTCTAGAACCTCCTGTAACCTTACAATATTAGCCCTTTTCTTTCTTAACTTTCTAGCCTTATTCTCAATGAGATTTGTCTCAGTAATGCTTTTATCATTCTGATGCTTATCTTTTGTGGTCTTAGTTACTTTGCACTGTTGAAATTTTTTCCTAAGGTTCCTAGACACTACTTCTTCTGTATCGAAAATAGGTAACTCAATCTTCTGAGGATACTCTAGTGTTCTCTTAGCCTCGACATCCGAGTTTCTAGCATTAAATATCTGTGATCTACTCTTATGTTCTTCAATAAAGTGCACGATCCTTCTGGTCATAAAGTCTTTTAACTCTTGCTTATTCTGTTCCAAAACTTCTTCTTCCTCTTTTCATCTGGCTTGATCTCTATCAATCCAAGGTTTTCCTATGATCATGGTAAATGGGGTGTTGTATTCAAAAAATTTAATAATCTCAAAGTCTTCCTCTGTTGAATTTCCATTGATAGTCATAGGTATCTGGGTGAGCCTTCCACGTAGGTTTACTAGCTTTCCTCTGAATAAACTTGTTCCTCCTAGGGAAGGGATCATGGCATGCTTCCCTATAGCTTCCCAAGTTCTTTCTGGCATAATGTTCACTTGTGTTTCTTCATCAAGAATACAGTCAATGTCGAAGTCCCCTATTCTTGCTTCAACTTGCTCCTTTTCTTTGAAGATCTTTGGTAACTAGACATCTTTATGTTCTTTCAGGGTTTCTTTTATCTGTATTAATACTTTCTCTAATTCTTCCGGGTTTCTTCCTTTTCTGGATCTACCTTATGGTCTTCTTGATTCAGATTTATCCTTTCAAGATTAACGATCATTCTAGGGCAATCCAATATGTCGTGCTCAAAATATTTACAATAGAGACAACTAGATCTCTCACGAGGGAATTCTTTAGCAAGATGTCCCGATCTTTTACAACTGTAACAGAGGGTTAGTCCTCTCTTTCTCTTAAATGATCCCCAACTTCTTCTGTACTATGCACCAGGATCATGGTAGCTAGCCTGCAAAAAATTATTTCTAGGATCCTGCATCCACTTGTTAGTCCAGACATTCTTTTTATGCATAAGTATAACATATCTATCATTATACTTATCAAATCTATTCATATCCAACTTTCTTTCATCTTTTAATTCCCTAGTTTTTAAGCTAGGACAAAATCTATCGAACATACCTAGATCCATTCTCTAGAAACAAAAAATTTCACTTATCTTACTTCTATAGAGCACAAAGATTCCAGATCTAAGAGCTTTTGACTATTGTTACCTCTATTAGAGAACATAGCTTACATATCTTACCTCTTTTCTACAGATCTGACCTCTTTCTTTCAAAGACTTCCACTTTTAATTTTCTTAGATCACAGAGCATTCAGATATCGCTTCTTTCCTTCAGATCCAATCTTCCTTTCTTCAGATCTGGCCTTATTCCTGGCACAAAGATTCACAGGTTGAGTAAAAAGATGCGCACTAGGGCAACAGATCTACACACAGAGATTTCTTTTGCAGAAAGTTTCTTGTTCCTCAGTTCCCAACAATCATAGTTTCAAGTCCCAGCAACAAAACCATTTGTTGGCACAAGGGTAGACCCAGGTTTCAACGCTCAAGATCACACCAACAAAGCCCTAACTACCCACCCTTTTAGAAACACCTGCGGAGCAGATGAAGTCTCACCCGAGGTGGAGGCAGAGGTGGTTTCAAGACTCAGGTGTCTGCAACCTTATTTGGGACACATATATGTGATTATATTACTTACAGTGCACCTAGCACCATTCATTCATCAATATTCAACCCTTATTATACTTTGCAGTTAGCACAAAGCATCGCATCTATCACTTATATCTAAGATATTTCAGCACTTAGCAATAGTAAAATAAATCAGATCCAGTAGATCAAGCACCAAGCATATTCATACACATCAGATCTAGCATTCATACACATCTAAGAAGCACAAAGCATCAGTATAAACACATAAAGATAAATCACAAAGCACAACACACAATATTTACGTGGCTCACCCCCACCCTGGGGCTACATCCACCAACTCTTCTTCTTTATTAGCTTCAGTCAATCAATTATAGTCACAGAGCTTATCAAAACCCTACTCCACGTAGGACAGGAGATCTGCGCACCTCACTGGATCCTCCTTCCCCGAGTAGATATGGCACACAACCTTCCACAATCTCTTACAACAACTTGCCCTTGGCTCTGCAAGTTTCACATAGAATGCACAAAGCTCTGACAATCACATAGATCAACTCTTAGCACTAAGTCATCCGCTCTGCTGCACTAAGAAATCAACTTCTACTATCCTTACATTACCTAAGTATCTATTTATACATTACAAAAGTGGGCCTAAAGTTTGGGTAAACCCACGGGCCGACATCCCTTTTCCATTACATTAACCCAAAACCCTAAAAGGGCCCAAAAGTGGATCAAGATCCTGTGATCTCTGCTTCACTTGGCGCTCCATCTTTGACAGGCTGTCGAAGTCCAAAAATGGTCAAATATAACCAAGTGTTCCTCAAAACTTGGTCAAGGGACAACACCTACCTCTAGGTCCCTTCAGTAAATCTTGCTCTGTTGTATTGTAAGACTTCACAATATCTATTGCAAATTCTTTGATAAATCCTACAACAATGCTCTCTAACCAGAAATCTACTGTGCACGTAAATTTATTGTAAAATTTTTGTAACTGTGTTATCTCCACAGAATTCCACTCTAGCTGTCTAATCCAATTTGTAGGGAGGTTGTCTTTCAACCTCAATATCCACTCCTGCAACACATGTGGGAAATCACAGAAAAATACTTCATGCAAGTCGTTAAATACATACTTGTCTGAATATTTGCGCAGTGTTAACTTCGGGTTTATGTTATCTTTCTGTGCAAATTCCATCTCCTTTGTTTTCAACCAACTCTTGATCTCCACCTTCGTTGGTTTCCACAGTCTAAACATCCCCTTTTTATATTCTCATTCTTTTAACTTTTCCTCGCCAGATCTGACATTCTTTTCATGATTATTCAACAGATCTCATTCACTCAATCCCATTTTGTTCCAACTGGAAACATAACCATTTGTTGGTGTTTCATTCCCTCTAACTACCATTCTTGGGTTGACCCAGGTTCAGATCTACTATGGTTTCCAAAACAAATACCTAAATCTATCGACCCTCCTAGTAAACCAAAAGGCAACACAACGCACAAAATGCACTGTGCAGTCTCACTCGAGATAGTTCTTATGGGTGGCTACAACACTCAGGTTCTTTCAACCTAGGAATGAGTGGGGATATAGTATTACACTCTCTGATCTTCATTTTTTTACTCTGACATTCATCTTATATTGAATATTGTGTCATTCTTATTCATGCATGTAAAATAACCAATCTAACCAAGTCATTCATGCATTTATCTAATATCTAATCATTGGCAGTAAAGGAAATACACAATATTCAATCACATAACACATGATCTACCGTGGTTCACCCCCCTTGGGATACGTTCACAAATATTTGGCTTCTCTTCTCTTTTATTATGGTGTTTCCAAAACTACAGTGGTGGGTGCATTACAAATCTCGATCAAATGGATCGAGATCTACAAAAAGGTGGACTAGATCACACCAGGCTCTTCATCCTATAATCTAACCCTCAATATCTACCTTATTTCCTCTCATCATCTCAACATCTTACAAATTGAGATCGGATTTTACAGACATTCTGACCCATAACCAAAAACCCGAACCAAACCCTTCATAATCTTCGAACCCTGACCTAAGCCTTCTAGGTACCTATTTATACATGTTTTCATCTTATCAGCCATTACATCCTCTTAACAAAACCCTAACCCTAGCATGGTTAGGTCTTCTTTCATGTGTTCCTTTCATGCTTTCCTCCTCTGCATGCGTGTTTACCTTGCACATGATGTTTTCCTCACCATTTGTCTTTTCTTTCTTTGCACGTTATTCTCCAAAATTAGTCTTTACCCCAAAATGGGCCTGCTTTGTTGGTGCTTCATTCCATATAAATACCATTGTTGTTATGAATTAGTTTCATATCTACTATGGTTTCCAACAAACCCCCCTAAATCTATCAACCCTCGTGGTAAACCAGAAGGCAACACAATGCATAGAATGCACTTCCCATTCTCACCCGAGATAGTCCTTATCGGTCGCTGCAATGCTCAGGTGCTTGCATCCTATCAATGAGTGGGGATATGGTATTACACTTTGTGATCTTCATTTGTTTACACTAAAATTTATTTTATATTGAATATTATGTCATTCTTATTCATGCATGTAATATAACTGATCTAACTAAGTCATTCATGTATTTATCTAATATCTAATCATTGATAGTAAAGGAAATACACAATATTCAATCACATAACACATGATCTACCATGGTTCACCCCCCTTTGGGCTATGTCCACAAATATTTGTTTGCTCTACTCTTTTATTATGGTGTTTCTAAAGATAAAATGATGCGTGCATGGCAAATGTCCATCAAACGAGTCGAGATCTAAAATGAGGTAGACTAGATCACACCAGGCTCCCCAACCTATGATATAACCCTCAAAATCTACCTTATTTCCTCTCCCCATCTCAACAACTTACAAAAGGAGATCAGATTTTACACACATTCCCACCCATAACCAAAAACCCAAACCAAACCCTTCATAATCTTCAAACCCCAACCTAGACCTCCTAGGTACCTATTTATACATGTTTTCATCTTATCAACCATTACATCCTCATACCAAAACCCTAAACCTAGAATGGTTAGGTATGCTTGCACGTGTACCTCGCATTCTTTCCTCCTATGCATGCATGTTTACCTTGCATGTGCTTCTTTTCTTGCCAGTTGTCTTTTCCTTCTTTGCGCTTTATTCTCCACAATTAGTCTTTACCCCAAAATGGGCCTCTACCCAACAATGTCCCTTTAGTATCATAACAACATAATTCACCTTCTTTTCATCCTATATTTATTTATAATTTAAGTACTTGTATAAGGCTCTTATCCAATCTATTAGCTCCTCAACATACAAGTTGCCTTCATACATTGAGACTTCCATTTTCTCTCTCGCTCCCATTTTTACAACCGCTTTCAACAAGTGTTCCTCTACAACGTCTCCTTTTGTAGCTTCTTCAACTTCCATTTATTCACTCTCAGCTTCACTTATGTCACCATAATTAGGTTCTCTTCTTTGCATTATCTCCATTGCATCTAATCTTTCATAGAGTTGCCTCATCTCCTCTTCCATGGTTGGATTTACTACAGGTTTGTCCCTACATCTTCTTGGTGGCATGGTTCCAAGTTGTCTTATTATCTCACAGAGCTTAATTATGGATCTAATACCACTTGATGCATACCCCACCCTCTCCCAGGGTTTGTGCAACCTCACGGTATAGGATAGTTCTAGTTGGGAGCTAAAATTAGCTCACAAGCTCCTTCTGAGCCCAAAATCTTAATGCATAGGTCCTTAAAAATTCTTCCCGAATGCAATTTTTCTTTTTCAGGAGTCCTCAGGTGCTATAAAATCCTCCTTGAAGACCGAGGGCCAAAAATATGAGTGAAACCTTCAAACCCCAAAATTTTTGGGACTTTAGAACCTTTCTATCCTCTTATCGCCTAACAAAAATTTCATGAACTGTCAAAAAATAAGCGACTATATAAACGGTTCACAATGAGCATCGAGATCAATGGCTCATATTACTTTTTCATGGATTCAATGATTTCTTCACAATGCCTTTTCCACAACTCTCCTAGATCATCGAAAGGGAAATTACGCTGAGTCTCAGATTGACGATCCTCAGGAACCGATGGATGGACGATACTTATCTATTCCCTTCGAGCTTCGACGATTTCCTTGGTTCATCAAATGACAAAAATTATCACATTCCTTGACACTAAAACTCTGAACACTTTCTCCTACCTCCACGTGTCCCCTTCTTGATCAACGACTAGGATGCTTTCGAGACTTCAGGGATTTCCTCCCTGTCTACACAATGACACAAGATTTCCGAAGTGCCAAGTCACTGAACTATGGTATATTATTCCACTTGTACTCTCCAATGAACAATTGGGATTGAATCTGGCCTTCGGGCCTCCGTGAGCCTTCACAACACGACTCTATTTCCCCCCAAGCCCCAGAACTCTATATCTGCTGCCACGTTTCCTCCCTGTGATCAACAGTCCATATCAACTCCTCTTCCTTATATTCTCTTGGAGTACCTATCCTCCAGATCTCCTAATCTATCGACATGTTTCCTCTCCAATGGACAACCCAGATGAACTCCGAGTCTTCAGAACTTCAGGATTCCTCCACTCCTACTTCCTTCGAAGTGTTATTCCACCCAAGTACATGATATGCTGACATGTGTCCTCGGATTTTGGACGACCACGATTCACTCTATCCTTCAGGATTTTGGGTGTCCCGACTTCTCTACATGCCAATTCTCTCGAATGTGCCAAGGTTGAAGGACTTCACCGATTAAACATTGTGCAACTCCTCCTAATCCAATGACTATCCACTCTCCTGCAAACTCCCAAATGGATCTTGACTGTAGATCTTCAATCCTCAATAAATCCTCCTTTAAACTTGATCCACGACTTCTCCAAGAACATGAAGTATTAAAGACTTATAGGGTTAAACCCCATGTTTCTTCTCCATATCTAAGGGTAACAAAATACCCTAGATCCTCCCGAACAGATCTGAATCATTCAACTTTTAAAACAATGTATCTTCTCCTCCTTAAATATTCAGACTGCTATCCTTACTAAGCTTGAATGCGTGAGATAAATAGGATCTTTAGTGCCATCCTATGAGATCCTCTGGTACTTTAAATATTTTGACTTAGAAATTTTCTAAGTCCCTCCTGTTAAACTCTTGTACTTGCTATCTCTCTTGATATTTATTCCTCCGAGGTTTAAAGACTTATGGCGCACTCCTTGCATCCTTTGAACTTATGATTAAATTTTGGACTTAGATATTTTTGAATAAAATCTCTCTTACACACTCCTTGTGCTTGTCTCCTCTGTGAATATTCAACACTTAATAAAGTGTTTTCCCAATGCACTACTTTCACGTGTATTCTCCAATCATTTCTCTCCACTGAAAAAATGTGCACTCTTTTCACTTCAATTTAACAACTATGCACTCCTTGCACTTCCACTATAAGTTCATGTTATCTCTTCTAAGATTCTAAGTCTACATCGGCTCGGCCTACGTACTCCTTGCGGGAAATATGTGTTAGAAAAATAGGACCGTGGAGCAATAAAATAAAACAAATGCGGAAACAAAACAAAGAAGATACACAATACAATAGAGACACAGATTTACGTGGTTCACCCAGTGTGGGCTACATCCACCAGATAAATTGCCAGGTCCTTCCTTTATTATTATCCATCATATGAAGGGATACAACCTACAACAAACCCGTTGTAACTTCCTCTTCTTTCTCTCATTGTCTCCTATCTCAGAATATAATATTTTCCATCAACCATAGCTGCAATACATTTCCCTCATAAAAGAGAGTTTCCTTCTAGGGAAAAAAACCCTAACATAATCTCTATCGTTAGATATGTGACCTTATAATGAATGGTCTAGATTTACAATGAAATTACAATATACATTTACAAGTCAATTTTTCCTTCAGGGGCTTCGCCCCCGAACCCCAGCTGGGGACCTTCTTGCCCCCAGACCCCCCGGACCCCATAGAGGGGGTACCCCCCTCTGCACTCCCCCGCATGGAAGAGTGCACATACTTCTGGGGTGTAAATACTTCATGGGGTATAAACACGGCTGGAAGTAAGATACCTCTGAATCATGAAGATAATCAGGCTCCACAACCAACAATATGCACTCTTTTCACCAGGAATCTCAAAAGAGAAACAAATGAAACTTATAGAAACATCAAAGGTTTCCACACTTAACCATGAAAAACATATCCATGCATAAAAGATACATAAAAAGATAAAACACAGAGAACATAAAGAAATATCGCATGTACTAAAATAATTCATATGAACACAACACCATACATTTTGAATCAAACCTCTATGCTTGTATTCATTCAGTAAAATATGTACATGGACTCATACAAATCTCTTCAACTCTTCATAAGCTTCAACAACTCTCTCAACAGTAATAACAATAAAATTCAACAGCCTCATTTGGGAATACAATACATATATTTATTCATAGAGAGGCTTCTCGAGCCTTCTCTTGAGACTGCCTTAGATATATCCTATCATAGTTAATACATTCATCTACTAAGGACTATTACATTGAATGGAAATTACATTTATATATGAGTCGATACTGAATATCTGTATAACCTTATCTCATAATTAAAATGATTACAATCCTTGGTGGCCTTATGTGATGGATCAAGCCTCAAAACATTCAAAAGATTTAAATTACAATCCTTTCAAAATAAAATGGTGTTCCCTCCTTGGAATTCAAAAACAATTTGAAATCTGTGTGTTGGGTGTTGAGTTGTTCTCCACATGGCCTCTTTAATTGCTGATGGCGATGCTCCTGCATCAATAATATATTCCCTTTTGAATACAAACATAAATCATTATTCAAAATCTAAACTAATGCATCATCTCTATATAAGAATGCAATCAAATAATGATCATTATTAAACAAAATTTTGTACTCCCTAAGAATGCCACATATAAACTATATTCAAGAATTGACAAATTTTCTTTTCTTAAGAAAAAACGAGTAAACAACAAATATTCACTTAGACCAATGTACCATATGAATTCTATGGTTAAACTACAACGACTTGACAATCATTCCTAACTTCGACAAAGGTGGGAAGTAAAATTCTACCAAAATCTAGACACTAGTTCCACTTATTCACAAGCAATCACTTCAAAAACTCTTAAAAACTAAGTGGAGAATTAACTTCTAGTTGTAAATATTTGTGATAAAAAAAACAATTCCATTAGATTTTTCCACTATGGAAACAATAAATACAAACAAGGGTATGATAATGTTTACTATTATCAAGTTAAAAATAGCCAAGATAATCGAATACCTATGGAGGTAGGGTGCCATAATTGAAAGATGTTAACTAAAGTTTATCCATAATACAAAACACTTTCATAGCCTATGAACTTGGGTTCCTGAACAATATTTGTTTCCTATTCGACAATGAAGGGTTATTAACCGGATGGACGATAGTTCGACTATCTCGTTGACAACTAGGAATATCGGAAGACTTGTATACCAGTCGAGTTAGCGAACTGGTAGACAAGACAACCACTCCAAGATTTTCTCATTGGAAGAACTACTCGACTAGTAGTGATTGTCGATGATATTGAGAGACTTAATTTAAGGTTAAATCCCATAGAAACTACATGTGAAGGAATGGAGTAGTAGATATTTAAGCAGTATAGCTACATCACCTATCTATGTGGGATGTAGGGTTCGGTCCAATAATCGTCTGGAGTCAATCGATTAATTAAAATAATACACTAGCTAAGATCTGGGTGGATCAAAATTATATATCACACCAAATCCTATTATTTAATGTACAATTAATTAATGGCAAGGAGAGAATGGAATCATTCCATTCAGATAGCAATTTTATATGCAACATCACTATGACCCTTAAGAACATAATGAAAGACAATAATGTGATTCAAATGAGACTCTACAATTAGGATATCGAATTAAATTTACAGTGGGAATTACTCCTACACTCTAGATTAATTCATTGGGAAATGATAATGTATATATAAATCAATTTGTAACTGCATTTAAATAAGCTTTTATAGTAATTACTAACTTCGAAATCCATTTGCAATAACGTTGGAAAATGCCTCAACCATGAATATTAAAGGGTCACTAAGGATACAACGATCCTTATGAGGATCCATACTTCATGTTAAACACGATGATCAAAGAAACCACAATCAAGTTTTGTAAACAACAATGAGCGTACAAATCTATTCTGGATATGTAATCTGTTTACAGTGTCAAAATGAATTTAAATTCTGAGAGAGCATTAAACATCAAGAATCCATCAAATCCTTGATATAGTAATTGAATAAAATTTGCATCGACTATCAATCCTTGGATTCCTGGGTGGAATCGACACTGAGACTTTTTCGAATGTCAAAATTTTATGGGAAGAAATTTCAAAACAATCAAACTATTTCTCAACACATCAAATCTGAAATCGAAATAAAATTCCAAGTGAAATAGATCTCCAGATCCATGTTGCAAATTGAATGACTCAAGCTTACTAAAAATTCGACATGCCATAAATCTTTGGCAGGGAATCAACAATAATCACAAACCAAAAATTCAACAATACCATATTTGCAATTAATAAAATATTAAACGACAATTTAATAATTGTTTACAACAAGACCATATGATATATGGTATTTCGAAATTACAACATGTAATTTCAAGACCTCACAGAATACAAGTTTAGATTGCAATAATTTTCACTGATAATACAAATTTAAGGTATTGAATCCATCAATTTGTTGGCAGCGAAAAGAAAAAATTAATACCAAATCACTAATCAATTTCCGCAACTACTATACCATTTTAATATACAAAGATAAGATTTAACTTCGTAGTGACAAACAAATCAATCATGTTTTGCCAATAACTTTGGCAGCAAATCAAAATCGAGTTAGAATGAAAGATGACGACAAAGAAGATAATACATTCAAAATTTGATATACAAGGATTTTAAAATTGACCTATCAAGATTATCGTTTCCAGACTTGAACAATTTACACAGTGGACAAAGGAACTCTTTGTAATTCGGGTGACAAATTAAATTGGCAGCAATACAACATTCTAAATTCTGATTTGTTAACAATTTAAAAATACAGAGAACAAAATTTGAAATAGATTTCTCCAAGACTCATGGTGCATTTGCAATTTAATCTTCAGAATTATAATCAATTTTGCATCGTCTTTAAAAATTATAATGCAATTTAATCACAATACAAATACAATTTCATAATTTAAAATACTGGGACCAAAGAAGATGGAGAGTTGACGATGTCCTTCAAATACTTTTTCTCCTTCTGTTCTCCCACTTTCTAATCACTAAACCTTCAATGGTACCTCCCAACCAATGCTATGGGTACTCTTCTCCCCCCTTAGTCTCCTAAGCCGCAAAGGGACCACACACAAGAAACCAAAAAACAATAGCTCCAAGATTTGCCTCACAAGGAAGAGCTTCCACTCTTTCTACAAGCTTGGTATCCCAACTCTCACAAGTAAAACATAGTCCACAATACTTTTGGCAGCATAACATTACCAAGAATAAGTGATATCCATTTCCTTTCTACCACATTTTTTTTTATATAAAAATCCCCAATGACACATGTCCTCATGCAAAATTAATTATCTTTTTAATTAAATTAGGATTATTCACCCACACACTTATCACACTCTCCCCAAGTTACACAAGTAATTACCATTTCTATTTTATTTAAAAACCCAATTTCCCTCATATTCCCCAATATGTTCCTATTTTCTCTCTTAGTTGTCCATTTGTTCCCCAAATTCTCATTTAATGAGTGTCTCCTAACTAGATCTTAGTTAGCGTTGGATTATGAGTCTTCTTCTAGTTAGACTAGTGGTATCTTGACTCTAGATACCATTTTATGTGTACACCTATTCTCTTATATTATTATTTCTTATATTTTTAAAAATCCAATTTATTAATTTCATGCACACATGTGAAATTTATCCATTTATTTAAATTTTTATTTATCTTCTTCCTAGAGTTTGATTTTATTTTAGACCATTTTAATTTATTTAATATTTTAACTAGTCCCTTAATTAAACTTAGATTTAGATTTAGTCTATACTTAGGAATATGATTTTGTTAGTATTTATAATTAATAATTTGTTGTTTAATTAATTATTTTATTCTAACAAGGTCCAATCATTTCAATGTTTTCTAGGCCACCTAGATTTATTGACTCAAATTTTAATTACGTGGCATGCCCTTCAAGACGCACCTTGATGATCTAAGGGTGCCACTTGCCTTAGATTTGTTTTGGAATTGTTTTTACCCTTAGATTCATCACTCCACTTGGTCGAACTTGTGAGAGACTAAGGGATTCTAAGGAATAAGGACTCTTCCTTATTGCACGCCCCTTAGAAATATTCATGAGTGGATGTCTCAATCCACCCTCATGAAATATTGGACCTCTCAAACTAGGTAATCGTTAACCTATAGTTTAGGCCACAACAGGAGTGTTAGTAGGCTATGACAGGGACGTTGCCACACCTCTCCCTCAATGTCTATATTTTTTTTCATGGACCCTTTACTCCTTATGTGAGTCGGATTAGCAAGCATCCTAAAGCATGCATCCACTGACAAAAACAATGTCAATAATCCATATACATAAATCATATGTCACATGTGCGAAAAATGAAATACTTAAACAAATACAATCCACTTCCTAACTCAATATGGAGTCCAAGGAATTTCATTGATTCCATCAACATCCATAACCTATCATGTGTCCTACACACTAAGGAAAACTCATCAATAGCATATTCCAATACATATACATCAAAATATCTATAAGTTGCAATACATCGCCATCATCATATATAACCCATAATCAAAACGAAATTAAAATATACCATAAATAGATCACTTGCATGCAAGTGTCCTAAAATAATATGTCAATAAAAGTTTCCTCAGTAGAGCGAGATGTTACAATATATCATTGATGGATCACAAGAGATTTAATCTAGGCCTACAAGCATAAAAGTGTTGATTGCAAGAATGCCAAAATTCTTGCAATCAACAGACAGGCTCTATTTAAATGGGTTTTCAGTGTTTAAATATATTTTGAAGTTGGGATGAAGCTTATTAACACCCAACTCGTGCTCATTTGTTCCTACAACCCTAAAAAATGTGTGCATTTTTTCCCTATCTAGTTTTCAGTGCAAGAATTGAATGAACCCTAAGTGGCGCCTAGTCTCGGCCACCATTATCAACAGAGGGTAGCTCAGGCACGATGATACCACCACAAGAGCGCTCACAGCTTCAAAGGGCAGATCCATCAGGGATCGAGTTGTTTGAATCCATACAAGAGATCAAGTACATATTCATCAGGGGATAGTTGTACGATTTCATATGTGCTTTCAATGTACACCATACATAAATCACTCTGATTTTTGCACAGATCTTTGATGGATTTCATACACAAGTTGGGGATTTAATCATCCATGTAACATAGCATTCTATTGCATAAACATGTTATCTCCCTATCAGTGGTGAGAGGTTTTTCAAAAAAGGGAAATTAAAAGTGGAGATATGCAACTAGTTTCTTGTAGCAAAGTATCAGAGTCCAGACTGGAGTCAGGGTATCCTGATCCATTAGCCGAGGTAGGAATGGAGAGGAACCCTATCGGAAATAAAGAGGTACATCATGGAGAAGGTAGGTTTTCTATTATCCATTGCTATCATCTCAGATTTCTCATGCATTTAAATGGTGATAAGGAGATTAATATCCCATTCTACCTTCTAAAAATCCTAACCTAGATGGCCAAACGAGTCCAGAACTATCCAAAAAGCACTCATAAGATCCTATACCATCAGGGATTTATAAAAATACTAGTTCTATATGATCTCAGTGAATTGGGAATATCTTGGTCAAAACGTTTATCATCCCTAGGGTTACAGGATGAATATCCAAACACACAACAACCATCATAGTAGGAAATTGAAGTTCCCTAGGTAGCTAGGGTTTCCACAGATCTTGAAAGTTCATAAACAATCATCCAACATTCCAAAGAACAAACCCTACCCACAAAAAGAAGGGCTAGATCTGTCAAAGGAATATCCATCACTCTAGAAAAAGAGGTAATACCTCAGATGAAATTGAGGCCATCCACAATGAAATAGAGGGCCAAATAAAGTGATAAACTATATGTCAAAAAGGGTAAAAAATGGGTTTGTCCAATATCCCGACCATCTCTTGAGAAACTTGAGGTCGAATCTTCACACACTAGTATGCATGTAGAAAAACCTCCTAAACTGAAGCCAAGAAAACAACATAGGAATAAGCAGGTTAGTCCTGAAGAAGCTACAATTTAATTTGTGCCATATCACACATATATTGAAGAGCCTCCTAAGGAAAAAAGAATGAGAAAAAGGGGAAATAGGTCCCAAGGCTGCCAAGTAAGCCAAATCAGAAGACCAGGTTGACCAACTAGTTGAGGCTATATTCCAAATCCTTGTTAAATCCATCCCTCAATGAGCATAAGCCAATTGTAATAAAATATGAAGACACTAAGGACATGCCCTCTGGGTTTACCATCATAAAAGAAATGGCCATCCACACTTTGAAGGAAATGCCAATAGGCAAGACCAAAAATAAGAGAAACAAGGCACAAAGCTCAATTATTAAGCCTTTTGATTTAGAGAGAGAGGAAAACATAGGTACAACAATAGAGTATGCCCCTGAGAAATATTTAGAAGATACTGGTCTAGAAACATAGCATACCCCAGAGAAATATTTAGAAGAGATCCAACCAGAGGTGAGGGGGGGAATGTTGAGGGTACATGAGCTTGTGAAATAAAACATTAGAGTCAAACCAGAGAAGAATACAAGGTATGATATGAGACCTAGGAAAAATAATCTCTCCAATAATCTCAACGGGCCCACTACTGAGGAGGAGCATGAACTTAAAAATTAGAACATAGTGGGAACAAAGATCAAGCCTAAAGTTGAAGGTAATAAGGAAATGGAGGATAGTAAGATCCTCAAACAAAAGAATGGAAATATGAGGCAACAGATTCAAGAGTTGCAACAACAATATCAAACGCTTAAGATGCAATATTCAAAATTGTAGAGAAATTACCAAATTTTGTAGAAAAAATATCAAAAGACATGCATGTTCCTAAAGGAAATCGTCTAAGTCTGTTGTTGTCAATAAGTAAGAAACTATGAAGCCTATGAAAGTTTTTCTCCATTGTTAAAGGCCTTTCTCCAGATAGTGGAATACATGTAGATCCATGAGAGGTCAACAACAAGTTCCAACCTTTGAATACTTTTTTGGTGCAACTCCTACACTTTTTTTATCAGCAGTGACTCTAGTTTCAGTTAGAGAATATTTTGTTTTCGTTCGAGATACCATAACCAGTTGTAATGTAATATATTTTTGATAAAAAAAAGTTTTTTTAGGTTGAGGTTATAGGCCCAGAAAAAGGGGAGTTATACCTACAAATTAGCACTTAAAATATACTTCACTCAATGTAAATAAGTCTTCTTGAAAAGTAATCATAACTAAATGGTGAAGTTTAAGATCTACATATCATAATGTAATGAACAAATTAACCCTAGAATTTAGGATTTGAGATAGACATTCAAATCCTTTTAGTAGATAAATAGAATAATATGGGAATGAAAAGGGGTTCAAATTTTTGGGTGTATCAAGCTATCAAGATATAGACTGGGATTATGAAGTGTAGTATCTGTAAAGTTTTCTACTCAATGAATACAATTTCTGGTGAACAAACTATCTTTCTCAATCTTGCTTGTCTTTTATTATTTTTTGGATGCATGTTAAATGTTTTGAAAAGAAAATATTCTTTCTTTTTCAGCTAATGTGCTTACAACCTGTTGAGAAATGTATTCCAAGTATTGTTTTAGGTTTAATAAAATGTGTTAGATCTAAAATTTCTAGTTGCAAGTGAAAACTTGTATGCTTGTCAGTGTCTTTTTGTTCTAATTTTATATCTTTTATCTGCTACACCAAAATGCATGCCACCGGCTAAGGGAAACATTGTAGTTAATGTTGTGGAATAGTCCAACTAGATCCATGCCCTTGAAGCTCATCCATTAGCTGACCATCAAAACAAAGAAACCAAACTTATAAAAACCATTCATCACAATAACTGAGGTGGCATATCTCTTCCCTTAGCAGTTAGGTGCATACCTTAGGACCAACAGGTTGAATAGTTTTTCTTCGCCATAACTTAAAATCAAATGACTAAAATGAAAAATTCCATAACGTTTGAAGGTGACCGTCCAATGAAATGTTCACATCCCATGCATTGTTAAGCCCTAATATTGGCTCATTACCCCTTAATTGGGGCATATTATATTAGTAATGTTATTTTATTTATGTTGCATTTAAGCCATTAGTTGTAATTATACCTCCTAGTCTCCTATATATACCAAGGAGACATTTTCATTTTGAATCATCTTGGACTTGAACATTTAAGTGGGGTAAACGGAGGTTTCCCCCTCGAAGAGGCTTATTATCTGAAATTATCTCTTTTTCAAGGCGTTGAGTACTTTTTCTGAGATTTTCCTATGCTATATTGATATTTGGTTCCTAACATATGGTATCAGAGCTCAAGGTCTTGGGGTTTCGCTGTTACATCTGAGACACCTTGAAATTTTCACTATAACTTTTTTTCTACAACGTTTCAGAAGGAATGGATTGGAGGATATTTAGTAGACAGATCAAGGTACGTTGGGTTCAAAATTTAGCTCCTGAGGCCTTATACTTTAGGAGATATATCCTGTACAAGATAGGGTTCTGGAATCATCCTGAAATGAGTCATTGCAGAATTTTCACTATAAAATATTTTCTGTAAAGTTTCAGACCTTGAATGCTGGAGGCCATTTACAAAAATTATTAAGGTATATGTGGTAAAAATTTCAGCTTCTGGGTCATCTTAAATTTGTAGATACACCTTGTGTAAAATAGGGTATCTGACTAGTCCTATTGACTAGTCTCAAGAAGGTGTTCCACATAAAAAAATCATAACTTCTTTCTAGAGTATCCAAATTGAGTGGGACTGGTTTCATTGAATCATGGAAAATCTGTAGTATTTTGGATGTGAGTTTCATAATTGTATATCAATTAGTTTGTGCGGGGCACGCTATACAAGTGAGATCTCCTGGAAAGGCCAAAAATCGACAAGTTGTGGGGAATTTACCGTAAATTCCACTTGGCACATACAATTTTGATCAGACTTGTGGCATTGCAAAGAAGAAATATCAGAGAACTACATAAAAGAAATTTTCATACCCAGAAGGGCCGAAACTTGGGAGATACAACAAAAGATATATTGTCTAGCAGAACCACCTCAAAATCAAGGTTCAAAAGCGATACTTGGCCAACATGCCACCCAAAAAGGAAATTTCTACACCAAATAAGCCTCTAGAAAATACTGCTTGGACTCTTGATGAAGGTGAAGAAATGCGTAGGGACATAAATGATTTACAAAAGAAGATAGTAAAAAAATATGAACTACAAGAGATGATGGAGGGTTTAAAAGGGGAGATCATAGAAGTATTGAAAATTTTCGTAATAGAGAAGACACTTGAAAGTGAAAATGCATCCCATGAAATTCATGATGAGGACACAAGGAAGGTGAATCAAGAATGGAGAAACTCCAACTTTGGTTTGAAGACCAACCACGTTCCTAAGAT
>ML776720.1:952202-1022102 GCA_009831015.1 Picea engelmannii
ACTTGAACATTTAAGTGGGGTAAAAGGAGGTTGCCCCCTCAAAGAAGCTTATTATCTGAAATTATCTCTTTTTCAAGGCGTTGAGTACTTTTTCTAAGGTTTTCCTATGCTATATTGATATTTGGTTCCTCACATGCATTGAATGCATGGGACCTCATGTTCTCTAAAATTACTATCACATTAATTCCTAATATGATTCATATTTCAACTATATCAACTAGCCAACCATATGTCGAATAACCATGCCAGGTATGCCAATTATCATGTTCCCATAACTATGTCACCACACCATAATTCAGTGTCAATTAAAATGATGAACAAAATTAATCAACCATTATCCCACATTTATTGCCAATAAACCATGCGCTAGGTATACACAAATCAATGTAAATGAAATAAACAAGGTCAAAAATGTGGTTCCATTACTATTGATTTATATCATATGTGTTATTTTTAATACCATGTGCACTTTAAATTCAACGTGATACCCTCATTTCATACAAAAAAATGCTATTATATGAATGTGATACATGGAAAGTATTGAATTTTTAAGTATGTGATGAACTATATACCATGCATAGAATTTGCAAAAAAAAACTCGTTTCTTTTAAAATGTGCCCCATAAACAATGTTGGGTGTAGGCCTATCCTGAGAAGGAAGGATTTTTTGGGTACATGAACATTTTTGGAGAAGAAGGTCTATTTTAGGAAAGACCTAATTTTGGAGCATGCACAATCAAGGGAAAGAATGCAACATGCATAAAAAGAAGGAAACTCAACATGCAGGAGAAATAGCAATGGGGTGCGTAGGCAGATAAACCTAACCATGTTAGGGTTAGGGTTTTGGATAAATATTGTAATGGCTATAAGACTGAAAACTAGTATAAATAAGAACCTAGGAGGTCTAGGTTGGAGGTTCAATAGTTGTATTCTTGATATTAAAGAAGTTCAGAGTGTTGGTATTGGTTACTATAATTGTAATAAGGTGATAGAAGAGTCAAGTAGGCCATATGTTTTAGGGTTAGATCATAGGCCAAGGATCCTGGTGTGATCTAGTCCACCTCATAGAGGGTCTTGAACTTCTTCATGCTTGTAAGAAGAAATATGTAATGCACGCAATGCTATATTTTGTACCAGACCTAATAAAAGAGAAAATAATCCAAATCTTTGTGGACATATCCCAGGAGGGGGTGAACCACATTAACATATGTGTTATATGTGATGTTTATTTCATGTTTAATTTTTTGCAATGATTAGTTTGTGAATGAATGGTTAAGCTAGATATTCTAGAATGCATGAATGTACCTAAAAGATGAATGAATCCTAGGAATATGTGAAAGAATAACATGTCGAATGCATGAAGAAGGCATAATACACTCCCAGATATCCACTCATTCCTAGACTACAAGCACTTGAGCATTGCAGTCACCCATAAAGCTATCTTGGGTGAGATTGCACAATGCACTCTATGTGTTGTGTTTCTTTCTTTTTTACCACGAGGGTCGATAGTTTTAGAGGGTTTTGTTGGAAACCTATTGATATCTGAACCTGTGTCAAACCTAGAAGTAGAAGTGATAGATATAGCCCAACAAATGGTTCTATTTCTGGATGGAACTGCATCTAATTGAGTGGATAAGATCCATGAAAGATTCTCAGAGAATGAAAATATAGAAGGGAATGTTCAGGCCATGGAATCCAACGAAGGCAGAGATTGGAAGATGGTTGAAAACAAAGGAACTTGAGTTTGCACAGATGGATAATAGAAACCCTAAGTTAAAACCCTGCAAATATATTAACAAATACATGTTTAGCGACCTGCATGAGGTATTTTTCTGTGAGTTCCCGCATGTGTTGCAGAAGTGGCTATTGAGGCTAAAAGGAAACCACCCTACAAATCGAATCAGAAAGTTGGAGTGGAATCCTATGGAGATCATGAAATTTAAACAAGTTAGCAATAAATTTACACGCGCAATAGATTTATGGTTAGATAATATTGTTGCAGGGTTTATCACTGAATTTGTGGTAGATATCGCGAAGTCTTACAACATAGCAGAGAATGATTTTATAAATGAACCCAGAGGTAGGTATATTAGATCATTGTATACTTCAATCAAGATTTGATTGTATAACAACGATGTGATCACCATAGAATCAGAAAAATAAACTTCCCTGCGTGCATGGGGGAAGGGGGGAAGCACTAACACGAGTTGGAGAAATGGAGGAAGAGATGGACAAGGGAAATAAGAAGGAGGACATGGACCAAATCATGATGGAAGAAGACCAGATAAAGAATATAATGGAAACAACTGGAAAGACACACAGTGGAGCACCCTACCAATATAAGATGAATAATAAGAAGAGAGTCATAGCTGATAGAAAGGGCTTGGCAAGTGATGAAGAAGAGGTAGAGGATCTCTGGGCTATGGATCAGATTGAGGAAATCCTGTGCACAACATATGAAAGGAAAACATGAGGTCCAAGGATAGGAACATAAGGAATAACTCCAATCTAGATCAATGTCAATGTGGAATCTATAACCCCATGTGCGACTAGTACACTCGAGAGAACACCGACATATAGACAACCAAATTTTAGTGGAAGAAGAATGAAAGTACAAGGATCCAGTCAAGGATCATCAACTGGGGGATCCAGTTCAAGAATTATTAGTCAAATATCTACACCACATAGAGGTAGTAGTTCAAAACCAGTTAGAATGGCAGGACATGATCCCATGATCAGGTTACTAGAGTTTCTGGGAGAGGCATCAGAGGACCATGAAAAGCATTATTCATCTGCGAGAAGATCTGGGAAGAAAAGTAGATCACATATGAGGATAAAAAAATTGTGCAATTAGATATCACACTAAGAGACCTCACACTAGACTGGTATATGAGCCTAGATGTAAACAGTCTACTAGGAGTAACAAGGACTATTACAGACGTAAAAATACTATTGATAAATGAATTTTAGAAGTCTAGCTCAGAATATTAGTATATGAATGAAATGATTGAAATCTGGAAAAAAACAGATGAGTCTCTTTGATAAATTGATCATAGGTTTAAATGCTTGAAAGGTAAGTTGAAGTATGAAATTACTGACATGCAACATAGGAACTTATTTGTGAACTCTCTTCTACCACATTTGAAATACCCATTAATACAACAAAAGTTGCAAACTCAGGTAGAGGATCTGCAAGTAGCCTTACAATTGGAAGAAAACTAGTATTAGAAGACAAATCCAACGATAGAGGAGTTGAAGGAGGATATGAATAAACTCACATTTCAACTTAACTAGAATAAGGGAAAAGGGAAAAGGGAAAAGAGAAGTTGTTTTCTGTACCACATGTAGGAAAAAAGGACACCATAAGAATGAATGTCCAAATTTCATGTAGTACATGGCAACATGAGTCTCCAAACCATTTTCCAATAGGAGGAACATGGTGTTAGATCTATAAAATGAAAGCACATGATCCATACCATTGTCTAATGATGTAGAAGTATCAGACAATACCCAAGAGTTCATACTACAATTATTGCAAGTTAGTGGGTCATGCTGATAGAGATTGTAGGACGATGGAGCTAATGAGAGAAATAATTTCAGATACTTATAGGGTGCAAGCATAAATGATGATAGAGAAATATGAACCTCAGTTCAACTAGGTACCACCTCCATACAACAATGTGCAGTAGTAGTATAATAATGCACAACCACAGTACAATAATTCACAACCATAGTATAACCCTATGTAGTACAACCAGGTACCTCAACACAATGCACTGCAAAGAGATCAGGATGGATATAGAGGTGGAGGATGAGGTAGAGGATGTTTTGGAAGAGGAAGAGGACCAATAGTGTGCCATAAATTCCAACAATTAGTACATTATGCAAGGGAATGTCCACTTCCATCTGCAACATGCATGTACTATTGCGTAGCAGACCATGACACAAAAGATTGTCCAACACTTTTAGGAGAAATATAAGTAAAGAGGAACCAGAACAACCAGAATGTACAATGGATTTCTACAGAATCCAGAGATATTGGAAGAAACATCAATATAGTCACACGAGGAGGATCCAAGACATGAACTGGCATACTAAGATAATATCCAACGCAAGACCGATGGGTGAAGAAGAATACTGAACCACATAAGGAGTTTGATGCATGGAAATAAAATGAAGCATTCAAGGATGCAAGATAGGAGTTTCTCAAGAAAAATTGTGCATCTACATCAGGCATGCAACACACTCAAAACGTACCAATGTACATAATTCCCTCCTTAATGGACCATACCAGTGAAACACAACCTGTAGAGCATGTAAGTAACATAAAACGTTTCTTCAATCCCGTGTTAATTTATTAAAGGATCAATCATCTGTCAAAATTTTACAAAATATGCTAGAAATATGTAACATAGATTTAGAAGGGAAATTAGATCAGAAAAAAATCAATCAACTCCATACAAGAAGAAGGACAAGCAGGGAATTCATACTCAAAGATAATATTGGGGACTTCAATATGGGTGATATTATATTGGACTTAGGCTTTGAAGAAAATGTCTTAACTAAGAGGACATGGAAGTGTATGGGAGAACCCACTTTAGGATATTCACATTTCTATTTGAAATTATCAAATCAACACAAAGTGTTACCAATTGGAAGGATTAAAAGTGTGAAAGTAGATTTGGATAGAGTGCACACTATGGAAGACTTTGAAGTAATAGAGATAGTATATGGCACAACACCTTATCCAACATTGCTTGGATTGGATTGGGAATTTGATAACCAAGCCATAATCAACTTGAAGATAAGTAAAATGGAATTTGAATCAGGAAAATATAGTCATTGCACCATTAGATCCTTCAAAAGGAAAAGGGTTTGTAGAACCCACCTGTCTGGATTTGGAGGAAAAAAAATAGTTGAACAAACCATCGCATACGAAGAGGATTATCTTAACCAAAATGCAGATAGGGTACTCAGTTGGAGAAGAATCACATCATGTTCTATTGATTGAGATACATGTTTTTAGAATTGGCAACAGATATTACATGAAGTTTCAACAAGAAGGTGCGCAAGAATAGACCGCACAGTAAGATGGTTTGGTATAGAGATAAGAGAACCTCCTAGATTTCATGGGGTAAATGACTTAGAGGAATTTCTGACAAAATATGAATAGGAAGTGTTAGATAATTAGAGGCTCTTAGAACTAGATATTGCACTCAATGCCACACCTACAAGATGGTGGGGTGCACACAAAGAATTAATTAAGGACTGGTACTAATGTAAATGATTATTGTGCATTAGATTCGGTGCAGAGTAGGGGAGAAATAAAATGTAGAGGTATGGTGGGAAAGGAACACCCGTGGAACATTTGGAGAAGTGAATAACACAATGGAGGATGGCACCACCAGAAGAATGGCCTCATCACTTCATCCACACACTGGAAGGAATCCCAAAGAACTAGTATTTATACCAGGATATGTGCAGAGGAACTATATAATGGACAACGTTACTACAAAACCTTGTAGTAACTTTATCATTTTAACATGAGAACCCTAACATTGATTCAAAATTGAAGCAGATAAAAGGTTTGATATTTATTGATGAACTATAGGTTGAACTCATGACAGAATATCAACAACAGAACATACAAACAATCAAATATCTACTGTCATGCTATCATGTTGAAGAGGAAGCACCAGATGAATATGACCCACACAACATTTAGATTGTAGATATTGAAGGAGAAAGAGAGGTGGAAGGTACATCTCTGGAGTCATAAGTATTTGTTGTACCAATCAAAGTGAAGAAAGTTAACATTGGGACAATTGACAATCCCAAAATGGAAAATATTGGAGAATATTGGGATGAACCAACAGTAGAAAGAATAATAGAGTTACTGTGTGAATATGGTCACTTTTTCCCCACAACTTTTACAGAGATGAAAGGCATAGAAAAAGATCTAGGAGAGATGAAAATATGTCTCAAACCTGAGGTAAGACCTGTCACGCAGAGACCTTACAATCTAAATCCAGTATATAAGCAGAATGTGAAAGAAAAAATTGCTAGAATGTTGGAAGTTGGCATCATAGAACCAATTGAGGAATATGAATGGATAAGCCCTATGGTATTCCAAGAAAAGAAACAAGGGGGGATAAGGATTTGTGTAGATTTAAGAAAACTTAATGATTCTTTATTACATGATCCTTTTACTACCCCTTTAATAGATGAGGTCGTAGAGAATGTGGGAGGCTAGGAAGCATATTCATTTACACATGGATTCTCAAGTTACCATCAGATCAAAAAATCTCCAGAGGACAGGTATAAGACTACTTTTTCCACAGAATGGGGATCCTACCAATATACAGTCATGCCATTTGGGTTGAAGAATGCACCAACCATATTTTCAAGAGTAGTCCTAACTTCTTTTAAGGAATTCATGCATCAGTTTTTAGAAGTATATCTGGATGACAAGACTATATATAGTATGTTAAGGGACCATGTATAAGTGTTAAGGCTAATGTTGGAAAGATGATGGAAGTGTCATATATCATTGAATATCAAGAAACACATTTTGGAATATTGTTGGGACATACAGTGTGTAAACAAGGTTTACTAGTAGATTCTGCTAAGATTGCAGTAATTGTAAACTTACCACCAGAAAAATCAGTGTGTCGGTTGAGAGCAACACTGGGACATACAGACTATTACAATAAATTTATAAAAGGGTATGCGCAGATTACTACGCCAATGGAATTTTTTTTAAAGAAGGATATAAGATTTTAGTGGAATGAAGAATGTCAACAAGGGTTGGACACCTTAAAAGAAAATATGCTCACAACACCTATCCTAGTATTCCCAGAATGGGAAAATACATTTCATGTGCATGTAGATGCATCAACCATACCACTTGGAGCAATTCTAGCATAGACAGGAGCAGGGTATTTAAATGATCCTATAGCCTTTGGAAGCAGAAAATTGTCAGAATCAAAGAAGAATTAAAACACCATAGAAAGAGAAGACCTATCCATGGTATTTGAACTTCAGAATTTCAGGCACTACTTACTGGGTATACACTTTAATATGTTCACAGGCCATTCTTCCCTCAAATATCTAGTCAACAAGCCAGTGTTGGGGTGGAGGTCCTGTATATAGCTATTTTTATTTTAAGAATTTGATTTCAAAGTGATAGGAAAACCAGGGAAGATGAATGCAGGACCTGATCACCTGTCAAGGGTAGCTAATGGAGAAGAACCTACTAACCTGGAAGACAACTTCCCTGGTGTACAACTATTTTTAGTACAAGTATCTGATGAATACTTTGTTGATATTATTGAATACTTAAGTACATGGGTTGTGCCACGATATTTTATCACTCCACAAAATAAAAATCTAGTAGTCAAAGTTGCATATTATGAACTTACTGCAGGACACTTATACAATATGGGCGCAGACAACATTTTGAGAAGGTGTGTATTAGAGCATGAAAGGCCTATAATTTTGGTAGAAGTTCATGACGGTATAACTAGAGGAAACTATGCAGAAAAATTTATCGCACAGAAGGTATTGCACGCATTATTATGGTGGCAAATAGTCCATAGAGATGCTAGGGAATATTTCCATAAATATGATGTCTGTCAAAGGGTGGGAAAACCCAACATAAGGGATGAGATGCCTCTAAGACCCCAAGTAACTTTGCAGGTATTTGAAAAATGGGAAATAGACTTTGTTGGATCAATCAATCCATCAACAAAAATATCAGGAGCTAGACATATCATTACTGCGACCGAATACTTAACAAAATCGACAGAAGAAGCACCAGTCAAATATTGTAGTGCAAAGACAGCGAAAAACTTCTTGTTTGAGCAAGTGATCGCCAGATTTGGGTGTCCAATAATTTTGATGAGTGACCAATGAACTCACTTTATCAACATTACCGTCAGGGATATGAATTAGGAGTTTGAAGTCTATCATCATAAGAGTACACCATAACATGCTCAGGAAAAAGGAATAGTAGAAGCCTTCAATAAGATCTTGGAGATTTCTCTGACAAATATTCGCAATGTCAATAGGGATGATTGGGACTTGAAAATACCAGTAGTACTATGGGCATACATGACTACATGTAAGAATTTGATGCGACAGACACCATTCAGATTGGTGTATGGGCATGAAGAAGTAGTGCCATTGGAATTTTTGGTACCCAGTCTTCTCGTAGTAGTAATTACCAACATGATAGAAAGAGGCATAATACAAGAAAGGTTATATCAACTAATGGAAATGAAAGAGGAAAGGATTCTAGAAATATTTGACCAAGAAGTACAAAAAGAAAGAGACAAATCTTGGCATGACATACATATAAAGAGGAATAGTTTCAAGGAGGGAGACCTAGTGCTCCTCTATGACATCAAATTTTTCCAACATCTAGGTAAATTTAGAATGAATTGGCTAGGGACATATGAAGTAAAGACTATCACAGATGGGGGATATGTGCAGCTAAAAGACTTGGCAGTAACATCACTGAAAGGAATGATCAACAAGATTCGAATGAAACTATACAGGGACAATCGACCTCCTAACCCTTAGAAGTTACTGTGCATTGATAAAGGCATGTATATAATGTACTATAGTAGAGTCTAGGACAAAAAAATGATAAAAAAAATAAAAAGGAGAAAAAGAAGAAAAAAGAAATACAAAAATAGAAAATGGAAGAAAAACACAAAAAGACACATAATTTGATTGAACTATAAGAAAGTGAGGATAAAAGTTGCACGTGGTAATTACTACGACAAACATAAGAAGACAACGTGCAAGAAAAAATAGAATTGGCGCAAATGCATGCAAAAAGTGGAAAGTGAATATGATGAGATCTATAAAAGGAGGAAAGCATGCGTTTAATCAACACTTAGCGATTTTTTTGGCACATAACGAGAAATAGGTGATTTCCCTAGCTAGAATTTTACGCAGAAGTAGGAAAGTGTGTGAATTCGAGATAGGATGAATCCACCAAAGTTCGACGTGCTAGGCGAGTACGTATGGATTACTTGACAAGGTCAGAGGCATAAGGAAAGACTGCGACATAGAAAAAATGTGGCCGAGTTCGAATATGTCACCACTTCGGACATAGATTCAATCATCCTGACACAAGTTGAAGAGGAAACATCAAAAACACAACAAGGGGAAATATGGTAGAGCTTCAGGGCCCAGAATGGAATTCTGAACCCTAACCCTGAAATGCCTGCAAAGCCTGAAAAAACAATGGGACCGCGACAATCCCATGAACAGGATGAAGTATTTGTCGAAGACATCACTGAATGACCAACTTTCGGAAGGGTAGAAGAGTATGCAGATGCAGCAGAGGTAGGCACATCTACTATGGGATAGAAAATAAAGTTGCTAGACACCATGGAGGTTACACTCCTCTATCTCCCATACGCAGTCATTGTTGTGGATGATATTTTGGGAAAGGTGCCTAAGCTTAGGTACACTGACTATGATGTGCACGATGTGTCCAAGTTCCCAGAGTTGGCTAAGGATATTTATTTGATAAACACAGAGGAAGTTGGACCCCTGAGAAAACCCATACAAGAGCCAGCGTAGTGGATAACAAGGCTCTATAACTCATGCATTATGAACCTGCTAGATATACCCCATTTCAGGCATGGTAAGAATGTCAGGATGTGTGTCAAACAACTAGTCTCCCACATACATGGAGGCATCCTATGGATGAATAGGCTAGTACAGATAGATGTGGCACTAATTTCCAAGATCATAGGACTCCCCACATTCAACATGCAGCCAAAAGAATACTTGGATAGCAAGGCACGCGAAAAAGAAATCTCAGAACTGGATAAAGAGAAGTTCAACGCTAATCATGGCAATAGGGGAATTGTCATCAAGGATATCAATGACAATGCGAAAATTTTCACCAGAAATATTATGGCTTGAAAACATTTGAGGAAATTTCTCAAAGATGAAGCATTGGTAGGCGTTATTGTAGTAGTTGCGTTGTGCACGAAGGGAGTCATGTTCAACTGGGCACTATACCTGCTGAACCATTTTTTTATAGACTGTTGTAATGTCCCTTTCCAAATAGGAGCTCCAAAAAGAAGTCTTAATGGTCTAAACTGCCTCGTTAGACTATAGCCAGGGCCAGAAAAGGGGTAAACAGGGTTACTAGAGGTCACTCTAGTCACAGGTGTTATATTTGGAAAGTGACATTGAGCTAAAAAGGCTTAAAAGTGCTTTTAAGCCATTATGAGATAAAAATAGAATTCGACGATGAATTAGGGTTTCAGTAGTGATTTAGGGTTTTGAAAAGATATAAGGAAGGGTCAATGACCTAATTTATTATTATGCAGATTATGACTTGTCATTGAGGAGAGAGGCGCATCTTAGGAGAGATAGTCAGTGGATTCTAGCAGGAAGACACCAATTGGCTGATTTCAGTGTTGAGAGACACACCCTAGTCACCGAGAAGATCACAAAGGTATTCCATCATCCTTCAGCAATAGTTACTTAGTGTTCAGCAGCAAGGGTGCATTCATCTAGAGGGAGGGCACAACTTCTGGGAGGTTTATAGATTGACTTGTCACATCCATGGAGAATTTCAAGATTTCCCTCTGACCCATTTGAGAGGAAGGCAAGGCACATATTTTTCCTGGTTCCTCACCAGATTTCGATGAAGGAATCATCTGGGGTGCATTTTCCAAACTTGGCAGTGTGACACTTTTCGCAGAGACATTCAGGGTTCCCGAGCGAGCATCAAGCCATATTCAGGGAAACCCTTCCAACCCATTTCCCAATAGACCAAGGCAGCCATTTTGAGACACATCTCATCTAATTCTGACGAGGGAATCACTAGGATGCATTTTTCCAGAGAAAGAGGAGTGCATTCCCCCAGGTGGATCCATCTGAGGTCCAAATCCACCAGCAGAGTGGTTTGAAAGTTACCAGTATTGAGGAATAGGGCAGGGCACATCATTTGGGACAGTTTCCAGGCCATTCCGAGAGGTATAGCTCCCAGGGTGAAATTTTCAGACTTCCAACAGTTACCGTACGAGCTGCCATAGTTCCATCACATCCATTAATCCTACAGTGCTCACATATTTAAGGTATTGTCTTTTGTTGTTTATTTGTATTTCGGCTAAGATCCTTTTGTATTTTGATCTC
Organism: Picea engelmannii; assembly: GCA_009831015.1. Taxonomy (NCBI): domain Eukaryota; kingdom Viridiplantae; phylum Streptophyta; class Pinopsida; order Pinales; family Pinaceae; genus Picea; species Picea engelmannii. The sequence goes on from ML776720.1 coordinate 963,371, forward strand.
GCTGAGTCTTGTCATTTTATTCAGCCGCATTTGACCTTTTGTAATCTGTAGAGGTATCATAATATAAAATTTGTAGTCCTTTGTCACACTTATTATTTGTATGACCATTTATATGATGTAAATGGTTGATCCTAGACACACATTAGCAACGTTTCCTAGACTAGCCAAGTCAGGAACAATATAGTGGTATCAGAGATTTAGTCTTGCTAGCCTGTGACTAAAGAAAATGAGTGCAGCAGAAGACCCAGAGGGTAGTGGACACGTAGGTGATGAATATGTCACTTACAATAGGCATAAGGAAATAAGGCATAGGCCTGACTTTCCCCCTTTTCCTCCTACCTTAGAGGAAGAGGAAGAGGCACACAGAGAAGCAAAGAGAAGGGAAGAACATGAGGCTGAGAGCGAGGTTGAGAGGATGCTAAGAGAATTATATGAGTGACCAGAGGGCAGTGGCAAGGCTCCCGTAGATCCAGAGACAACTTTCATGCAGGTTATCAATGATATGTTAGCTAGTCAATGGACCATGTCTTAGTCCTTAGCATAGGTGGTTGATATATTGGCTAGAGTAGGCATCCCAAACACACAAGTCCTACATGCAGAACAGGGGAATTCAGGAGTAGGCAATACACCTCTATGAGTAGTATTCCCAGACCCTTGTTTCCCAGTTTCCAGAGGGCACCCCGGTAGAAGCACCGCCACCGATAGCACAAAGGCCACCCACTTATGCAAAGGAAATTGCATAGTATAGGAGGGAGTACACAACATTGGGTCATGACTTCCATCAGGACATGACCCTAGTTGAGTATTGTGGACTCAGACTGCCCCAGAGAGCTACACAGAAGAGGATCACAACAACATCAGGGGCATAACATGGATTTCATCTAAAAATTTGGTAAACTCACCATACCTTCTTTCGACGGATCATCCAAATGCACTGCTAGAGCTTGGGTATAGAAGCTAGACACATACTACAAAACTATATGACCAAGACAAAGGCCATCAGTTTCGTGACCTTACACTTGGAGGGTCAGGAACATGAGTGGTGGTATCATGGATTGGTGACATTGGGTCACAGTCACATCACTTTCGATAAGGAGTTCACAGAGAGGCTCATGGACAGGTTTGACAGGAGGGATCCTGAGATCCACTTCAGGGATCCAGCCCAGTTGAGAAAAACTGGCACAATAGAGACGATCATCACGGAGTTTCAGCGGGTAGCTATGGCAATGACAAATATATCAGAGCCCAGGTTGATCATGTTATTCATAGAAGGACTCATCGAGCCTTTGAGAGGATGGGTGAAGGCATAAAGGCCTCCCACCTTGCAGGATGCCATCCTTCACACTCAATGTTTGGAAGACTCAGTGCCAAATATTAAAACCTTTTCCAAACCCTTCGTACCCCAAAAGGATCGAGACAGGAATCCATTCTAGAGAGAATGGAAGGGAAAGGAGAAGTAGGATGATGAGACTAGGTGAGAGCTTATGAGGAAGAATCTTTTCTTCAACTGCAAAGACCCTTGGGTCTCAGGCCACTGGTGCATGGGAAAGGGATAGATTCATTATATTTAGGTGGCAGCAGACAATGTGGATAGTGAGGAGGAGGAAGAGGACAGTGGATCCACTAGCTCAGAGGAAAAGTCAACACAGGCAGAGGAGCAACCTCACTGTAGACCATAGACACCGACAGGAGCCCATCCTCTAGTAGTCCCACAGCCGCCTGAGTAGGCTAACAGGAGGAAGCCAACAAAGGGAGGAGTCATAGTGACCCTTTCTGGTGTTCCCAGGTATGATACCCTTCAGATCAGAGGGACTATTTAGGGGAAATGGGAAATCACCCTAATAGATGGTGGGGCCACCCACAACTTCATCAACGCTTCACTAGTATTGAGATGGGCACTTCAGACAGAGGAGTTTGAGGGGTTTGATGTTGTATTATAATATGGCCACACAATGGAGTGTCTAGATAGAGTTCCAGACTTGGAGGTAAAGTTAGGCAACTATATAGTGAGATACATATTTTATGTAGTTGACCTATATGACACAGATGTAGTGTTGGGAGTCTAGTGGATGATTACCTTTGGAAAAATCACCACCAATTACCAAACCTTGGAGATGGGATTCAGAGACCATGATGGGAAGAAGGTTTTTATAAGAGGTATGTCGATAGGAGAACCTAGGACAGTTTCATCCAAGAGGATGGAGAGGGTATTCAAACATGGGGAGGTAGCATATGTCGCTAAGTGTTTGATCACTACGTGGAAGGATTCAATGGGTCGACAACAATATCATACAGAGATCAAGAATTTGTTGGGATGACATCAACAAGTTTTTTAGTCGATTCCACCAGGGAGTCCACCTGACAAGGGGTTTGAGAACACCATTGAGTTAGAAGAGGGGGCCAAACCGATGATCACCACCCCCTATCATCATCCTAGGAGGTTCAAGGATGAGATAGAGAAGGCAATCAAGGAATTTCTAGCGATGGGACACATCAGACCGAGCAAAAACCCATTCACTTCTTCATTTGTCTTAGTTCTGAAGAAGAATGGAACTATGAGGATGTGCATTTATTACCAAGCATTGAACAAGAAAAGGTATCCTATCCCACGCATTGACAAGTTGTTGGATGAACTGCATGGGGCAGTTTTCTTCTCAAAGATTGATCTACGCTCTGGGTATCACTAGATCAGTATCCGAGAGCAGGACATAGAGAAGATGACATTTTGATGTCACTTTGGACATTTCGAGTTCCTGGTTATTCCATTTGGGCTAACAAAATTACCCACCACATTCCATTCTTGCATGAACCACATATTTAGGGATCAGTTGAGGAAATCAGTCTTGGTTTTCTTCGACGACATCTTGGTCTACAACAAGACATGGAAGGAGCATATGAGGCACTTGGATGAGGTATTGAGCATCATGAAGGCATAGTCATTATATGCCAAAGAGTCCAAGTGTGAGTTCGGTATGATAGAGCTACTTTACTTAGTCCATATCATCAGTGCATAGGGGGTACAAGTGCACCAAGAAAAGATCAGGGCCATTATGGATTGGCCAATGCCCATGAATATAACAGATTTGAGGAGTTTCTTAGGGATGTGAAACTATTACAAGCAGTTCATCTGGGGTTTTTCTAAGCTTGGAGCACCCCTGACAGATCTTACCAAGCATGGGGATTTCATATGGACCGAGGAATCATGGAAATCCTTTGATCACATGAAGGAAGTCATGAGCACTTTTCTAGTATTGGCATTACCATACTTCACCTTACCATTTGTACTAGAGTGTGACGCATCCGGTGAGGGTATCAGGTCCGTTTTGATGCAGGGAGGACACCCCATTGTATTCAAGAGTAGGAATCTCAGTCAGCCCAAGAGGTTGTACTCCATTTATGAGAAGGACATGTTGGAAATCATGCATGCCTTGACCAAATTCAGACAATATTTGGTGGGTAGCAACTTCATGGTCAATATGGATCACAACAACTTGAAATATTTCCTTGAGCATATTAAACCTCAGTGAGCGCCAATAGAAGTGGGTGATGAAGGTACAAGCATTTGAATTTGACATAGAGTATGTCAAGGGGAAGAAGAACATTGTGGCTGATGCACTATCGAGGAGACCTGCGGCCTGTTCTTTGATGGAGATTTCGGTAGATTGGAAATCCCACTTGTTAGTGGAATATTCCAAGAACAAGTTCACTTGTGAGGTGATGGATGGACAGATACATGATGAAAGGTATAGGGTCATTGATGATGTCATATTCTACAAAGATAGAGTCTACTTGGTGCCAGATTTAGGGCTCAAGAATAAGATCCTCACAACAATTCATGATTCACCACTAGCAGGCCATCAAGGGTTCTTCAAAACCTATAGACATATCAGGGAGAGGTTCTCATGAAAGGCCCTCAAACAAGATGTTATGAGACACATCACTGAGTGTGTGACTTACCAGCAAAACAAGTCAGAGCATGCTCTTCCAGCAGGGATACTTTAGCCACTCCCCATTCCAGAGCAGAAATGGGAGAGTATATCGATGGACTTCATCACAAGCCTACCCAAGGTCCAGGGTAAGGACTGTACCTATGTAGTGGTCGACATATTAACCAAGTTTTCTCACTTCTATGCCATACTGAAAGAGTATAGTGGAGTTTAGGTAGTCAAGCTATTCTTCAGGGAGGTCTTCAGACTTCATGGGTTACCGAGGAACATCGTTAGTGACAGGGACAATCGGTTCATGGGGACATTCTAGAGAGAGTTATTTCGGTTGGTGGGGATAGAGCTGAGACCTAGAACCAACTATCACCCTCGGACAGATGGGCAGACTGAGATTGTCTACAATCGGGTTGAAGGATATTTGAGGAACTATGTAGGTGGACAATAGATAACATGGGTTAAGTGGCTACATCTAGGAGAGAATTTCTACAACACCACTTTCCACATGTCCATTGGTATGACACCCTTTTGAGGATTATAAAAATATGATGCTCCCACTTTGGTAGACTTAGTTTTCAGGGAGAGTAGAGCTCCCAAGGCCAAGGATTGGATCATAGAGATTCGAGAGATTCTCAAGTTGCTAAAAGAGAACCTACAGATGACACAAAATTGATAGAAGATGAGTACGAACAGGCACCGGATAGAGCGTATCTTAGAGGTTGGGGATTTGGTTTTCTTGAGACTCCAACCTTACAGACAGTCATATCTGAAGAAGAGTGGGGCTGAGAAGCTCAATACCATATTTTATGGCCCTTACAGGATCATGTGTCGAGTAGGCAAGGTTTCTTATGAGTTAGAGCTTCCATAGGGGACCAAGATTCATAACGTATTCCACGTATCTTGCCTCAAAAAGGCAATGGGACAATTCATTAGTACATCAGAGGAGCTTCCCCCATTGGATGAGGAGGGATAGTTGGAGTTGGGTTCGAAGAAGGTGTTGGAGTTCTGGGAGAGGAAAATGAGGAGAAAGGTCATCAGAGAGTGTTTGATCAGATGGAGAGGGATTACAGTAGAGGACGCCACTTGGGAAAGCGAGTAGGTGTTGCAACACCCTAGGCTAGTATTGCTTGAGGACAAGAAATTTTGGGAAGGGAGGACTGTAATGTAACTTTCCAAATAAGATCTCCAGAGAGGAGGCTTAGTGGTCTAAACCGCCCCGTTAGACTATAGCCAGGGCTAGAAAAGGGGTAAAAAGGGTTACTAGAGGTCACTCCAGTCAAAGGTGTTATATTCGGAAAGTGACATTGAGCTAAAAAGGGTTAAACACGCTTTTAATCCATTATGAGATAAAAATAAAATTCAACAGTGAATTAGGGTTTCAGTAGTGATTTAGGATTTTGGAAAGCTATAAAGGAAGGGTCAACGACCTAATTCATTATTATGCAGATCATGACTTGTCATTGAGGAGAGAGGTGCATCTCAGGAGAGATGGTCAGTGGATTCCAAGAGGAAGACACCAGTTGGCTAATTTCGGTGTTGAGAGACACACCCTAGTCATCGGGAATATCACACAGTTCTTCCATCATCTTTCAGTAGCAGTTACTCAGTGTTCAGCAGCAAGGGCGCATTCATCCAGAGGGAGGGAACAAATTCTGGGAGGTTTAGATATCGATTTTTCCCATCCAGGGACAATTATGAGATTTCCCTCCGACCCATTTGAGAGGAAGGCAAGGTGCATATTTTTCGTAGTTCCTCACCAGATTTCGACAGAGGAATCATCTGGGGCACATTTTCCAGACTTGGGAGTGCAACACTTTTGGTGGACACATTCAGGGTTCCCGAGCGAGCATTAGGCCATATTAAGGGAAACCCTTCCGACCCATTTCCCAGTATACCAAGGCAGTCATTTTGAGACACATCTCATTTTATTCCAATGGTGGAATCACTAGGACACATTTTTCCATAGAAAGAGGGGTGCATTCCCCTAGGGGGATCCATCCGGGGTCCAAACCCACTAGAAGAGGGGTCCAACAGTTACCAGTACTGAGGACTAGGGTAAGGTGCATCATTTGGGACAGTTTCCAAGCCATTCTGAGAGGTATATCTCCCAGGGTGAACTTTCCAGACTTCCAGCAGTTACCGTACGTACGAGCTGCCATAGTTCCAGCACATCCATTGATCCCGCAATGCTCACATATTTCGGGCATTATATTTTGTTGTTTATTTGTATTCCAACTAAGATCCTTTTGTCTTTTGATCTAACCGAGTGTTGTCATTTTATTCAGCCGCATTCGGCCTTTTGTAATCCGCAGAGATATCATAATATAAACTTTGCAGTCCTTTGTCATATTTATTATTTGTATGACCATTTATATGTTGTAAATGATTGATCCTACACACACATTAGAAACCTTTCCTAGACTAGCCAAGTTAGGAACATTACAACTGTAGAGATGCACAAGACAATGAAACTGATTTCCATTACTCCTGGTTGATTATTTTGATAGCATTGGCAGGGTGATAGGAGCCAAAATTCTCAACATTATTGGGTAGGATGGGGAAATTTTATGTAGCTAGATATGATTCCCTCTGGTAGTCCAAGGATAACAAGACACAACAAGAAAATAACACATTTTTTTCAATGTTGCTGGAAGACATACAACATCGTACAAAAAATGTGTGGCACATACCGATGGAGGTAGTTCAGGAGATAGAGGGGATAGCCAAGTTCAAGGCATCCAGGCATCACGTATGGATCCAATCCATGAGGGATCCCAAGAAGGCATGGATAGAGATGAATTAATGTGTAACAAAAGAGGAAGTGGACTAGATCATTAAATATTGGCCTATTCAGTGGTATTTACCAGTGACAAAACCATCCATGAGGACAGGCACGATGTAATCCTCTCAGCCTAAGGAAAAGGCTGAAGCAGGTTCTTCAATGAGAACAAGTAGCCTGAACTGTAATACTAGAATGGATACATCGTTAAATTAGCCAACCGGGAGCAGTGCAGTACCAAAATGACCAAGGAGAACAATAGTAGCAACAAGGAAAGGAAGTCATCCACATACTATAAGGAAGAATACTTCACAGGCTGGATAAGAAACAACCCAAGGTACAACAAATGGGGCGCAACCCTCACAGACAGTAAGGAAACCCGCGAAGGAAAAAGAGGCATGAAATAAAAGGAAGTATGACACAAAGGACCCATACATCACCCTGATAGAGGACGATGCAAATCTCATCGTGGACAAAATCCAATATAGAGGCGAAGAAGTGGTCTGAATTGCAGAGGCATAGCAAGAATAAATCATGGCCAAGCTCCTAGAGCTTCATGAGAACATCCAATAACTACGGAGCCAAGAAGGATCACATGCCACAATAGAGAAATAAGAGAAGATGCAGAGGCCACCTATGTTGAAAGAAGGAGAGGAGACAGTATAGTTCATCATCCAAGGCAGGGAGAAATTTATGGTAACGTGTCAAATGATCAGATTCAATTAGGAGACTGCGCAGAACGTAGAAACCCCTGGAAGAGGTGGAACAAGTGGAAATGGTGATGGCACAAATACCCACCAAGGAATTATACGGACTCTAGTCTAGTGTCATGCAATAAGTGCAGTCTAGGGCCCATGCAGATGCAACAAACTTGGAGGTGGTTAGAGGAGTTGATGAAATGCTTCAAATCACATGCGACCAACTCACCGTAGAGAAGGAGGAGAAATAACGTTGTTGGTTTTTTATTCTACTTTATCTATTATCTACTTTGATCTTCCCTACTATAATAGGTTGACCCAGGTTGATATTTAAAAACATTCCAACAAAATCCCTCTAAAACTATCGACCCCCTGGTAAACTAGAAGGCAATGCAACACACAGGCTATACTGCCCAGTCTCACCCGAGATAGCTCCATGGGTGGCTGCAATACTCAGGTGTTTGCAGCCTGGGAATGAGTGGAGATATGTGGTAGTACCTTGTGATATTTATTTACTTAGTATAACATCCGATTAAAACAGTCATTCTTATTCATGCATGTAGAGTATCAGATCCAACTAGTTTATTCATTCATTCATGTAGCATTCAATCCTTAACAAAAATAGAGATGCATACATTCAATCACATAACAAAAGTGTTATCATGGTTCACCCCCTCCTGGGATACGTCCACAAATATGTCACGCTATGCATGTTTACAGTATTGGATCTTACAATCTCAACAGGATTCTCGATCCTTGTGAGGCTGACTAGATTGCACCATGCTCATCAACATGCAATCTTACCCTCGGGATCAAGTTTCTCACTTCTTCTCTAGATCACCAACTTACAAAATATTACATTTCTTCCAAACCTTACAAAATCCAAACTCTCCCTCAGTCCTTCACTCTCTCCCGGTATCTCTCTCTAATCTCTACTTAGACCTCCTAAGTAATACTTATCTATTCTTGTCTCATCATCCATTACAATATATTGAAAAAACCCTCACCCTAACATCATTAAGTCTCCCTTGCATGTGTGCCTCTCAAGCTTCCCTCACACATGTTTCTTTTCCTTCCAGCTGTCCTTTCTTCCCTTCATTCCTCTCTTCCAAAAAATATCCTTTTCCCCAGAATGGGTCTGCGTTCAACATGCCCCCAACATTGAAATGTGGCTCATCTCGAGCCACCTATGCTTTGTGCGTTTCTGCAACAACTCCTGCTAAAGTGTGGAATCTATCTTTGAGTTCCCTTCCTTGTGTCTAAGCCTGCACGGTATTTTCTTTGAGAGCATCCAACACTTGTGTTGTGATCTCCTCACTGATAATTTATGTGCACTCTACCTGTATTTGCGCCATGTTCTTCTTTTCCTCCTCTTCCTATGCAATGACCTCCATTGCTAGCTCTTGGAGAGGTTCCATTTGATCTTGTTGGTCCTTCTTCTGCATCTATGCAAATTCTAGCTCTGCTTGTAGATTCTTCATGTCTTGCATCCCTTTGAGGTGCTCGATGATCTTCATCATTTTATGCCTCTGATTTAGGTCCTAGATGGATACACTTATCTTTTCCTCTTCCCGGCTCCAGTGCTAGACCTATTGAACTTTCTCTAGATTTGTCCATAGTTGTGCTACCCTATCAAACAAGTCGACAACTGCATTGACATGTCATTCAATTTCATCCATCTATCCAGTTGCTTTATGCTTCCTTTGTTCCTTCACCTCTAAGGGAGTGGTAGGAATGATTTTTTCCCAGAGTTTCTCTATCTCTTGCATGTATTGATCAATTATTTGCACAATCTACTCAATTTTCTGCATTGTCATGGGCTCTTCTATTTGCTCTCTTTTTGGAATTATGTCATAAGATAAAGCCAATCCCTTCTCGAGCCTATCCACATGATATTTCTCATTTTTGGTCTCAAGCTTGAATTTCTCAAGCACCAACTCCAACTCCTCTTTACTTTCCTTTTTGTGCTGCAAATCTGTTGTGTTTGGTCATGCACGCGACTGTACCTCCTACATGACACTAACTTGTAGTTTGTATAGTGCCTTGGTTGGTATATTCCCTATTACCAACTGTATCTACACCATATATTTCAAGGGTGTCTGGCCTACAATATCATCCATGCGTAGCATGCTAGGTGTAATGTGGAAGGTCGGGCTCACCTGTGCTATCATATGGATCATCTCATGTTCGTTCGACGCAGCTTTGTCTCCTTCTTCTAATGTTGCGGGGAATGACGTTGTTCCTCTTTCCTCCCTCTGCGCTTCTTTGATATTCTCTAGGACCTTCCTTAAGTCATTCATCTCATATTGAATTTGGTCCCTTTGGTGTTGGGATTCTTCAAACTCCTCCACTTCCCGGTCCTGGACTCTTTCAACCACAAGGGCCATGTTGTCCTTAGTGATTGTATACTCTGGCGGTTTCTTGTGCACCTTGGAATTTTTGTGCACACTCCTAGTGTGTATGATCAACCTCTTGATCTCACCTTGTTCCTGTGGGGTAGCACTTGATGTGGTTCCTTGTATTGTCTCAACCTTTTTTTCCTACTATTTCGGTGCCTGGGTGGTGTCCTTTGTCCTCGCCTGGGTACCTTTCTTTGGCACACCCCCCTTATTTTGTTGCACTGACTTTTGACTTGAATTTGGCTTCTTAGGTGCAACTTTATCTCCGACAGGTGTCTGATCTTTCCCTCTATCAATCTCCTTACCTATGGGCATCTCTTGAGTTAGAACTGGAACTCTCCAGTCATCCTGCCAATCCTTTATGGCCATATCTACGTCTTCTTCCTTGACACAGTATCACAGTTGTATCCATTCCTTCTTGGGATCCTTTCACGCTTGGATCCATACAGTGTGTTGAGTCTCTTTGAAGTTGGCAATGTCCCAGTACTGTGTGACCACTTCTGGACTAATTCACCAAGTGTTGGAAATGATTTCTTGGAGGTCATTGTAATACCCCGCGAACATGATTTCATTTGTACTTATGAATTTGGGGTCCGAAGTGCTCCCCAATGATGTGTACCACACTACGTGGAAATGAATGGTCTGCTCACAAAAGTATGTGTACTAGGGCTCCTTCCATCTGATCAAGGTGATCAAGATGAGTAGACAAGAGTAAAGAAAATTTGTCCCCAGGTCACGCGTGTCTCTGAATTCCTCAATAAATAGTTTTAATAAGTATGGGCCCTAGTTGAGCATAGTGCCCTCTACGCACTGTGATGCAGCCGTGATGACCCCGAAAGGGACTTCCTCCTTGCAACACTTACTGAGAAAATTGCACGCCATGAGTTTGGTGGCCAGCCTTTTTGATGCTTCACTGATGGACTTGATGATGATTCAGCATGACCCTCTCTCTGTGCCATACATCTTCTTCATATCCTTTGTTTTGTCGTCGATATACTATGCAGGATTCTACCCCCGAGATGGCTGCCCTGTAATATAAGAAATGAGCTCTGCATCTATGGAGACATGATCTTCCACCCATAAATACCCTTTGTGGGTGGATTCCATCAGCTTCTTAACGCAATTGTTTACGTCATGGCCCCTTCCAAAATGTGGGATATCCAACAGGTTCAGAATTTTGGTGTTGGCCATTCTAGCTACTCATTGTTTTGGTTGCAAAATTGTATCGTCAAAGGGTCCTATACCCACGTTTTCAAGGTATACATGCCTTGCAAGTTCTGAGAACTTGTCCATGTTAGAAACATCATGGTCTGAGTACCATAGTATTTCCATGCATCCAAAAAGGTTAGGCATGGTCTGCACCCATTTTAGAATGTGTGACAAGACTATGGTTGTTGCAACCTGCCTGCACATCAATCTTGCAACAGGTTGTTTTCCCTTTCACTGTGGTGGCTAAATCGAGGTTCCAGCCTCCATTGTTCTGTCATCGACATATGCCTCTAGCTGACTGGTAACATATTCTACTATACCTTTATGTTGTTTCTTTGGATCTCCTGTGTGTGACCATCCTGGCGTGGTCGTTTCTGTCTGGTTTGGGGTTGTCCCATTTTCCCTCGGGGCCTCTTCACCTTGTTCAGGGTGCAAAGGATTTCCTACGTCCCATTTCGATGCACTTATCTTGGGTGGTTCCATGGTGGTTCAGTTTGATCTTTGCCAAGCTATTTTTCTCTGTATCTTTTGCTCCACATACTCTCTTTCTATGTGCTTTCACAATTTCACAATAACCCTTCTGTTACCCACGTGCCTTCCTTATATAACAAGTGGCGTGAAACTTCTCAGAGAAGTTACGTGAGTTGTGGTTTAAAAGAATTGGTGCTTCCCACATACGTGACATTGAATTCCCTTAATGTCGTCAGTTGGAGTGATTAATGTGACGTCGCTTCGAAAGTTCTTGTCATTCAATTTTGATAGACGCTGCCAATTGGCGCCTGTTTGTCATAACCATCATTTTTCCAATTTCTTCCTTTTTCTGACCGTTGGTCCTTTTTCCAATGCGCTAAGATTTTAAAGTGCATGGTATGTTGTTTCTCCAGTGTGCTTGGAAATTTTATTTTTTTCATGCTAGATCTATTTTAGCTTCTTGTTGTCTTCTGGTGTCTGGTGTGGTAACCCCTATGTTGATGTACGCAATCCTTTGTTGTCTGGTGCATTTTTTTTTTAAGTGCTAGGAATTCGATAGTCCCTATACAGTTTAATTCGACTCCCATTAATCATTCTTCTGAGTTCTTGTTGGGCCCGAGATATGATCACTTTTATGATGGTTATTATACACTTTTTCCGCATGTACATATGTGTTTTTCATCTTTTAAAGGAGATTTTTGAAGAATTTTATGATAAAACAGTATGATCGACATAAGGTACGTGTGATTCATGTTTAATGATTGTATTATGTATAATTCATCATGTTTTATGATTACCAAGTTCTAATTCACAATTTTCTGGTGTTACAGGGCAAAAAGTGCACTACATTTCTACTTCCGACACTTGATATGACACTCCTTCCAGTACTCGTTCCGACACTTGATCTAGCACTTTGTCCAGCACTGTGTATTGCACAAAAAAGCAGGGCGACTTGGAGGTTAAGATATTGGTGGCCAGTGATAGGAAAATCGGGCACATGGGTTTTCTTCATGATCGCCCCCTCCAGCTACTGATCTACAAAAAACTCAGTTTCAGTTGTTCAAAGAGGGTGATTATTGGCTCGCTCTATTTTATCAGTTAGGGCATCATTTACTGTAACTTGTTGAAATTAGAAGTGGTTCGACCCTCCTGTGGTCGACCACTTGGTCTGTAAATGTTATAAATACCACTGAGGTGGTTAGATGATAAAAAAGAAGTAGCATAAGCATTAGAATTTTCAGTGTGGTAGACAGAAAAATGATTTTACTCTGTTTTGATATTTTGCATTGCCAGAATTATGCCAGAACTACGTTTTCAAGTTTTAATGGTGAATTTGTCTTGTTAAGCTCGTGGTGTGCTTTTAGAGAGTGAACACAACTTGCTGGGGGGCCCACCAATAGTCTAGTAAATGTCTTCATGTTTATTTATGCATTTCATAATTTAATTGTTCTCTTTATTTTCTGTACATCCATAATTTTTATTGTGTTAATTAGTTTGTTGTAGTTAATTCTTTTGATTCTCTTTTGCAGGTTAGAATGATGAGATGTGTTAGCATGCATTGATCTTGTAGATTAGGAACAGACTTGAAAGTATCTATACTAACCCCATGTGCATTTAGATGTTAGATTATGCTTTGATTTATGATTTTATAGTCAAGCTTAAAAAAATAAATTAATTAGAATAGAATAGAGTTTTAATTTGGGTTCTCTTCAACAAGGATTTGATGGATGGATAGAATTAATTCTAGTTTTTTATTATAGCTTGCTTATTTCATTTTTATATAGATCTCATTTAATTAGTGATTGGTTAATGTAGATTGCTAATTTTCTTTTCAATACCATAGTTTAATTTCTGTTTCTAATCATTTCCTTATTGCAGTTTGAATTGTTAGAATAGACATAGCATAGTTTCATTTTACGTAATTTCCTTTCCTAGAATTAAATTGCAATTATATTTCTTAGTTAATGGTTGAATCTAGTTTTTCTTACATAGTATAGAAGTACAATGATGATCTTGTTATGTTGTTGATGGTTAATATATGAATATGCAGGGTATCTAACATTGTTTTTGTCATGGCTAAATTCTCATTGGATTGTTTAATCCATACCTTTCATTTTTCCATTGAGATTAGTGTTGAGCTTATACCATTGGAATTGTCCTTTGTTTTCAAGTGCCATCGAGATATTATCCGATACCAAAGACATTCACACAACCACTAGCATTATATTTGAATTGTCATAGGTTAAAACACAGTTTTCCTGTTTTCGTAGATTAAAGATAGTTTTCCTTCTTTCATAGATATAGTTTCTTGCTTTCATAGATTAGAATAAATTTGTATTGTTGTTGTAGGATAGATAGACTTTGCTTTGATAGATTAGATAGTAGTCTTCTTATCATAGTTTAAGAAATAATTGTTAGAATTTCTTGCTTTCAATAAAATAGATTTCCTTTCATGCATTATAAATAGTTTTGCATTGAGCATTTAATCCAGTTGCCTCTTAGCTTTCCTTTCATGCATTAGAAATAGTTTTTCATAAATCATTTAGTCCACTTGCCTCTTAGGCTAGATAGTTGTTCAATGAGAAGTTTTTTCTTGCAGTAGTTAGTTGTCTTTTCTTATCCGTCTATTTTCTTTAGTAGGTTAGTTAGTTGTCTCTGATTACTTGTTTATTTGTTTTAGTAGGTTAGATAGTTGTCTTTCCTTTCTTATTTATTTGCTTTAGTAGGTTAGTTAGGTGTCTTTGCTTACTTGTTTATTTATTTGTTTTCATAAGATAGTTTCTCATTGAATGTAGGTTGGCAAGTTAAATTAGTTTTCTTTTATCATTTTATTATTGTTATACTTAAAGTAGTTTTCTTATTGCTTATTGTTGAACTAGTTTTCTTTACATAGGGTTTTACTTGCTTTCTTAGGAACTATCCATCGATCTTTGGCCCAAAAGTACTTAGGTTACTTAGCTTCAATTTTCTTATTAGGTTTTGTTCATTAGATATTTTTTCTTGAGTAGATTAGCCTTAGATAGATACCTTCCTTAGTTAGGATATACTCCTACCAACCCTTCTACCTTTGGCATATATTTTTCTACAACTCTAAGTTTACTTACCCCGGGTTGACAATTTAATTAAGGGTTTTTAGTGTGTTTTTAGTGCATATAGAACACCCATCATTTTTGGCACCATTGTCGAGGAGTTGTCTTAAGGAAATAAGTAGTTAGGAAATAGATCATCCTTAGACCTTAGCATTAGTTTGGTGGCGGGGGAGATTTAAGATGAGAGGTAAGAACCTATCCATCTGCTATAGCAGGTTCCCCCAAACCCAATAGTAGTTTTTCTTTTTTTCTTTTTTGTTTGTTTGTTTATGAATATACCTAGAAACCAAATGGTAGATTTTTCTTTTATTTTTGTTTTCTTTCATGAATAGGCCTAGAGACCCACAAGGTAGATACATTAAATCAAAATCAAACCTTTCAACCAAGGTTCCTTCCAATCTCTTTGGGGGAAGGAATGTTCCGCTTATAAAATCCGCAGACCAATAACGAAAAAAAGGAGCTAGCTCAACCCAAAGAGCTAAAATAGTCTCTGAGAAGACTAATACAAGGAGCACTATAGAAAAATAAATTTAAGCATCAATCATACTGGGACAGGAGGCAATATCACTCAAGTCTTCCACAAAACCAAACAATACAACCTTTTATTTTACACCACCACCAGGAAATCCTAATTTTGAAGATATCATAGACCCTGAGCAGGTGGATCTTTTGTTTGGTAGTTTAGCCAATGTAATCATCTCTCAAATTGACACAAAAAATTTGGCACCAATGGTATCAACTGGCTCGAGTAGAGTCCCATAAATCCAATCCATAGGAAGACCTTTCCATCAAAGGGAAACCTTGTTCTCTTCAAAGATAAAACCACCTAGGTACTCTCTTTTGGAAACCAAGCCAATATGGATTATCAGGATGACCATAATAATGCAAGGCATGGGGAGGAAGAAGAAATTAGAAACCAAACCGAAACTACCTTTGGGTTTCTGATTTTGGACACCACTCCAAATGTCAACATGAAGAATATTCCTCTATCAACACTGCCTACCTTTTATGGTAAAAACAGTGAAGATCTAGACACATTCCTATTTGAATTTGACATCTTGTGTAGGAGCTACAAATACATACAAGATGCCCAAAAATTAAATCTCTTTCCTGTTACCCTCAAAGACTTTGCACTAAGATGGTTCATGGGGTTGGGAGAATCCAGTATTAGGTCTTGGGGAGCCATGAAATACATCTTTCTTAAAAAGTACTAAGACTACTGCAAGACCAAAGAGTCTCGTAATGACATCTAATAAATCCAAAAATTAGAAGACGAGACCTCGAATATTATATGGAAATATTTGGTTACATCTCCCAGAAGTCAAAATACCATGACCTCCCAGAAGATGCAATTAGGGCTCTTTTCCTTAAGGTAATTTCATAAGAATATTTAGAGATGCTTAACCTGATGGCATCAGGTGAAATCTCTCATAAATATTTTGCTGAAATATGTGAAATGTGTAAAAATTACTCAAGGAGTGGAGACAAAACAAGGAAGAATGTTCGGGACCCTTACAACAGAAACTTAAAACCAATTAGTTCAGGTGGTATAACAACAACAGAGATAGGGAACCTTCTAGAAAACTTTAAGAATGACATCTTAAGCACAATAGGTTCCCAGTTGGATACCCTTATTATCAAAAAGAAACAAGAGGAGGAAAATGTAGCAATGAGCATATATTTCCCAAGATGTTGGAGGAAGCATTCCTCAAGGGAATGCCCATTAGATAACATTTCAGTTTGTGGCTTCTATACAGAAGACCATGTGACCGAAAAATGTCCATCATTGCCTGGTTTATTAGCCATATATAGGAGTGGATATCATGGGGAGTCTTCTTATGCACCTAGGAGGCCATGGTAGCGTAGGAATCAACCCACATACCCGGATCTACAGTCTCAAGTTCCACCCTATTATCAACAACAACAGTGGAACCCACCAGGTTGGAAAAACTAGTCTTCTCAGGTACCAATATCCTTGGATTCAAGTATGGAGAGGAGGACATAACCAAGGAAACCCTCAAGCTCCACCTATGCATATGTCCAACCACCCTTATCCTCAGTTCTCACCGAACACTCTGTAGCTTTTGCCAGGTTTTGTTCCATCACCTTTACCTCCTATCCCACAACAACAACCGCTACAATTTCAAAATACAAGCTCCCCGAGAAGGACACTATTACTGGCACAACCAGTGTTCAATCCCAATAATAAGCCCCTCAACCTCTTCACAATGTTAAGATGCAGGCTTTCCCGACATATGTTATCACTCCTATTCCATTCCAATAAATTCAACTAAGATCGAGAAAATTTCTAGATAGGTAAAGACCTTCAGTATTCATCAAGGAAGAAGAAGAAGAATAAACCATCAAACAAACCACGGATGACACTAGGTGGGAAGATGTTATTATCCTGAAGAATCAAGAACCCAAGATTCCCCAAAATGAACCTTTACAAATTATGAAGGTCCGTCCTTATCTAGACCGATTGTTAATCGAGAAACCTACCACCCAATCGAAATTTGACATTTTGAATGAATTAAAAAATATTTGTGTTAATATTCCTCTGCTTCAATCCATTAAAGACATTCCAATCTATCAGGTAGTCAAATAATTGTGTATCAAGAAGCCAGGTAGGAAGAAAAAGGATCCCCCTACAATACACTTGATAGGAGTACTTTCCAAATACATATCAGAGCAGCCAAAACTAGCAAAATATGGGAACCTAGGAAACCACGTAGTGACCATAACCATTAATGAGGTCTCCATTAGAAATAATCTCATAGAACTAGGGGCAACCATCAATGTTATGACTGCTACTACCTTGGAACAATTATAGTTGCAACCTCTTCTTCAACCTACCCCAACCATTTTGGAATTAGCAGATAAGACTAGTGTTATACCTGAAGGGATTTTAGATGATATCATGGTTACCATAGCCTCGTGGGAGTACCCCGTAGATTTTCTCATCATTCATTCAAAGGATCCTACCAAAGGCCATCCTGTTATTTTGGGAAGACCTTGGTTAGCCACAACCAATGCATTTATTGGCTGTAGAGAAGGAGAAATGACCATCTCAAATGGTCTCTCTATCCAAAATCTCACCATTTACCCTCCAAATCAACCTATTATGGAGAAACTTTGGTGTCTTGAATGTCCATTCAATAATGAAGACTGGGAAGAACCCATATTCCCAAGTGACCACGCATGGGCACTTCAGGAGCACACAACAAAAAATGTGCTAAGCCAGTTCATTTATGTTATCACCTGTGTGGATTTTACACAATATTTTCCCCAATTTGAGTATATGTTTGGGGAAGAATTTCAAGAACAATTAGACCCATCCATTTTATCTTCGACATTTTTTATTTATGATATAGATGAGTCTTCCTTGTCTTACACTCTGCCCTACGAGATTAGTCCATGGAAATGTTTACGTATAAACTCTGGGCTAGATACAGACCAACATAAACAGTTAGTAGATATCCTTAAAAAACAATCAGGAGCATTTTCCTGGGAATACACTGATATGAAGGGTATACACCCTGACACAGGCATGCATCACATATATACCCAGGGGGAAGTAACACTTATTAGGAAACCCTAGAGAAGGATGAACCCAACACTCAAAGACATAGTCAAGGAGGAAATCCAAAAGTTGTTAAATGTTGAATTTATCTATCCCATCTCTGACAGTAAGTGGGTATCCCTACTTGTAGTGGTTCCAAAGAAAGTGACTGGGAAATGGAGAATTTGTGTTGATTTCCGAGAACTCAACAAAGCCACTTTGAAAGACTACTTTCCTCTTCCTTTCATTGACCAAGTTTTAGATACCTTGTTTGGAAAGAAGTATTTTTCCTTTCTACATGGGTACAGTGGGTACAATCATATTCTTATAGCACCCGAGGACTAGGACAAGACCACCTTTACTTATCCTTGGGGAACCTATGCCTATAGGGTCTTACCATTCAGATTGTGTAATGCTCCTGCCACATTTCAATGAGCAGTACTAGGGATATTTTCCGATCTTATTCATGATTGTGTGGAGGTCTACATGGATGACTTCACAGTCTATGGAAACACTTATCAGGAAGCCTTAGACAACTTAGAAAAAGTCCTCATCATATGCCAGGAAATGAACCTATCTCTAAGCCATGAAAAATGAAAAATGTTGTTAACTGAAGGAGTGGTTCTAGGACATCATGTTTCATCTTAAGGGATAAAAGTCGATCCTGTAAATATTGAGGTCATTGTCAGACTTCCACCCCCCAAGACTTAGAAAGAGGTGAGAATATTTCTTGGACATGTTGGATATTACCAGTTGTTTATTGAAAATTTTACAAAGATTGTTGCACCTATGTTTGGACTACTGATAAAAGATGTTGATTTTGTTTGGACTGAGCAGTGTCAAACTGCCTTTGAAACCCTGAAAGTTAAGCTATCTATGGCACCAGTTCTTAGAGGGCCCAATTGGACTCTCCCATTTCATATATTCACTCATGCCTCTGACACCGTAATAGGAGGGGTATTAGGGCAGAAAGAGGACCAACAGTCCTATGCTATTTATTTTGTAAGCAAGAACTTGTCCCCTGCCGAGTTGAACTACACAGTTACCAAGAAGGAATTCTTGGAAGTTATTCATGTTATTAACATGTTTCATCATTACATTACATGTTATGAAGTATTTGTACATACCGATCATTCCACCATTATATTTCTCATGAATAAACCTATAACTAATGGTCGAGTGACTAGGTGGCTCTTGTTATTGAAAGAATTTAATATTACCGTGCTTGACCGACCTGGAAAAGGTAATGTAGTAGCTGACTTTCTTTCCTGAATAAAAAATGAGGATGATGATATCCCTGTAGATGATAGTTTCCCAGACAAGCACCTCTTTTCCCTTTCTGTCAATACCCCATGGTTTGTGGATATGGAAAACTATCTGGCCACTAGGAAGTTACCGTCTCATTTGTCACCTCATGAAAAATGGAAAATTATTACACAAAGTGCTAATTACTCTTGGGTTGGTCATGATGTTTTTTGCACAGGTCCTAATTTGATTATTCGTAGATGTGTCCGAGAGGACGAGGTACCTGAAATACTAAGAAGCTATCATGATGGACCATGTGGTGGCCATTTTTCTGATAAATGTACATCATATAAGGTGTTACATTCAGGTTACTATTGGCCTAGAATTTTCAAAGATGTTGCCAAGTATGTCATGAGAAGTTGTGATAGTTTCCAAAGGATAGGAAGACCTACGTCATTTGATGAAATTCCCTTACAAGCCAAATTTATGATAGAACCCTTCGAAAAATGGGCCCTCGACTTCATAGGACCAATTTCACCCATGTCCCGTAGAAAGAACTATATTTTGGTTTGTACGGACTATGTCACCAAATGGGTAGAGGCAAAATCCCTATTCAGGGCTACAGAGAAGTCTATTGTCGAATTTATCTATGAAGACATATTTAACCACTTCGATGTCCCTCGTGAAATTGTTACTGACCAAGGCACTCAATTTACTTCCAAGATGATGAAAGAGCTAACAGAGAAATATGGGATTAAACACCGTAAATATTCTCCATACCACCCACAAGCCAATGGCCAGGTAGAATCCACAAAAAAAATTCTTGAATCCATCTTGACCAAGAATGTTCAGTTACATCACCGTGATTGGGATGATAGGCTCCCAAAGGCTTTGTGGCCATACTGGACTACCTGGAGAAATACCACTAGACATACCCCTTATGAGATAGTGTACGGGAAATAAGTACTTTTACCAATAGAATTCCAAGTAAGGACATTTCATATTGCTACAGAATTGGGATTGAACTTGGATGAGGCTCAGAAGCAATGAGCCCTACAATTGAATGAATTGGATGAAATCAGGCAAGATGCCATCCAACGGATGAGATTAGTCCAAAACCAGAGGAGCAAGTGGCATGACAAGTTTATTAAGAAGAATCACTTCCATCCTGGTGATTGGGATCTATTGTTTGATTCCTGATTCAAAACCTTCAAAGGCAAACCTACTACCTGGTGTATGGGCCCTTATGAGGTAGACACTGTATATGACAATGGAGTTGTAAAAATTAAAACAATTGATGATGGACAAGTCTCCCTTGTGGTAAATGGACATCGACTTAGGTTTTATCATAAGCCCATTTTCAAAGAGGATTTTCTACAGTTCATTGGCCTTAGTATATGGGGAAGTTCCCCCTTGTTCTTGAAAACTTTTCTGAATTTCCTATTGTATATATGTAAATAGTTTTTGAATTTTTTTAATAAGACAATTCTAGATATGTCTGTAAGTATTTATTTCACCGAGAGTACACGGTTTCAAGGATATTTTTTTTCAAACATTGTTACACTTGAATTTTGTGTTTGCTAAAGCAACAAATGAATATTGACTTACTATAGTTAGCCATATTTTTGCAAGCATTCTCATTTTTAGGCATTCTAAAGCAGTTTCTCTTGAAACTCTTCACCACTGTATAAGAAAGTGATACCATAACTATAAAGCCTAAAGGTCTCTCTTACATTTTTTCCAAGAAACCTGAGTAAGTGAGTCAAGTGTCTTTATCAAAGAGTAACAAGGAGGTCTAATTAGCAGTTAGTCATGGAAAGATCACAATAACTACAAAGGAAGAAAGTAAGTTGAGCCAAAAGATACCTTTATGTTCTTTATCAATGGTACCATCCACTACACACTAAATAACTTGATTATATCATATCTTTAGATAGGCCACATCCGCTTAAGTACCCTTTACATYGRGACAATCACTAATTAATATAACGAAAAAGTCATCCTCTAACATAAATACCATCCCAATTGAAAAAAAAAGAAAAAAAAAAAGTTGTTTTCAGAGCT
Source organism: Picea engelmannii (assembly GCA_009831015.1). Classification (NCBI taxonomy): domain Eukaryota; kingdom Viridiplantae; phylum Streptophyta; class Pinopsida; order Pinales; family Pinaceae; genus Picea; species Picea engelmannii. The sequence goes on from ML776720.1 coordinate 984,828, forward strand.
GTTCCCCCATATTMTTGCATAAAGAAATCTTATACTAAAATMTTAAAAGATGGAGGGCCAGTCTCTGAGGTTTTAAGAGGCTAACCTGTCGAGATACTGAACGTGTCTGCTGGAAGTGGGTACCGGCCTGTGGTATGACTAGGTAAACCCACCGAAGTACTCAACARGCTTGCTGGCAGCRRGGCATTCTACCTAGCGAGGATGGTAATCTGACAAAGGTAAATCACAAAATTAAACTTGTCCTGATGTATGGCATTACTTGYAGACAAATATGACATGAAATATGTGTGTTTAAGMTAAGGTTAATGAATCTCATACACTTTCCATTGGGAAATAACTCTAAGACTATCTTGAAACTCTCTTGCCTACCTCTTCTTATCTATATATAGGATCTCTTATCCTATAAGTGGGGCCATATTCTAACTATCTCATCAAACCAAGATGTGAAATTTTATCTTTACACTTGACATACTATAAATCTTCGGCTATTGGGGGATATTGACTATTTTCCTATACTTTTGATTGCGAGGTGTCACAATACTTAGGTGTGGGGGAGGGGTTCATGAGCTGACAAATTATCATTGCCTAGAGAAGTAGATCTTTTCAAGAATTCTTTTGTATTATTTCTATGATATAGGTTATTACATTGATAGTCATGTTATTTTTGAAATTCTTAACTCCTGTGTGCTATAAATTACTGAACACGTACTTAACAGACCACTCTTTATCGGTTACTTAACAGATCACTCTTTATCAGTTTATCTTTCATTACAAGATGCATATTGTAGGTTTTTTTGACAATACATTTTTATGCTTTATATAACATGTTCATTGTAGGTTTTTTGACATTATATGTCAATGCAAGAAGATTGAGTGAGCATGGAACATTCTACCTCTACTCATTAACTACTGTGATTGTCCAAAACACTTCAAATTTGTAGGCTATCCATTATAAGAGGTAAACATGAACTTAACATAGAGGTATCGTATGAAGTACCGTATGTGCCGTATGAGATGTCGTTTGAGGTACCATATAAGATGTTGTTTGAGGTGCCAAACGAAGTGCCATACACACCAGTAACTGTCCTAGATTCTAGGTAACCAGAACTCAATCATTCAATTGAATTGGTTGCATGCATTGATTAAAGATGCTTCATATGTTAATGATCAAATGTCCAAGTCAAAAGTCTTGGACATTGATCTAACCACGCACTACTACATTGCCCCAAAGCTTGCCATCGAATTTGAATTTCCCACACATGGAAGCTCGCGCGCACATGTGTGAAACATACTCCACCTTAAGTGCATACAAAATCATGTTGGGAACTCTATTATATCATTTTCCCTTGCCATTTGCTCTACCCTGCGTTAAGGAATCGCACCCAGCCTCTGCCAATTCATCCCCTGTTCAAATCACTCTCAGACTGTGCCCAATTTGTGCCATCTCTAGACCTGTTTGTTCCCTTTCTTGGTTAAATTCACCTCTGTCAAAATTCCCAGGAGATATGAACCCTCCTCCTATGCAGACTTGTTTTCCATTCCAGAATTTGCCCAGTGCAGAGAAGTGTTTTTGCACGCAGGCTGGGGGCCATTTTTGTCTAGCTTGTAGGGCCACGATGACGGCCTCTCCATGCAATTTACAGTCGGATTCGATGATAAGACAAAACATGTAGGGTATCTTACCTTTGAATTCATAGAAGAATCCATTGCTACAACAACAAAGCTCCCAAGAATGGGAGATAGATGGTTCAAAAACCACCAATTTCCGCGCTCAATATATAACATGGTGTTTAAGCCCGAATTCAAGAGAATTTTAGGAGAAAAGGGTATGCTAAGGAGTGGATAAAGGTAGAATTGATCAATCCCCTCATTTTCATCACAAGGTTAATTACATGTGAAGGTAGATACTCCACCTTCAAAGCTTGTCATTTTATATTGCTGGCTAATTTTCTGTTCAACAAACCTTTGAATTTTCCTTTTTATTTTCTCAAAAATTTAGATAATATGTCCTCTCAAGTGAGGAAGAATGTGACTAACCCCCACAATAGTATCTTCCACCATGGCTTTATCAAATTACTCGTTCTTTCCAAACTAGAGAAACAAGGGAAAAATTGGGATGCCTTTATCTACCAATTTGCAAACCCTCACTTGACAGTTAAGACCGGCAAAAAGACACTTAGCCTAAAAACTATCTCTCCATCCAAACCCCGCTCTCCAAGAAATCCAAACCCCCTTGCACAAAAACTCTCTTTGCCGGAACAATACTAAAATCTTGTTGATATTCCTACTTCTTCATCAGGAAAAAAGACTAAGAGAAAATACCAAAAGAAGCCTATTGTTGACCCCCCAATGCCTTCACTCTCTCTTGATCCTACACCTAAAAATCTCCAAGAAGTATTGCAGGAATAATTTCCCATCATTCCCAAAAACAAGAGGGGATCTAATCAATTTGGTAAAGGACACTTTCAAAAGAGTACCCGGAACACAAGAACCAAGCCTTATGCAAAACCTCCACATACTTCAGATCCTATCCAAGTGTCCTATGATCTTGAGAGCCCTCATAAGAAACCTAGGGAAGTTCCCGCGGATGGATTAGAGCCACTAAGGAAAAAAATATCAAAACCTACCTCACCTTACTGATATCCCATCACACCTACTTCACCCATGCCTACTCTACATCCTAAAACTGATAGATTGTCCACATCCATCAAAGGATATAAGCCTTCCTCAGAGATCACCAATTTTGCCCCAACCACAGAAAAGATACAAAAGGAAAACCATCATCTTCTCCAATAGTTGGAGGAAAGGAATACAATAGATACACACCTTCATCATGACAATGCAGTCCTCCAAGCATAAGTTAACTCTCTTCAATGATTGGTCAATGATATGACTAAATCTAACCACAACCTCTGAGCACAGTTGAAGCAACATAAGAGGCACAAGGAAAAGTCTTCATAGCAAGAAGGAGAGGCTTCTAAAGCCAATCCTCCTCAACAAGCCTAGTCACGAGGGGTAACTTGTTTTTGTTTGCAATGGGACTTGAAAAATCATAAGTGTGGGGGTAATGTTGGGCTCGAGATATGATCACTTTTATGACGATTATTATACACTTTTTCCGCATGTACATATGTGTTTTTCATCTTTTAAAGGAGCCTTTTGAAGAATTTTATGATAAAAAGGTATGATCGACATAAAGTACGTGTGATTAATGTTTAATGATTGTATTACTTATAATTCCACATGTTTTATGATTACCAAGATCTAATTCACAATTTTCTGGTGTTACAAGGAAAAAATGCACTACGTTTATGATTTCGGTACTTGATCAGACACTCCTTCGAGTACTCGCTCCGACACTTGATCCGACACTCTGTCCAGCACTACGTATTGCACAAATACGCAGGGTGACTTGGCGGTTAAGGTATTAGCGACTAGTGATGGGAAAATATGGCATGTTGGTTTTCTTCATGATCACCCCCTCCAGCTACTGAGATCCAAACAACTCAATTTCAATTGTCCAAAGAGGGTGATTATTGGCTCTCTCTGTTTTATTAGTTAGGGCATCATTTATTGTAATTTGCTGAAATTAGAAGTGGTTCGACCCTCCTGTGGTCGACCACTTGGTATGTAAACATTATAAATTCCACTGAGGTGGTTAGATGATAAAAAATAAGTAGCATAAGCATTAGAATTGTCAGTGTGGTAAACTGAAAAACGATTTTACTCTGTTTTGATATTTTACATTGCCAGAATTATGCCAGAACTGAGTTTTCAATTTTTAATGGTGAATTTGTCTTGTTAAGCTCGTGGTGTGCTTTTAGAGAGTGACCATGACTTTTTTGGGGGGCCACCAGTAGTCTGGTAACTGTCTTCATGTTTATTTCTGCATTTCATAATTTAATTGTTCTCTTTATTTTCTGTACATGCATATTTTTATTGTGTTAATTAGTTTGTTGTAGTTAATTGTTTTGAATGTTAATTGTTAGAATGATGAGATGTGTTAGCATGCATTTATATTGTAGATTAGGAACAGACTTGTAAGTCTCTATACTAACCCCATGTACATTTAGATTTTATATTATGCTTTGATTTATGATTTTATAGTCAAGTTTAAAACCTAATTTTAATTAGAATAGAACAAAGTTTTAATTTGGGTTCTCTTCGATAAGGATTTGATGGATGGTGTTGGCACCAGGCCAAAGTGGAAAGAAGGACGATCATGGGAAATAAAGTGTGTAGGAAATTGAAGTGACAACTGGCAAAATATCAGCACGAGCGAATGCAAGAAAGCGTGCATAGAGGAAAGTGGCAGCTAGAGGAAGAAAATCACACACATGGGAGAAAAACCTAGTGTAAGAAGGGTTAGGGTTTTGGTAATATTCTGTAAGTGGATAAAGAGCCCGAAATGTATAAATATAGATACGAAAGTATCATATAGTGTGTGTGTTTTTTTTGTTGTTTTTATTGTTGATTTTATGTTAGTTTTTATGAGGATTACGGTTTCTTCGAGTATTGTTTTCGATGATACGTGAAGGGTTTTGAGTTGTATGAATCGATTTTTGTAAGATGTTGAGAAAGAAAATATAGGAGGGGAGGTAGATCTGAGGATTAGATCGTAGGATGTAGATCTTGGTGTGACCTAGTTTGCCTCAAATAGATCTTACCCACTTTTGTGAATAACTGTAAGCGTGTGACGCAAGGAAATCAAGAACCACCATAATAAAAGAGCCAAGAGCCAGATCTTTGTGGACGTATCCCAGGAGGGGTGAACCATGGTAATATCTATGTAATGTGTTGAATGTTTGTATATTTTTAACTTCTTTCAACAATAGATGATTATAATTGATGATTAACCAAATGAATTATTAGAATCCGTTTATATTTTGAGTTATATGCATGTGATTCCTAGGAACAAGTAGATTACAGTAACAGTTCACAGAACAGGTTCTTAATCAAGAAACCCTTTATCCCCTACTCTGTCCTATACTATAAACACCTGAGTCTTACATTCAACCATCTATAGCTATCTCGGGTGGGACTGTGCAGTAACTTCTGGGCATTGCATTGCCTTTTGGTTTACCAGGAGGGCCGATAGTTAGAGGCTTTTTTGGAACCCCGAATGACATGAACCCTAGGTCAATAAATTAGATAACCTGAGAAGGGATTCAATAAAGAAACCAACAAATGGTTATGTTTCCGTGTTAATAGGAAAAAGATAGGACTGAGTAGATGAGATAGAGTGGACAATAACCATCAAAGAAGAAATGATCTGTTAGAAGGGAATGTGAAGACCTTGGAACCCCACTAGAGAATAAATCGAGGGTTGGTTGAGAACTAAAGAGATATAATTTTCACGCAAAGACCATAGAAACCCTAGAATCACACCACGTAGATACCTGGATAAATATGTGTTTACGAATTTACACAAAATATTTTTCTGTGATTTTCCGCATCTACTACAGGAGTGGATCTTAAGATTAACGGATAATCACTCGACGAGCTGGATTCGAAAGCTATATTGGACTCTAGTACAGATTCAGTAGTTGCAACAGGTGAACAACAAATTCACCCGAGCAGTAGAATTTTGGCTTGATAGTATTATGGCAGGATTCATCACAGAGTTTGCGGTAGACACAACAAAGTCATACAACGCAGCTAAGAAATAATTTCTAAGAGGACCCAAAGGAAGGTATATTTGATCCCTATATACTTCTATCAAGATACTTCTTTATAAAAAAGGTGTAATGACAATGGAATCAAACAGTTAGACTTCCCTGCGTGCATGGGGGAAGGGGGGAAACACTGACAGAAAAAGGAGGAATGGAAGGAGGGCAGGATAAAGAGAAGAAGGAAGAGGAACCCTTGGACCTAATCTCGATGGATGATGACCAAATCAAGTGGATCTTGGCATCATCAAGAACGACGCGTAGCAGAGCACCCTACTAATATAAGATAAACACCAAGAATAGAGTCGTAGTCGAAAGAGAGGGCTTAGCGAGCGATGAGGAGGAGGTAGATGATCTCTGGACTGTGGAGCAGATTGAGGAAATCTTGCGCACCACCTATGAGAGGAAAACCAAAGGCCCAAGAATGGGAGGAGAAGACAACCACCCATTTTAGGTCAATGTCATTGTGGAACCCATAAACCCATGTGCGACCAATACACCACAGAGAACACCACCATTTAGGCAACCAAAGTTCAGAGGAAGTTCGACAACAGGAAGTACATCTACACAAGGAGCGACAACTGGAGGATCCAGTTCAGGTAATATTAGCCAAGTATCCACACCACGTGGAGGAGGCAGTAGTTCAGTGCTCAAAATGGCAGGACATCACCCTACTATTAGATTACTGGAATTTCGAGGAGAAGCAACAGAAGACCCTGAGAAGCATCTATTCATTTGTGCCAAGGTCTAGGAAGCAAATCAAATCACTGATGACAATACCAAACTCGCACATCTAGCGATCATGCTAAGAGACCATGCACTAGACTGGTACATGAGTCTAGACACAAACAGTTCTCCAGGGATGACAAGGACACTGGACGACATTAAGAAACTACTAATAAATGATTTCTAGAAGCCGAGATTAGAGGATCAGTATATGAATGAGTTGATTGAAATAATACAAAAATGAGGAGAATCAGTATGGGAGATTGATAAAAGGTTCAAGCGACTAAAAGAGAAGTTAAAATACCTTATGACTGAGATGCAACATCAGCACCTGTTTATCAACTCACTACTCCCACACTTAAAATACCCACTATGACAATAGAAGTTTCAGACACAAGCTGAGGATTTGCAGGCAACCTTGCAATAAGAAGAGAATCAGTATCAGCAGACGGACTCGGATATCGAAGAACTGAAAGAGGATCTAAAGAAATTAACATTTCAGCTGAACCAGAATAAGAACAAGGACAAACAAAAAGTCATTTGTTGTACCACATGTAGGACAGAAGGACACCACAAAAATGAATGTCCGACGTTTGCGCAGTATATGGCAACAGGGATGCTAAACTCGCTACCACAGGGGGGATTATGGTGTGAAATATGCAAGAAATTGGCTCACAAGCCTTACCATTGCATGATGATGCAGAAATACCAAACAATCCCAACGAACTCATATTGCACTTTTTGCAAGTTAGTCGGCCATGAATATAAAGATTGCAGAACTATGAAGCTGATGTGGGAAAGAACCTCAAAATCCTACAGGGTACAGGTAGAAATGATGACTGGGTAGGCAACACCACAGTTCACTCAAGCCCCATCACCATACAAAACTGCGCAATAGCAGTATAACATTGTGCAGCAACCCTATAATAATGCGCAGCCGCAATACAACACAACACAGTCCCAGTAAAATACCACGCAGTATAATCAAGGACCACAATATAACACGCCACAAAGTGATCGCGCAGCCTATAGAGGAGTAGGACGAGCCAGAGGAGGTTTCAGACATGGGAGAGGACCAGTCACATGTCACAATTTCCAATAATCTGGACATTATGCATGGGAATTCCCACTACCACCATAGACCTGTATGTATTGTCGTGCTTTGAACCACAATACAAAGGAATGTTCGACACTACTCGTAAAGATACAGGAAAAAATGAACCAAAATAACAAGAATTTTCGGTGGATTTCATCCGAAGCAAGGGATGACAGACGAAACATCAACATAGTCACTAGAGGAGGAACAAAAACAGGAAATGACGTAGTTCGACAGGACCTAGCGCAGAACCAATGGGTAAAGAAGAACCCTGACCCCAAGAAGCAGTTCGACGTGAAAAAGGAAAAGAAGATCTTTATAGAAGCCTGATAAGAATTCCAGAAGGAGGACATAGAGTCGACTTCACAGTAGAACAAGGAAGCTCCAGAATATGACATGCCGCCATCACTGGACCATACCAATAGAATACAACCTAAGGAACAAGTAAGTACTCTCAAAGAATTTTTGCAATCATGCATCAAAATGTTAGGTGATTCCTCATCTATCAAAGTATTGCAAAACATCCTAGAGAAATGTAGCAGTGAGATGGAATAGAAGCCAGAAATGAAAATTGTTAACCACCTACACACAAGAAGAAGAACACGTAGAGAATTTAGAATCAATGCTAACATTGGGGATTTCAACATGTGAGATATTATACTAGATCTAGGATCTAAAGTGAACGTACTACCAAAAACCACATGGCAATGCATGGGAGAACCTACACTGAGATACTCAATTGTTTAATTAAAGATAGAAAATCAACATAGAGTTCTACCAATAGGTAGAATGAAAGGAGTAACCGTAGATCTAGATGGTGTGCGCACTAAGGCAGACTTTGAAGTCATCGAAATAGTAGATGGTACAACACCTTACCCAATGCTACTTGGTCTGGATTGGGCATTCAAAAACCAGGCCATAATTAACTTGAAGACTAGAAAAATGACATTTGAGTCGAGATACTATAGGTTTATAGCCCCACTCGACCCATCATAAGGTGAGAGGTTCATCGAACCCACTTGTCTGGATCTAGACGAAATCGACCAGTTGTACAGAACAACTGTGCGCGATGCAGACTATATAAACCTAACTGTAGATAGGGTACTCAGTTGGTGGAGCATTACTTCATGCACAATAGACTCAGACATTGGGTTAGAAAACTGACAGTAAAGACTACACGAAGTATCCACAAGAAGGTGTGCAATAATAGACTGCACAATAAGATGGCTTGGCAAGAAATCAGAGAACCACCCATTTTTCACGAGCTAAATGATTTCGAAACTTTATTGACACAATACGATGACAAAGTATTAGAGAACTAGAGACTATTAGCACTAGATTTATCACTAAAGGCTACACTTGCAAGATGGTGGGGTGCCCACAAAGAGACTATCACATATTGGTACCATTGCAAATGATTACTGCGCATAAGGTTCGGCGTAGAATAGATATGGAACAACCGACAAAAATATGATGGACTGGGAATACCAACAGAGCACTTGGAGGTGTGTAAAACACTATGGAAAATGACGCCACCAGAAGAATGGTCTCACCACTTCATTCATACTCTAGAAGGCATACCAGAGAATTGGTATATAGACCAAGAATTACGAAAAGGAACCAAGACATGGGCGCCACTCCAACAGAACTTTACAGTCACTTTCTCATTTGAGCATGAGAACCCCAACATAGACAAGACCTTGAAACAGATCAGAGATGTCATATTCATTACAGAATCAGAACTAGAAGTTATCATAGAGGTACAATAGTGGAATAAACAAACAATCAAGGAACTGTTGTCATGCTACCAGGTACACGAAGAAGCACCACATGAAGACGATCCGCGCGATATTCAGATCAAAGAAGTTGAAGGAGAGAGAAATTTGGAAGGACCACCCTTAGAATCCTAGGTCATCTCTACACCAATAAAGATCAATAAGGTTAACATAGGGACCGTCGAGCAGCCCAAAATGGCCAGCATTGGAGATTATTGGGACGAACAGACACTAGAAAGCATCAAAGAATTGTTGCGCGAATACAACAACCTTTTTCCCACGAAATTTACAGAGATGAAAGAAATAGACAAAGAATTAGGAGAAATGAAGATATCGCTCAGACCTGATGCAAGACCTATTAAAAAATAACCATATAGACTGAACCCCATCTACAAACAAAAAGTTAAAGACGAGATCAACAGGATGCTCGAGGCTGGCATCATCGAACTAGTCGAAGAATTAGAATGGATAAGCTCGATGGTAGTACAGGATAATAAAAAAGGAAGAGGGATCAGGATATGCATCGAATTGAGAAAGTTGAATGATGCATTCTTACATGATCCATTCCCCACACCATTCATGGACAAAGTACTCGAGAATGTAGGAGGACATGAAGCCTATTCATTCACCGATGGATTCTCGGGATATAATCATATTAAGATAGCACAAGAGGATAGACAGAAGACCACATTTGCGACATAACGGGGATCTTATTAGTACACATTCATGCCATTCGGATTGAAGAATTCACCTACGATATTCTCCAGAGTGGTCATCGCATCATTTAAGGAATTCATCCACCAATTTCTCGAAGTATACCTAGATGATTGGATGGTTTATATATTGTTAAAAAACCATGTGGAAGTTTTAATCCTAATGTTAGAACGATGCAGACAGTGCCAAATATCACTGAATATCAAGAAATGCATATTTGGAACACCATTTGGGATACTACTGAGACACATAGTATGCAAACAGGGTTTACTAGTGGATCCGGCCAAAATCACAGTTATTGTTAACCTACCAGCACCAAAAACAGTCCACCAACTAAGAGAAACATTAGGACATACGGGATATTACATGAAATTCATCAAAGTCTATGCGCAGATTACAACGCCTATGGAAAAACTATTGAGGGATACCAAGTACCAATGGAATGATGAGTGCCAACACAGTCTAAATACCTCAAAGGAAAATATGGTCACCACACCAATATTGGTATTTACAGACTGGGAAAAGACATTACATGCACATGTAGATGCATCAACAATAGCACTTGGAGATATTTTAGTGCAACCAGGAGCAGGAGACTTGGATCACTTGATAGCATTCGCAAGTAGGAAATTATCAGACTTGGAATAGAATTATAACATGACATAAAGAGAAGGCTTAGCTATGGTTTACAAACTACAGAAATACATACATTACCTATTGGGAAAACACTTTAAGATGTTCACAGATCACTCAGCCCTGAAATACCTAGTTAACAAGCCAGTGTTGGGGGGGAGAATATGTCGATGGTTACTACTATTTCAAGAATTTGACTTCAAGGTAATAGTCAAACTAGGGAAACTGAATGCAAGGCCTGACCACCTATCGAGGGTCACAAATGGAGAGGAACCAATGAATTTGGAAGACAACTTTCCAGATGCACAGCTCTTCTCTGTACAGATTGTTGATGATTACTTCGCAAAGATCATCTAGTACTTGAGAATAGGTACTATGCCACAAGGATATACCCCTATGCAGAAGAAGAACCTGGTAGTCCACACAACTGGCTATCAACTGATCGTAGGGCATATATACAAAATGGGCACAGATAACATCTTATGGAGATATGTACTAGACCACAAACGACAGAGAATTTTAGCAGAATCCCACGAAGGAATAATAGGAGGGCACTATGCAGGAAAAGCTACCGCGCAGAAGGTACTACGCGCGGGATTATGGTGGCCAACGATACATAGAGACTCGAAAGAATATTGTCAGCAATGTGATGTCTGTCAATGGGCTGGTAAACCCAATAGAAGGGACGAGATGCCACTACGACCACAAGTGACACTTCAGGCATTCAACAAATGGGCAATAGACTTTGTGGGACCCATTAAACCATCCTCCAAGAGAACAGGGGTGAGATATATTATCACCGCGACTAAATATTTAACAAGATGGGCAGAAGCTACACCAGTAAAATATTGCAGCGCAGAAACAGATGCCCACTTTCTTTTCGAAGAGGTAATTACTAGATTTGTCTTCCCACGAATTTTGATGAGCGACCAAGGAACTCACTTCATCAACAACACCATCTGTGTGATGCTCGAAGAGTTTGAAGTTCATCACCAAAAAAACACATTGTATCACCCACAGGCTAATGGCATAGTAGAAGCCTTCAACAAAATTCTAGAGAACGCCCTGACGAAGATATCTAACATCAACAGGCACGATTGGGATCTCAAGGTACCAGCAATACTATGGGCGTATAGAACCACATGAAAAAATTTGACAGGTCACACACCATTCAAACTGGTCTATGGTCAAGAAGTAGTAGTGCCATTAGAATTTCTAATACCTAGTCTACCTGTAGCAGCTATCACACAAATGATAGAATGAGGTGCAGTCCAGGAACAATTGGATCAATTACTGTCAATGGAGGAAGACTGAATCTTGGAAGGATTCCACCAACAAGTAAAGAAAGCAAGAGACAAAGCATGGCATGAACTCCACATCAAGAGAAAGATGTTCAAGGAAGGATATCTAGTATTTCTCTACGATAGTAAAGCGTTGCAGAACCCAGGGAAGCTGAGGATGCATTGGCTAGGACCATATGAGGTAAAATCTTTTGCGGACGGAGGAGTTTTACAGTTGAAATACCTAGCAGGTGCATACGTCAGAGGAATGATCAACGGGAGCTGGCTGAAGCTATACAAGGCTAGTCGACCACCCACTGCACAGTACACTGTGCAATAGCAAAAAAAAAAAAAACAGCACGCAACATGACGGACAAGTCGCATACTAAACACAAAACCAATGAGGGAAAATATAATGGACATATCGGAAAGGGAAATAAGTGGGAAAAGGAAATTTATTAAAATCACATAGACAGGACACCATAAGGCAGAATTAAAGCAAGGAAAGGATGGATGGGATGTCACCGGAAAAGTAGCCATAAGGGCAGGTACGAAACCATCGTGGATGCATTGAAACCACACTTATGGTGCATTAATTGCACAATGTAGGAGGCATCCTCAATAATATTCATGGCACACCCATACAACACACGAGCATAGAAACAGTTAGTCTATTCACACAAGAAGAACGAAGAAACAGAAAGAGCAGCCTGAATGCACAGAGCGAGATCGCAGATATTATCCAAGATATTTGAACCAATAAAACGTCTGACCGACACTAGTATGGCACCACCAAAGCTCGTAGAAAAAAGACAGACAGTCAGACCAACTAGGGTTCAAACTAGGTCACGAGGAACATGGGAAGAGAACAACCAACAGCCACTAGAGATCGTCGATATTGACGAAATCTCATCGCGGGAGGACATTCCAGTCGAATCAACACCAATCTAGGAAGAGATCCTGTAACCCCAAGCATAAACCATGAAAGAGGAAATGTCAGAAGTAGCGCAACAACCTTGGAATGAAGCAGTAGGAACTTATTAGGAAGGACAACCAGAAAATGCCAAAGCAACCATGGAAATAAACGGAATCACATAGAACCCGGAAGTAGAAGTCCAACCAAATGTTCCACAAATACCCATCCTAGAATTTTATTTTTTGGCCAAGCTGACTGGTGAAATGGGAAAGGCTTGGGAAGAATAGATGGCGAAGCAACAAACGGAAGCTGCTGGAACTTTGAACCAGCCTACATAGTAGAAATACAGGATTCAGATATCGATCTCACCTTGAAAGAAACCAACTGCAGAGATTGTGCTACCTCACACACCAGAAGGAATATAGGTGGACTCGTAGCTATTGGGTCACATTGAAAAGCTCAAATTTTTCGACCATGACGTATTAGATGAAATAAAATATCCAGATCTTTCACCACAAGTCTTTATGGAGACAATAGCCATGAACCCTCTCAAAGGAACTATCACTAAGCCACGCTAGTGGGCAGCCGCACTGGATAGAACTGGAATCTTAGGATTGTTGAAGATACCACACTTTGGCAGAGGCCAATATGCGACAGCATGCATCAAACAACTATTAGCAGTTATGCATAGAGGGGATGTATGGCTTGAAAAACCCGTCCCCATAACTATTGAACTTATTTGCAGATTACAGGACTACCCATCTAGGGTATGGATCTCGCGTTGATACTAGACGACAAGTCCAAGGAAAATGAATTGGCAGAAGAAATATGGCACCGACAGGGGAATGAGAGGCATTATAATCAAGTCAATTAACGATTCCACGACACAACTGGGAGCAAATATCTTAGCCTGCAAACTACTAAGAAAATGCCGCAAAGATGAAGTATCGGCAGAAGTCATCACAGTTGCAGTTCAGTGCGCGGAAGGCACCTTCTTGAGCTGGGTGCAATATCTGTCAAAATTGTTCCAAATAGACTGTAAAGATGTGCAGAAAGAAGGTATGGAATTTCATTATTCATGGCTGATTACTCTCATCACTTTTGTAGGATGGAAAGAACCAGACCACGTCACTTTTATACCACACCACAGCCAAGAGGAGCGAGATATCGAATCCTGAAATCCACGCCACTGGCCAATCATGAGAAGGAAAATGGAATTATATTCAAATCTTACCTATGAGAAATGTAGGAAGAAATCAACTGAACATGGAGGATAACACCAGAGGCTGTCGCGCAATTCAGGGGCATCGCTAATTTCTGGGCTAGGCAACAAGCCATGTGGATACAGCCAAGACAGGACCCACATAAATAGTGGCTACAAATGTGCTACTACGTCACCGAGGGAGACATTGACATGATCATGCACGAGTGGCCATATGAATTGAAAATCCCAACTATACCTAGAGCAGTACTAGGAAAAACAACAGAAGGAGGGGCTCCACAGGCGGAAACACAACCTCCACAAGTCCCAGTACCCAAGAAACCAAGAACATGCCAAATCAAGTCGACTCAGAAAGAGGGCAGCTCAGAGCATCCAGGGACCCAAAAGGGGAGAACAGAAACCACCCAATCGACCAATGAACAATAGAACCCAGCTGAGGGAGCACAGGAAACCGTGATGAACCCCATCACATGGGAACTAGGGTGAACTAAGAGACCAACGGTACAAGAAACAAGTGTGCGCAAGAAATCAATGGCACAATGACCACCACCAGAATACACGATCACAAAGGATGATGGCAAGATGATTGCCAGAATGGTCCAGGATTTCCTCGCAGAGGAATTAGATCATGCAATGCACCATAGGGATAAAATGCAGAAGGAGCTGGCAGAAATGGGGAAAATCCTGAAGAAATTCAGAGAAGTCCAGATTAAAAGTAGTAGCAGAGGCATAGAACCATCTAGTGCACATACCACAAAAAGAATGGAGGTAGGAAAACGCAACTTAGTTCTTCTGAAACCACACTCTACGGTTTACATAAAGCTGAGCATTCTACGAATGGATGAGATTGTGGGAAAGACACCACTGAAGGACTTGGATCAGATACAATTAGTCCTAACACAGATGCCAACAAAGGCCTTATACCAATTGCAGGTTAGCATCGACCATGAGATACAGTCTTGAGAACATAAAAACTTGGTCGAGCTACAACAAGAAAGAAAGAAGAAGGAAACAATGGAAATAGTTTGCGCGCATGAAAAATCGGAAACGCAGGAGGAGAAGGAATGCAAAACTAATTTGGAATGTAGAGTGGAAGATATTTTCAGGAAAATTCCAACTACCGCGCAAGGAAGTGAAATCCCAATGACAAAAAAGATCGATCAGATTGCGCAGGCAATTGATCAATATCAGAAGGAGGTAGAGACTCTCTGTGTATAGATTAGACCAACAAATCCACTAGCAGTAAAGGAGTAGAGGAAGCAGGAAGAAATAGTGCAACTACAGGAGCTGGAAAAATAGTTCATCACAACAGCCAACTTGTTGGATAAAGAAAGACAACTCTGGACAAAGATGGAAGAGGATCCATGGGTCCAACAATGGGACAAGGAGGAGGAAAGGATCAATGCAAATATCCAAGAATTCAAGCAACAACATAAAACCATCCCAATTCCAGAATGGGTCAAGGGGACACAAGAGTTAAAGAAGTTACAGTCATAACTTCTCACTACGCAAACACAAAAATAGGAGTGTCAGGCTCAAATAGAACCATTGCAGGAATGGATAGCAGTAGTACTGGTTCAGGCAGAAGAATCCAAAACACAGTCAACATAGACTCAACTAGAATGTGCAGGATCGATAAGGGAAGACGTAGTAGCGCAAACAATCAATATTATCAAGGAGAAAATCGTGCAGGCACTGACAAAAGCAGCAGAATTTCAGAAGAAGTTCTAGATGATCACTAGGGAGATCGAGGAAGCACAATGCAATTAAGTGACTTGGGATGAGTCACATGTTAGTGTTGGGGGCCTGTTGGCACCAGGCTGAAGTGGAAAGAAGGACAATCATGGGAAAGAAAGAGTGCAAGAAACTAAAGTGACAACTGGCAACAGATCATCACGAGTGAATGCAAGAAAGCGTGCATAGAGGAAAGTGACAGCTGGAGGAAGAACAACACGCGCATGGGAGAAAACCCTAGCGTAAGAAGGGTTAGGGTTTTAGTAATATTCTGTAAGTGGTTGAAGAGCCCGAAATGTAAAAATATAGATACAAAAGTATCATATAGTGTGTGTGTTTTTGTTGTTGTTGTTATTGTTGATTTTATGTTAGTTTTTATCAGGATTACGATTTCTCCGAGTATTGTTATCGACGATACGTGAAGGGTTTTGAGTTGTATGAACCGATTTTTGTAAGCTGTTGAGCAAGAAAATATAGGAGGGGAGGTAGATCTGAGGATTAGATCGTAGGATGTAGATCCTAGTGTGACCTAGTTCGCCTCACATAGATCTTACCCACTTTTGCGAATAACTGTAAGCACGTGACGTAAGGAAATCAAGAACCACCATAATAAAATAGCCAAGAGCCAGATCTTTGTGGGCGTATCCCAGGAGGGGTGAACCACGGTAATATCTGTGTAATGTGTTGAATGTTTGTATATTTTTAACTTCTTTCAACAATAGATGATTATAATTGATGAATAACTAAATGCATTATTAGAATCCGTTTATATTTTGAGTTATATGCATGTGATTCCTGGGAACAAGTAGATTATAGTAACAGTTCACAGAACAGGGCCTTAATCAAGAAACCCTTTATCCCCTACTCTGTCCTAGACTGTAAACACCTGAGTCTTACAGTCAACCATCTATAGCTATCTCAGGTGAGACTGCGCAGTACCTTTCGGGCGCTATCTTACCTTCTGGTTTACCAGGAGGGTTGATAGTTAGAGGCTTTGTTGGAACCCTGAATGACATGAACCTTGGGTCAATAACTCAGATAACCTGAGAAGGGATTCAATAAAGAAACCAACAGATCGATAGAATTAATTCCAGTTTTTTATTATAGCTTTCTTATTTCAATTTTATATAGATCTTGTTTAATTAGTGATTGGTTAATGTATATTTTTAATTTTCTTTTCAATATCATAGTTTAATTTTTGTTTCTAATCATTTCCTTATTGCAGTTTGAATTGTTAGAATAGACATAACATAGTTTCATTTTACGTAATCTCCTTTCCTAGAATTAAATTGCAATTATATTTCTTAGTTAATGGTTGAATATAAAGCTTACATAGTATATAAGTACAATGATGATCTCGTTATGTTGTTGATGGTTAATATATGAATATGAAGGGTATCTAACATTGTTTTTTTCATGGCTAAATTCTCATTGGATTGTTTAATCCATACCTTCATTTTTTCCATTGAGATTAGTGTTGAGCTTATACCATTGGAATTGTCCTTTGTTGTCAAGTGCCATCGAGATATTATCCGACACCAAAGACATTCACACAACCACTAGTATTATATTTGAATTTTCATAGGTTAAAAGACAGTTTTCCTGTTTTCGTAGATTAAAGATAGTTTTCCTTCTTTCATAGATTAAAGATAGTTTTCCTTCTTTCATAGATGTAGTTTCTTGCTTTCATAGATTAGAACAAATTTTTATTTTTTCTTGTTGGCCCTTGGTTATGGAAGGAATACAAGGTGAAAATCGAACTTCGCAGAAGACACAGTGACTGTCACTA
The DNA here is from genome assembly GCA_009831015.1 of Picea engelmannii. NCBI lineage: Eukaryota > Viridiplantae > Streptophyta > Pinopsida > Pinales > Pinaceae > Picea > Picea engelmannii. The sequence goes on from ML776720.1 coordinate 1,002,382, forward strand.
GGTCGAAGTGAGAAAAAGAGCAGAAAATATGGAGTGAAGTACGGAAATGCAAGCCATTGGATGAGGAGATCGAGGATGACATATCAACAAGGAAAATGGATCGAGGACAACTCAGTAAGTGGAAAAAGCCACCGTTGGATGCTTTGGAGCACCGCGCGAGAAGGAAGGAAAGACGGGCTGGCGAAGCCTGGAAAAAGTAGGTCAAGTTGACCTAGGGTTTTGGTATCTAGGGATTTGGCACCTAGCTTTCGGCCTAGGTCTATCGGTGAGGTATTGTAATTTATAAATAAAGGTTAAGAAGACCTGGGTCGGGTTGGTACGATATTTTTGTTGATCTATCTCTATTGTTATGGTGAGATATTATTGTATTGAGAGAGAGCAATGCTAAGTGAGAGAGCCTTCTAGTATTGTAAGATATTCAAATGTGTGTGAAGGTCAAGTCCTGAAACTGGGTGCGCAGGAAAGGGAGATAAAGAGAGAGAAGAAAGAAGATCTTCTAGCTAACAGCACAGACAAGAACTGTAGGCTTTATCTTAATAAATCATAAGCGCAGTTCTATGGATGTATCCCTAGAGAGAGGTTGAACCACGTATATCTTGTGTCATGTGTGTCTGATTGATTCTTTGAGCTCGGTTAATGTTATATTGTTATTTGCATTATTGTATTAGATCATATCTATAACTGTGAAGGGTAGATATAGCTTGGTGAGGGATATATGAATGTATCATTGTTGTTTTATTAGATCCACTTGATATTCCCCTGGTTGTATACATCTATGTTCTGCAACCCCCCTTTTATCTGCTTCGGGTGAGACTACATCTGCTTCACAGGTGTTGCTGAAAGGGCCAGTAGCTAGGGCTTGTTGGTGCACTCTTGGAGTGAACCCTAGGTCTGCCCCTGTGCCAACAAATGGTTATGTTGTCGGGACCAGAATTTGCATGAGGGAATGTCAAGGTGGTTCCCATCGAAGACAGAAATTTAGAAGTGGATAGAAGATCAAGAGAGGGACTTCGTTGAAGCCCAGAACAAGAACCCTAAGCTAAGTACTAAAGATTGGCTACAAATATATATCTTCATCGACATTCATGAGATCTTCTTTGGAGGAATCCATCAGGAGTTGTCTGAGTGGTTGGCTAGGTTAGCAGATACCCAGTTCAAGATCAGATCTAGAACTCTTATGGTTTGGATGTCGGCGCTAATACAGAAGGTCAAAAGAGTTGATAACGTTGTATCCAGAGAAGTAGATCATTGGTTTGATAGTACCATTGGAGGGTATATCACCGAGTTTGCTGTTGACAGAGTAGAATCGTACATCCAAGCCGAGAGATACTTTTTCAAAGGACCCAGAGGAAAATTTTTGCACTTTATGAAGCTGAGAATCAAGATGATCTTGCATGAAAAGAACGTATTGAATATACAGTAGATCAAGTGGATTTGAAAATACTAATGTTCAGGAATTCAGACAATGACAGTGACACAGAAGCTGGACATACGCGGAGTGGGAGAGTATTTCAGAGGGGTTCACCTTGAGAACCTATTTAAGAAGAACTATGGGGATGAGGGATTCTACAGTGGAAAAGGGGCAGATCTAACATATGAAGAACATTCAGAACCTGCAAGGACAGAGGAAGGAGAAGCCAAAGAACCTCGTCAGGACAAACCCGAAACCTGAGGAACTACGTAGATTATTGAAGTAAGTATTGTTAGCCCTCCTATTGTTTCAACACCACTTGTTAATCAGAATAGTCAGAATCACCAGAGCCCTCAGAGTACTATTACTAGCAGTTCAACATCTACTCAGACAGGAAACGTAGGTATCTCTATGGTATATGAGATGAGGCTCCCTAGGTTTAGGGGAGATGGATCTGAAGATCCTGATCAACATTGGTTTCTGTGAAAATCCGTATGGAATATTAAAAATGTCACCGATGAAGCTGTTAAAAGGACCCAGTTCAACACTACTCTAAGGGATCGCGCACTGAGCTGGTACATGAATCTTGTCCAAGGACTTGCGTAGCCTAAGCCACTAGGTGAGATCAAGAATGTGTTGATTGCAGAGTTCAACAAACCTAAGTCAGAGTCTCAATTTATTACATAATTGAAGGAGATCAATAAGATGGTAGCCGAGCCTGTTTGGGAGTTCGATCAAAGGTTTGAGACTTTAACAGGCCAATTAACTTTTTAGATCCCAGATGAATAGAATAAGGAATGGTTCATCGTTGCCCTTTTACCACACATCAAATTTCTCCGAATGCAGCAGAATATTTCTTCGCAGGCAGAAGCATTGGAGATCACTATGAAGCTTGAATCATCCCCTATGGGAGAATCCAACTTAGGTATGAGCCAAATCTTGAGCCAGCTGACTAGTTTGTCTCTGCAGATTAAGGATATGAATAAGGACAAGGGAAAGGACAAAAGATAAGATATTTGGTGTGTAATATGCAKATCAGAAGGCCATGATAAGGAACACTATCCTTTATTCCATAAATATTTGGCCTCATGAGCATCGAGCCCCTTGAAGCAAGTCAACCTGCCCTGGTGCGAAGTATGCAGAAATAGGCATTGCACAGGTGAGTKCTATTACATGAAGAAGTATGTTTAGACTCCCACAAGTTTATATTGCACATTATGTAAGTCTGTTGGGCACGACAATAGGGATTGTAGGGCCTATGACCTTATGCATGAAAGATCAAGGGACATATACAAGATCCAAGGTGAAGCAGAACAAGAAGGAAACACTCTGCAGTATAACTCCCTAGGAAGAGGAAACTTCAATCCTAGTGGTGGGTACAGAGGACGGGGACAAGGATGAGGAACAAGTCGAGGATGAGGACATATCATCTGTTACAACTGCACACAACTAGGACACTTGGCAAGGGATTGTCATAATCCTTGCACTACATGCAACTATTGCAGCTTGTTCGACCATGTTATAGAATATTGCCTTGTGCTGCTAGATAAGCTACAGGAAAGATGAGGACCTCAGTAGAATCCACAAGTGCAATTGAGATACGTTGAGCCTCACAGAGAAGACCCTAAAGTCGTTGTTATCACTCAAGGAGGTGCTACTACCGGAGAGGATAGAATGACTCAAGGAAAGATTGCATAAGACTCAGGTATCAGGAAGGCTACAGAGAAGACCCAAACTTTCGATGCAAAGAAATAAAGACAAATCTTTGAGGAAGAAAGACAACAGTTCAATGCAGATCAAGTTTCCTCATAAAAAATGAAACAAAAAATAAGAGAGTATGGAATGCCTCACGCATTTGACTAGTCTACCTCGCCAAGGGAAGGAAAAGAGGTAAGCAAGCTCATGGACTTTTTACAGACTTGCATTAAGTTGATTCAGGATGAGAGCATTATACAAGAATTATATAATTTAATTAGATAGTATGAGATAGGAAAGATAGAACCCTTACTGAATAGGGTAGTACACCAAATTGGAAAAAGGATAAGGAAAAATAAAGAATTACACTTGAATTCTCAAATAGGAGAATATGGCATAGACTATGTGGTCCTCGACTTAGGGTCGGAGGTCAATGTCATGACGAAGCAAACTTGGGCACTGATGGGGAAAATGAAGTTGATCTACTCCCTTATCAGGCTTAGGATGGATAACCAGAAAGGTGTCAACCCCTTTGGTAGATTTGAACATGTACATGTGGACATCGATGGAGTGAGAACATTCGCATATTTTGAGGTGATTGAAATTGTTGATGACGGTTGCCCTTACCCTACACTCTTAGGAATTGATTGGGCCTTCGATAACTCCACGGTGGTTGATTTGAAGAAAATACATATGAAATTTGAAATATATGGCCTCGAGGTCATTGCACCTTTATATATAGATGAAGGTCCGCAATATACAGATCCCATCAGAGAAGAAGACCATGCATATGATCTGGAAAACATCTACAAACTAACAGCCATATAGTGGGATTACATCAACCCTACAGCCGATGGGAATCTGAGATGGTGAACTGACAACGCATGTTCATTAGATTCAAAAGACGCATTGGAGAACTGGCAGAACCAGATGTATGAAGTATCTACCAAAATATGTGCCAGATTAACCAGAGAAGTTCGTTGTATCGGAAAAAAAGTAAGTAACTTACCCACATTTGATGGTCTGAACCCTTTAGAATCCTTCCTATCATATTTTGAAGCAAGTGTACCAACACAACAAAGGCTTTTGGCAATGAATGAGTCCATGTAACCCACACCAACAAGATGGTGGGGAACCCACAAAAGCAATATTACAGACTGGGTACAATGTAGAACTTTGATGACAACGTGGTTCTTAACACAAGTAGAAGGATGCGAAGTAAGGTACATAGGTTAAAGCTTCCCAAAATACCATGTGAGGAGCTGCGAAGAGGCCTGGAGTGACATTCCTTGAGAAAAATGGGTGCACAAATTCATTAACACGCTGGACACAACCCCTATCAACTAGTACCTTTAAGCAAAGCTACACCTCATCACTGCAGACTGGGAAGGTATGATTCAGAATTTTGTAACCACCTTTTTATTTGAAAGTGAATATCCTTTAGTATACCAAGAATTACATATTGTGAGATAGAAGGTATTCAAAGAGGCCTCTAGCCTCCCTATGGAACAAGAAGAGGACGAATGGATTATGCCTCTCCAAAAATTGCAGATTTGCTACAACATCAATGTCGATGACGATGATGATCCGAGGAAGGTAAACATCACTAAAACAAAAGGCCAAAGAGATGTGGGAGGACCAGGAGTTGAGATACCATTTATTGGTCAGCCAATCAAGATTAAAAAAGTCAATATTGGGATAAGGGAGACACCAAAGCTTGCCAATGTCGAAGATTACTGGGATTCTGCTACCATTGACAAGATTACAGAGTTGTTGCACAAATATCAGGATTTGTTTCCGACCAAGTTCACTGATATGAAAGGTATAAAAGGTCCTATGGGAGAGATGAGAATACCTTTGAAACCAGGTGTAAAGCCAGTCAAGAAAATACCCTACAGATTGAACCCGAAATATAAGGAAAAAGTGAATATTGAGCTTGACAGAATGCTGGAAGCAAGGATTATTGAACATGTCGAAGAGTCAGAGTGGATCAGACCTATGGTGGTACAAGACAAGAAGACAGGCGAGATCAGGATCTGTGTAGATCTCAGGAAGTTGAATGATGCATGTCTGCATGACCCTTTCCCTACACCATTCACAGATGAAGTATTAGACAATGTGGGAGGCTAGAAGGTATATTGTTTTACAGATGGATTTTCAGGATACCATTAGATCCAGATTGCCAAGGAGGATTGCCACAAGACCACGTTTTCCATAGAATGGGGATCCTACCAATATACAATGATGCCATTTGGATTGAAGAATGCCCCAACCATCTTTTCCAGGGTGGTGGTCAAAGCGTTCAAAGAGTTTTTCCATAAATTTTTAGAAGCATATTTTGATGACCGGACTGTGTTTCATTTGTTGAAAAACCATATTGAATGTCTAAGGCTAATGTTGGATAAATGCAGGTAGTGTCAAATTTCTTTAAATCTGAAGAAGTGCATCTTCTTCTCACCATTTGGAGTGTTATTAGTTCATATTGTATGCAAGAATGGATTGTTGGTCGACCCATCTAAAGTTGCAATTATAGTTTATTTTTCGTCTCCTATTTCAGTCAAACAACTGTGCACTGCGCTAGGACATACTGACTATTACGAGAAATTAATTAAAGGCTATGCTTAGATCATAGAACCGATGGAGAAGCTGTTGAAGAAAGAATGTCAGTTTGGTTGGACAGATGAATGCCAGGAGAGCTTCGACACACTGAAACAGAAGATGGTGACTGTGCCCATTCTGGTCTTTCTAGATTGGAGCAAGGAGTTTCATGTACATGTCGATGCGTCTTATATTTCCTTAGGAGCAGTATTGGAACAACCTGGAGAAGGGGATATCAACCATTTGTTAGATTTTTCTAGCAGGAAGATATCTACAGCTGAAATTAATTACACCACTACAGAGAGAGAAGGATTAACCATAATGTACGCGCTGCAAAAATTCTGCCACTACTTGTTTGGAGGACACTTTAAAATGTTCACAGATCACTCTGCATTGAAGTACCTAGTCAATAAGCCAGTGCTAGGGGGAGAATATGCAGACGGGTTCTGTTGTTTCAAGAATATGATTTTGAGATCATAGTTAAGCCAAGAAGAATGAACAAGGGCCCTGACCACTTGTATAGGTTGGAACATGGAGAAGAACCCACCAGTTTGGAGGATACACTACCAGATGCACAACTGCTCGCCATTAGAAATATTGATGACCACTTCCTAGATAAATTCTAGTTCCTGTCAACAGGAATGGAACCTAGTGAGTATACAATTCCCCAGAAGAAACAACTAGTGGTGCGCGCTGCAGAATTTCACTGATAGTTGGTTAGATATACAATATGGGGCCCGATTAGATATTAAGGAGGTGTGTTATGGAGACAGAGAGACCACTGATCCTCACAGAATCTCATGAAGGCATCGTAGGAGGACATTACACAGGGAAAGAAACTTCGCAGAAGGTTCTACGAGCAGGCCTTTGGGTGCCTACCTTGCACAAAGATGCTAAAGATTATGCTGGAGCCTGTGATGTATGCCAGAGAGTTGGAAAACCATCCCGAAGAGATGAAAATACATTAGCACCGCAGATGAACCTACAAGCATTTGAAAAGTGGACCACTGAATTCGTGGGACCTATAAACCCACCAGGAAAGCGCACAGGAGCATGGTACATAATTACTGCTACAAAATACCTGACTAGATGGGTTGAAGCAAGAGAAGTTAAGGACTGTAGTGAAACTACAGCTGCACATTTTATATTTGATGACATAATAACCAGGTTTGGATTCCCCAAGACCCTTATGAGTGATCAAGGCACACACTTCATCAATAAGAAAATTGAATCCCTGATTGAAGAATTTGCAGTCCACCATTAGAAGAGTACACCTTGCCATCCACAAGAGAATGGAATAATTGAAGCATTCAACAAGATCTTGGAGAAAACATTAACTAATATTTGCAGTGTGAATAGCGACGAATGGGATATAAGAGTACCTATAGTACTATGGGCCTATAGAACCACTTGCAAAAAATTAACAATGCAAACCCCTTTCAAGTTGGTTTATGGTCTTGAAGCTGTTGTCCCGATGGAATACTTGGTTCCAAGCTTAAGAATTGTTGCATTTACATACATGGATGATACTGGCGTTGTTCAAGAGAGGATTTCACAGTTGGTTGAACTAGAAGAAGACATATTTATTGCAGGATTCCATCAGCAGGTTCAGAAGGAACGAGAGAAGGCCTATCATGGCAGGCAGATCAAGAAGAAGGCATTCAATCAAGGTGATTTAGTACTGGTGTATGACAGTAAATTCCTGCAACACCCTGGGAAGTTCAGAACGCATTGGCTTGGACCATATGAGGTCGCCTATGTTACCGAAGGAGGAGCTGTACAACTGAATACATTGAATGGAGAGTGGAAGGAAGGATTAGTGAATGGGAGTTGGCTGAAGTTGTACTATGACAACCAACTGCCTCGCAGACCTCAGTAAAAGTAAGAAGAAAAGGGTCTAGGTACCAGGTGCAGTTGAAACTGGGTACCAGACACAGAAAAGACGGTCAGCATAAGGATGGGAAGGAGGCTTAGAGTAGAAGGATGAGTCATAGGTGAGTGTTGGGGGCATATTGGCCCTTGGTTATGGAAGGAAGCGAAGAACAAGGAATAAAAGGTGAAAAGTGAACTTCACGGAAGACACAGTGATTGTCACTGGGTCGAAGTGAGAAAAAGAAAAGAAAAGATGGAGCAAAGTACGAAAATGCAAGCCTTTGGATGAGGATATCAAGGATGATAGATCAGTAAGGAATATGGTTTGAGGAAAACTCAGCAAGTGGAAAAAGACACCGTTGGATGCTTTGGAGCACCATGTGAGAAGGAAGGAAAGACAGGCTGGCGAAGCCCAGAAAAAGTGTGTCAAGTTGACCTAGGGTTTTAGACACCTAGGGTTTTGGTATCTAGGGTTTTGGCACCTAGGTTTCGGCCTAGGATTGTCGGTGAGGTATTGTAATGTATAAATAAAGGTCAAGAAGACCTGGGTCAGGTTGGTACGATATTGTTGTTGATATAGCTCTATTGTTGTGGTGAGATATTATTGTATTGAGAGAGATAAGTGCTAAGTGAGAGAGCCTTCTAGTATTGTAAGATCTTCAATTGTGTGTGAAGGTCAAGTCTTGCAGCTGGGTGCACAGGAAAGGGAGAGAAAGAGAGAGAAGAAATAAGATCTGGTAGATAAGAGCGCAGACAAGAACTGTAGGCTTTATCTTAATAAATCATAAGCACAGTTCTGTGGACGTAGCCCTAGATAGAGGGTGAACCACGCATATCTTGTGTTTTTTGTGTGTGATTGATGCTTTGATCTTTGTTATTGTTATATTGTTATTTTCATTGTTGTATTAGATCAGATCTATAACTGTGTAGGGTAGATATAGCTTGGTGAGGGATATATGAATGTTGCATTGTTTTTGTATTAGATCGACTTGATATTCCCCTGGTTGTAGAAATCTATGTCCTGCAACCCCCCTTTTAGATGCTTCGGGTGAGACTTCATCTTCTTCATAGGTGTTGCCGAAAGGGCCAGTAGCTAGGGCTTGTTGGTACACTCTTGGAGTGAACCTTGGGTCTGCCCCTATGTCAACATCGTTGTAGGATAGATAGACTTTGCTTTGATAGATTAGATAGTAGTCTGCTTATCATAGATTAAGAAATAGTTGTTAGTCTTTCTTTCTTTAAATAAAATAGATTTCCTTTCATGCATTAGAAATATTTTTGCATTGAGCATTTAGTCCAGTTGCCTCTTAGGTTTCCTTTCTTGCATTAGAAATAGTTTTTCATTAAGAATTTAGTCCACTTTCCTCTTAGGCTAGATAGTTGTTCAATGAGAATTTTTTGCTTGCAGTAGTTAGTTGTCTTTGCTTAGCCGTCTATTTTCTTTAGTAGGTTAGTTGGTTGTATTTGCTTACTTGTTTATTTTCTTTAGTAGGTTAGATAGTTGTCTTTGCTTGCTTATTTATTTGCTTTAGTACGTTAGTTAGGTGTCTTCGCTTACTTGTTTATTTATTTTCTTTCATAGGATAGTTGATCATTGAATGTAGGTTGGCAAGTTAAACTAGTTTTCTTTTATCATTTGCTTATTGTTATGCTTAAAGTATTTTTCTTATTGCTTATTGTTGAACTAGTTTTCTTTACATAGGGTTTTACTTGCTTTCTTAGGAACTATCCATTGATCCTTGGACCAAAATTACTTAGGTTACTTAGCTTCAATTTGCTTAGTAGGGTTTGTTCATTAGATAGTTTTTCTTGAGTAAATTAGCCTTAGATAGCTACCTTCCTTAGTTAGGCTATACTCCTACCAGCCCTTCTACCTTTGGCATATATTTTTCTACAACTCTAAGTTTACTTACCCGTGTTGACAATTTAATTAAGGGGTTTTAGTGTGTTTTTAGTGCATATAGAACACCCATCAGTTGTGTTCCTCCCAAATCCTTCAATTCTACAGCTCCCCCATCCGTGACAGTGTTTACTTCATATGGTCCCAACCAATGTATTTTGAGTTTTCTTGGGTGCTGAAGAGATTTACTGTTGTACATCAAGACTAGGTCTCCCTCCTTGAAAATTTTCCTTTTGATATGTCTATCATGCCAAGCTTTGTCCCTTGATTTCTGTACCTCTTGGTGAAACCTTGCTAGAATCCTATCTTCTTACATAAGCATCAACTAACTTATCCTTTCTTGTACCACACCTCACTCTGCCATGTTAGTAATTGTTGCTACGGGCATACTAGGTACCAAAAATTCTAATTGCACCACTGCTTCTTGTCTATACACCAATTTGAATGGTGTTTTCCCTGACAAGTTTTTACATGTGGTCCTGTATGCCCATAGTACTACTAGTATCTTCAAGTCCCAATCGCCCCTGTTGACATTGCATATCTCTGTCAATGCATTCTCTAGGATCTTATTAAAGGCTTCCACTATTCCATTTTCTTGAGGATGATACGGTGTACTCTTTTGATGATAGACTTCAAACTTTTCAGTCATAGCCTTAATAGTAATGTTAATGAAGTGAGTGCCTTGGTCACTCATCAAAATCCTTGGACATCCAAATCTAGTGATCACTTGCTCAAACAAGAAGTGTGATGATGTCTCTGCGCTGCAATATTTTACTGGTGTTTCTTCTTCCCATCTTGTTAAGTATTCTATCATAGTAATAATATACCTTGCTACCGACCTCTTTGTTGGTGGGTTAATTGGTCCCAGAAAGTCTATTGCCCATTTTTTGAATACCATCAAGGTTACTTTTGGCCTTAGGGGATTCTCATCCCATTTATTAGGTTTACCAACCCTCTGACATACATCACATCTCTGGTAGTAGTCCTTTGAATCTCTGTGAAAATTCAGCCACCATAGTCCTACATGCAAACCTTCTACGCGATACATTTTCCTGCATAATGTCCTCCTGCTATTCCCTCACAGGCCTCTACTAAAATCCTAGGTCTTTCATGTTCTAGTACACATCTTCTCAAGATGTTGTCTGTACCCATGTTGTATAAGTGTCCTACAATCAATTGATAGTATGCAACTCTAACTACCAGATTGTTCTTCTGCATAGTGTTGAATTCTTATGGTGCAGTCCCTATGCTCAAGTATTGAATGATGTCAGCAAAATATTCATTAGCTACTTGGACTAAAAATAATTGTGCATCAAGAAAGTTTTCCTCTAGATTCGTAGGTTCCTCTCCATTGGTGATCCTTGACAGGTGATCATGTCATGCATTCAACTTCCATGGTTTGACTATCACTTCAAAGACAAATTTCTAGAAAAACAATAACCATTTACAAATTCTCCCCCCCAACACTAGCTTGTTGACTAGGTATTTGAAAGTTAGATGATCTGTAAACATATTGAAATTTTTACCCATTAAGTAATGTCTAAACTTGTGAAGTGCATAGACCATAGCTAGGCCTTCTCTTTCTTTGGTATTGTAATTCTCCTCTGAATCTAATAGTTTTCTTCTAGAAAATGCTATAGGATGGTCCAAATCCCCTGTTCCTAGCTACGCCAGAATAGCTCCAAGTGCTATAGATGATGCATCTAGATGCACACAGAATGTATTTTCCTAATCCAAGAATACTAGTATTGGTGTGGTTACCATCTTCTCTTTTAAAGTGTCCAATCCTCACTGAAAGTCCTCATTCCACTGAAACTTTCCTATTTTCCTCAACAGTTTCTCCATTGGCGTAGTGATCTTTGCATACCCTTTTATGAATTTCCTATAGTATCCTATGTGTCCCAATGTTTCTCTTAACTGACGTATTGACTTTGGTGGTGGTAGATTAAAAATTACTGCAATCTTGGCAAGATCTACTAGCAAGCCTTGTTTGCACACTATATGGCCCAATAGTATCCCAAAGGGTGTTCCAAAGATTCACTTCTGATGTTTAGCGATATTTGACACTTCCTTCATCTTTATAACATCAGCCTCAACACCTCTACATGGTCTTTCAACAAACTATAGATTTTCCAATCATCCAGATTCACCTCTAGAAATTGGTGGATGAATTCCTTGAATGAAGCTATGACTACTCAAGAAAATATTGTTGGTGCATTATTCAGTCCAAAAGGCATGATTGTGTACTGGTATGACCCCCATTATGTTGAAAAAGTAGTCTTGTACCTGTCTTCTAGGGCTATCATGATTTGATGGTAGCCTAAGAATCCATCGGTGAATGAGTAAGCTTCCTAGCCTCCTACATTCTCCAACACCTCATCTATGAAAGGGGTAGGGAAAGGGTCATGTAGGAAAGAATCATTCAACTTCCTTAGGCCAACACATATCCTTATATGTCCTTTCTTATTCTCTTTAACTACCATAGGGCTTACCCATTCATATTCCTCCACTGGTTCTATGATTCCAGTCTCCAACAACCTCTCAATTTATGTGTTCACTTTTTTCTTATATATTGGGTTTAGTCTATAGGGTCTTTGTCTGATTGGTCTTGCCTCAAGTCTGAGAGGTATCTTCATTTCACCTTTCTCTCCTGCTATTCCTTTCATTTTCATGAACATTGTTGGGAACATGTCACTGTACTCGTGCAATAACTATGTTATGCTTTCTAATATTTTCTCATCCCAATAGTCTCCAATGCTGGCCATTTTGGGATTCTCAACTGTCCCAATGTTGACTTTATTCACCTTGATTGGCACAAAAAATACTTCTGATTCCATAGGTGGAGCTTCCACCTCTCTTTCACCTTCAAATTTTTTTATCTGAATGTTGTGCAGATCATCTTCATCTGGTGCTTCTTCCTTCACATGGTAGCATGGAAGTAGTTCTTTTACTGTCTGTATGTTCTGTTGTTGATATTCTATCATATGTTCAACTTTTGGTTACTTAATGAATATCACCCCTTTGATTTGTTTGAGTGATTATTCTATGTTGGGGTTCTGATGTTCAAATGAGAAAGTGATTGTAAAATCATTTTGTAATACTGTCGAGTCTGTAGTTCCTCTACGCAATTTCTGGTCTATATACCAATTCATTGGAATCCCTTCTAATGTGTGAATAAAGTGATGAGACAATTCCTCTGGTGGTGTCATCCTCCACAGTGTTCTACACTTCTCCAATTGTTTTGTTGGTGTCCCCTATCCATCATATTTCTGCAGTTGGTTTCTTCCATGTTCTGCTCCAAATCTGATGCGCAGTAACCGCTTACATTGGTACCAATCCTTGACTGTCTCTTTGTGCGCACCCCACCATCTTATAGTTGTTTCCTTGAGTGATATATCCATAGCTAAGAGCCTATGATTTTATAAAACTTCGTATTTGTATCGTTTTAAGAATGATTCTAATTCATTCACCCCATGGAATTTGGGAGGTTACCTTATCTCTATACCTACCCATCTTACTGCATGATCTATTCTTGCGCCTCTTATTGTGGAGACTTCATGTAACCTCTGCTGCTAGTTCTCCAATCCTGTATCTGAGTATGACGTGCATGATGTGTTACTTATCCAACTGAGTACCCCATCTTCATTTGGATTCACATAATCCCATTTTCGCCTGGTGGTTCTCTACAACTGGTTAATTTCCTCCAGATCTAAACAAGTGGGTTCTAAAAACCTTTCCCCTTCTGATGGATCTAATGGCGCAATGACTTTGTATTCTCCTGACTCGAATGTCATCTTCCTAATTTTTAAATTGATTATGGAACGATTTTCAAATTCCCAATCCAAGCCAAGCAATGTCGGATAAGGTGTTGTGCCATCCACTATCTCTATCACTTCAAAATCGGCTTTAGTGTGCACTCCATCCAGATCTACTGTCACCCCTTTTAGCCTTCCAATTGGTAGAACTCTGTGTTGATTTTCTAGTTTCATATGAACATGTGAATATCCTAATGTGGGATATCCCATACATTTCCATCTCTTATTGGGTAACACATTTACTTCAAATCCTAAATCTAGTATAATATCTCCCATGTTGAAATCTCCAATGTTGGCATTTAGTCTAAATTCTCTGCTTGTCCTCCTCCTTGTATGAAGATGATTAATTATTTCATGTTCTAGAATTCCCTCTCCCTCTGTGCTACATATTTCAACATATTTTGTAACACTTTAACAAGTGATGGATCATTTAGTAGTTTGAAACAGGATTGCATAAAATCCTTAATTGTACTTACTTGTCCTAGGGGTTGTGCTTCATTAGTGTGATCCAGTGATGGAGGCATATCGTACGTTGGTACTTCTTGGGCTATGCAGCTGGTGTTTATGCAATGTCTATCTTCAAAAATTCTTCTCTGGCCTGCCTGAATATCTCCTTTTCATTCTGCACATCAAACTGCTTATGTAGTTCAACATTCCTCTTCACCCATTGGTGTTGTGTTGGATCTTGTCTTACTACATTGTTTCCTGTCTTAGATCCTCCTCACATAACTATGTTTATATTTATTTTTTCGTCCCTTTCTTGTGCCAAAATCCACTAAACATTCTGATTTTTTTGATTTCTCTTTTACTGGATCTTCCCCAATAGTGTAGAACATTCTTCTGTGTCATGATATGATGTGCAACAATACATACATGTCACAGGTGGAAGTGGACATTATCTTGCGTAGTGTCTTGGTTGTTGATAGTTGTGGCTTACCATTGGTCATGTGCCTCTTCCAAACCCTCCTCTTCCTATTCCTCCACCTCTGTATCCAGCTCGATCTCCTCGCGGTGCGTTGTATTAGGGCGCCTGGTTATACTGTGTGGGATTATAGTGTGGTTGCATGCTATTGTATTGTGGTTGCACAATGTTATATTGTTGTTGAGTAGTGTTATATGGGGTTGTAACTTAGTTAAAATGTGGTGCATATTTCATGGTCATCATTTCTTCTTGCACCTTGTAAGAATTTTATGTTCTTTCGCTCATCAGGTCCATGGTCCTGCAATCTTTATCTTCATGGCCTACTGACTTGAAAAACTTGCAATATGAACTCTTAGGTATTGTATGGTATTTATGCATCATTGGAAAATGATATGGATCATGCCCCTGTTTCTTACATATTTCACACCATAGTCCTCCTATTGGCAAAGGTTTTGGCAGTCCTGTTCCCATGTACTGCGTGAATGTTGGGAATTTATTCTTATGGTGTCCTCCTATCCTACATGTGGTATACCAAATGACTTCTCTTTTTTCCTTACCCCTGTCCTGGTTTAGATTAAATTTTAAGTTCTTCAGATCCTCCTTCATCTCCTCTATGGCTGGATTTGTCTTTTGATATTGGTTCTCTTCCAATTGTAGGGTTTCCTGCAGAGCCTTTGCCTGATTTTGAAACTTTTTTTGTTGCAAAGGGTATTTCAAGTGTGGGAGCAATGAATTGACAAACAAATTCCTATGTTGCATATATGTCATGACGTACTTTACCTTTCCCTTCAATCATTTGAATATTTGGTCAATCTCCCACATAGATTCTCCTGGTTTCTTTCTAATCTCTATCATGTCATTCATCTATTGATCCTCTGAGATAGGCTTCTAGAATTGATTTATAAATATCTTTTTGATATCTCCAATCATTGTGATTTTCCCTGGAAAATTGTTTGCAACTAAGGTCATGTACCAATCTAGTGCGCAATCTCTTAGCATGATGGATAACTATGCAAGTTTAGTGTCCTCATCTATGATTTGTTTTGCTTCTCATATATTTTCGCAAATAAACAAGTTCTTCTCAGGGTCCTCTGATGCCTCTCCTTTGAATTTTGGTAACCTGATGGTGGGATCATGTCCTGACATCCTGAATGTTGAACTACTACCTTCACGCGATGTAGATACTTGACTAATGCTTCCTGAACTGGCTCCCCCATTTTTTGTTCCCTGTGTAGATGTACTTCTTGTTGTCTTCCTTTTCCCAAAATTATGTTGTCTAAATGGTGGTGTTCTTATTGGTGTATTAGTCGCACATGGGTTTATGGGTTCCACACTGACACCGATATGGATATGAGTGTTTCCTTTGGTTCCTTCTTTTGGATATCTCGTCTTTCTTTCATATGTCGCATGTAGGATTTTCTCAATATGCTCCATAGCCCAAAGATACTCTACCTCTTCTTCATCACTTTCCAAGCCTTCCCTCGTAGCTATGGCCCTCTTATTGGTGTTCATCTTATATTGATAGGGTACTCCACTACACGTTCTCTAGTTGTTTCCATGATATGCTTGATCTAGTCTTCTTCCATCATTATTAGTTCCAAGGCCTCCTCCTTCTTTCCTTTATCCATTTCTCCTTCTCCTATCAATGCTTCCCCCCTTCCCCCATGCACACAGAGAAATTTAGCTATCTTAGGCCATTTCAATTACACCTTTGTTATATATTAATATCTTAATGGAAGTATATAGTGTTCTGATATACCTACCTTGAGGCCCCTTTAAGAAATATTTCTCTGTTGCACTGTAATACTTCGTTGTATCTACTGCAAATTTTGTGATAAATCCTACAACAATGTTGTCTAACCAGAAATCTACTACACGCGTAAATTTATTGTCAACTTGTTGTAACTGCGTGATATCTACAATATTCCACTCTATATGTCTAATCCGTTTTGTAGGATTTTTGTATTTCAAACTTAATATCCACTCCTGCAATACATGCGGGAAATCATAGAAAAACACTTCTTGCAAGTCGTTGAATACGTACTTGTCCAGATATTTGTGCGGTGTTAACTTCAGGTTTCTATTATCTTTTTGTGAAAACTCCAGTTCCTTTGTTTTCAACCAGATCTCTATCTCTTCTTTTGTTGGGTTCCATGGTATTAACATCCCCTTTTACATTCTCATTCTCTTAACGTCTTGTTGTCAGATATGGTATTTTTTTGATGCATTTTCAGCAGATCTCATTCACTTAGTCCCATCCTATTTCAATTGGCAACCGAACCATTTGTTGGTTTGTTATTATACTTTATCAGTTATCTAATATGATCTTCCCCTACTTTCATAGGTTTACCCAGGTTCATATTTAACAAGCTTCCAAAAAAATCCCTCTAAAACTATCGCCCCCCTGGTAAACCAGAAAGCAACGCAGCACATAGGGTGTACTACGCAGTCTCACCTGAGATATCTCTATGGGTGGCTGCAATACTCAGGTGTTTGTAGCCTAGGAATGAGTGGGTATTTGTGGTAGTAAATTTTGATCTTTATTTACTTATTTTAACATCTAATTAAAATAGTCATTCTTATTCATGCATGTAGAGTATTAGATCTAACTAGTTTCTTCATTCATTCATCTATCATTCAATCCTTAACAACAATAGATATGCATACATTCAATCACATAACACATGTGTTACCGTTGTTCACCCCCTCCTGGGCTACTTCCACAAAGATCTAGCTCTCAAGATATTTATTATGTCTCAGTAATATGTCACGTTGTGTGTGTTTATAGTCTTGGATCATACAATCTCAACAGGCTTCCCGATCCTTGTGAGGCTCACTAGATCACACCAGGATCCTCATCCTGCGATCTAACCCTTGGGATCAAGTTACTAACTTCTTCTCTAGCTCACCATCTTACGAAATAGTAAAATTCTTCCAAACCTTACAACATCTAGACTCTCCTTCGGTCCTTCACTCTCTCTCGGTCTCTCTCTCCGATCTCTCCTTAGACCTCCTAAGTACTACTTATATCTATTCTTGTCTCATCAACCATTATAATAAATTGCAAAACTCTAACCCTAATGTCATTAGGTCTCTCTTTCATTCTTGCCTCGTATGCTTCCCTCGCACGTGCTCCTTTTCCTTCCAACTGTCCTTTCTTCCCTTCACGCTTCTCTTCCCAAAAATATCATTTTCCCTAGAATGGGTCTACATCCAAAAAATGTGCATATAGATTGGAACAAGGATTAATATAAGCCTTACAATAGCATCCTAGACATCTCGAAATCACCAGAGAGAAGTGTTGTTTAGTCTTAGGATTTTTGCATTTTCATCCACCTTTCCTTTCACCATTCATCACATTTATCCATATTCTACCACTCCATAAACCATTCATTAATACCATTTTCATAATTAAATATGGGATTAGCCTTATTATTTTCCAAATCATTTATTTTAGTATTAAAAGGGAATTTGTGATTAAATATTAGAAAATTGACATTTTTTCATATATATCTCAAAAATGTGTGAGCTTTGTCATGTGTAGGAATATGTGAAGGATTAATTCAAAAGACTTCTCGAATACTTCCTCCACCATTTCAAGATTTTAGGAGATAATTCAAGCCTATTCCAAGGAGAATATCATGGAGATTTGGTTGTCATATCTTATCCAATATATATGAGAGATATGTGTGAGGATTTGAAGGGATAATATTTTGTAATAATGGGAAATTGGTTGAGATAAAAGTGGATCTGTAATTATGAGATGCTTATCTTATTTTCAAAGCTCTTATGTATAAAAGAGAGTGCCCTCTCTTCATGAGGGGGAGGATAATTATTATTATGTAGATTAGGGGAGAATTATTATTATGTAGATTAAGGGAGAATTATTATGATGTAAAGTAGGTTATTGAGGAGAGAATTGTTATGATGTAGATTGGATTCATGAAGAGACTCCTTTTGTAAACCTACTTGTTGAAGATTAATGCAAGTTTTAATTCAGTGATTTTGTCTCTCGTAGAAGTTAACATCTGGTGATATAAAAGCTTCCATGTTGGCATCGACAAGGGCCACTGATCCATATTGGTAAGATTATTGTAAATTGTTAGTGTAGATTTTCATTTCATGTATTTGTTATTTTGATTTCATTTTATTTTGTTTGATTTCACTATTCGAATTTGTTGCAAAGTGTGGTAATGCAGGAATAGTTGGATCTCCATACTTCAACATACATGAGCTTTAATGGAGAATCCTACTTGTTAGTTTAGTTGCTCCAGGAGATAGAATCAAAGTTCATCTTTTCTTTTCATGAGCCATCAATGAACATGTCCATCACCTGAGAAAGAGCTTTTGCTTGTTTATGAGTTTTGCTTTCCAGCATTTGAATTGTGTGAAGATTGTTATTTTTAAAGGTGTGTTGGTTTCTAAATGGTTTTCTTATCTAAGATATACTAAACAGACATAGGAACCTATCTGTTATCGGCACATATAGTGCATCAACTCTACTGATTACAAATCTTGGTTGATAATTTATGTTTGGTAATATATTATGCATATAATTGCTCCAACATTTTGGCATCATTGTTGGGGAGTTGTAAATGGTAATAGGTAGCATTTGAATTAGATTGCTTTAATGATTTTGGATTGGTTTTATGGATGAACTAAGGGCAGAGAGAAGATGGTAAGACAAAAGGTAAGAACCTATGCATCCACTTTAGTGGGTTTTCTCCAAAGTTAGGTTTTCCTCTCCCTTTTATGCAGAAGTGTATTCCTATTTTATGCAAAAGTGTGTTTTTATTTATGCAAATTTAGTTTTTATTTTGAGCTAACTTGTGTGAACCGATAACCTGGTGACAACAGGGTTCCAGTAATGCAAGGAGTTCAACTTTGGCGTGTTTTATTTTTACAAATAGTTTTAATTTCTTAGTTTTGAAATTCAAATCTTTGATGATAAATCATTCTCCTTTTTCAATATGGTTTAACTATGAGTATAAGCTTGGAACAACTCACTTAGATCCTAGAAAAAGTCAGGATCTCCTCTTCTCTGGAAGAGGAGATCTTGACAGGAACTGAAAGTTTAATTACTCCTCTAGAGGAAAACGAAGAAACAACGTACAAGGAACTTATTGGGCCCCAACAACTCCCCCTAATTTTTACAAAATTTAAAGGCCCCCCATTCGAATCTTAATAATTATAATGAGCTACAGAATCAACCTTTTCAAATAGTTCCATACCTTGGCTTGCTTTGAGACAAACTTAATAAATTCACTATAGTATGAGACATTCATTACAAGAGCATATGTAAAAATTTAGAAACGAGCATAGAAATCTCAATTTAAACAAAAACGTTAATTTTTATTAACTATTTACTTTCGTTTAAATTATGATTATGTGTTATTTCTTTTGCTCATTAGCAAGTTTGACTATTTTGAATAATGTGTTCAATACTTCATCAAATAATATCTTGGTTGGTTTCTCATTTTTCATAAAATCATTTGGTGATATTAATTA